>VZSZ01007721.1:157188-277659 GCA_013398815.1 Ibidorhyncha struthersii | reverse complement strand
GCCGTGCCGGGGAGGGGCCGTCCCTGGTGGTGGTGATGGTGCCGCTGCTCACTGAGCCGGCATCCCCGCGGGGCGGGGGCGGGGCGCTCCGGTCGGTGTCCCTCTGGCAACGGCTCCGACGTTATTCCCGGCACATAGCGGCTAACGGGCAGAGCGGGGCACGGCACTGCGCAGGCGCCGCCCGACCGCACACAATGCGGGGGGGTGAGGGGGGGCGCCGGGGGAGGCAGTGCGCAGGCGCCAAGGGCCGAGCGGCGGAGGGGCCGAACTGCGCCTGCGCCAGCGCCAGACAATAGCGTGCCGCGCTCCGGCCGACGGGCGCCCACTGCGCATGCGCCTCACGGGGAGGTAAACACCGCTTCCCGCTCCTTCCCCCCTCGGCCATGACAGGAGCTGCGCTATCCTCAGCCGCTGCGGGCCCGGGGACGTAGGCGGAAGAGCCGCCCCTGCGCGCAGGCGCGAGTGCAGCCGTAATCTACAACAAAGGGGAAAGAAGAGGCTGCGACCACCCACCTCCCGCCGGCGGCGGCGGCAGACGGGCTGTCAGCGGGGACTCCACCTCCCAGGGCGCACAGCGCGGCGCGCTGCATCCTGGGAACTGTAGTTTTCGAGGGGGGCCGCGCCGCGCCGCATTCCCGGGGGGGCGTGGCGGATCCCGAGCACCGCCGCGCTCAGCTGTGGCGGGTAGCAACGGCCGACGCTGAGGAGGCGGAGGGGTTCACCCGCAGGCACCGGGGGAGCTGTGGTTCTTCCGGGATCCCGCGACGGTCGCGGAGCGCGGGAAGGAAGAGCGGGTGGAACTGCTGTTAGCTACCGGCGCCGGCTACTTCCCCGGGAACGGGCGGCGTCCTCATGCGGGGGCCCCGCGGGGAGCCCGCCCTGGAAGAGTCCCTGGAGCGGTACCAGAGGCGTCTNTCCCGCCGGGCGCTGCCGCCTCAGCCGCTGCCCGGTTCTGCGGGAGGGCTCCGCCGTACCGGGCTGTCCCCCAGTCCCGCTGAGCGCCTGCGGGCGGGGAGCGTGGCGGGCCCGTGTGGGCTTGTCGGGGCGGTGCGGAGCCGGCGGGCGCGGGGGCCGGGCCGGGCCGTCCCGCCGCTCCCCGGGGCGGCGGGGCTGAGGGAGGCAGCGGGCGGCGGGAGTGCAGTTGCTCCTGTTCCTCCCTAAGGCGAGTCGCTGGTGCAGCTTATCCTGTCGCACGTAGTCGTCTGATCGTAACTTGACTTTAACAGGGCCGCTGCCTCTTTCGGTGGGTTTCTTTTATTTTGTTGATGTGAGAGTTGTAGCTGTCAGTGAAACATCAAATCCTAGACAGGTGGTAAAGCAGGTGTAAATTGGTTCTTATGAGAGCGATTATTTCCTATGCCATCAACTGTTTTCACACCTGCCTTCTGATCCGAGAAGCATTGCCTATAGCCTGACAGAGAGCACCTTGATCTCTCCGCTGTGACACCTGGGCATTACCAGCTTTCAGACTGCCTCGAACTAGTCAAAGTAAGTGTCCAAATTCTGAAGAAAGCCAGTAGTTAATTTGTGGGTATGTGACCCCACTTGGAGCAAAAGGTTGTGTTCCGGGCATAGTGCCCCACACATTGTGTGTTGTGAAACTAGTAAATTAAATGTATAGTTGCAATATAGGAAACATTGTTGCAAAAAGATAAAACAATGGAAATATTTTTGAATAGCTACTTGATACTTGATTCTTAGCAAGTATTTTGTATTTCTTTCTCAAAATAGCATCAGTTCTTTGCACTGAGGATGTATTTTATTTGTTCCAGAAGACAGAACTTTGAAGTTATCTCTATTTACTTCTCCTGTAGATTAAGTGGGCATGTAGCTGCTGCTTGGCACTTGCAGGTAGAACAGTTAAAATGTCAAATACCAGAGCGTCTCTTGATACACGTAGAGTTCCTTTTGTAATATGTAAAAACAATTAATAAAAACGTGTGAATTGCCATATGTAGACATGGGTTATCTTAGTACTGTGTCATGTTTCCTTTTTCTGTGGATGAGTATGGAAAAACAGGAGATAATTTTCATGTACTGGCTTAGGACTTTCATGGAGGCAAGGGGTTTCTGCTATGACTTTTGTTGACAAAGGAGGAGTGATAAATTAGGATTTTAAAACCATAGTTGAACACATATGATTTTGCTGCTTAATAAATCTTCTAACGACAGTATGTTTCTGCTTCAAGGCAGTATTGTCACTCACAGAGATACAGCTTTGTTTAGGAATGCCATTCTTCAAGGCTTTTTGTGCATTTCTGCTGCACTAGTGTAGTCATAAGTACAAGCTCAAACAATGTTTGAAATTTGGTGTATTTCACAAGATGTTTATTTTTAGAGTGCTTGTGATTATCTTTTACCTAGAATACTTTTTTAGGCTTGTTTGCTTGCTTTTATGCAGATCTGGGAAGGGGTTACACTGTTACTGAAACATTTTCTAAATTGATGTTTTCCTGTGATAGCTGAGTGGTTGACCTACCTTTTCATTTTAGGCAACGAAGGCCAGTCAGTGCTGGCATTTTGGATTACTGGCAAGCCCAAAAGGTAGCATGCAGGCAGTGGAGAAGGCAGATTTCTTCTGTTCATCTAAGGAGATGTGGAAACGTGTTGATGTCTCTAAATTCCGCAGTGCACAGGCAGCATGCTGTGTTCAACATCCATCCTGCTGGGGCATCTAGCCCCTGTTGGATACAATGGTTATGTTGAGCTGCCTGGACTCCCTGCAAAATGTGATGTTATTTGCTTCCTTAGGTGGTAACAGCAGGTAAAGCCAAAGACCTTTGGTCTCCAAGCCTACTATGTATTCCCATAATTTCAAGATGCTTAATACTTCTTTATGTAAATGTTCTTGTGTGGGTGTAGTTTGGTAAGCTTGGTAAGGACTTCATAGTTGGTTTCTTGATTCAGGCCAGGCTTGTCATTAAAATATGCTTTTGTTGCATTTTGCAGCAGAGCTCCAATATTTTTTGTTTGTGTTATGCTCTTTGTGCATTTTAAATGTTCCAGTGGAATTTCTCTTTCAGCTAGAAAATTTGTTGGAGTGCTTGGGGACTATCATATATATGGTATCTTCATAGTTGTGACGAACTTCTAGGCTTTTGATGTGCGGAGTTTTGAAGCACGCCTTTGTACCAAGTTATCTGGACATTGTAAGTGACCTCTTTAACTCTCTCGTATCTTCAAAGGGCCTTTCTTAAGAATTTTGCATCTTGGGCTGTTTATAAGGCTGGTATTAGAGTTCACCATATGAAATGATTGAATGCATGTATTCTGTTCGTACAACTTACTTTAATTTTATCTGTTTCTGAATGGATCCCCCTACACTCGATCCATTATGTTTTTTAAATAATTTCAGAACCTGACCTTCTGGTGGCTGTTTCCTTTTTTCATTCTGGGAAACATGGACTTTCTCCATACAATGGCAAGACAGGTTTGATTTCATACATCCAGGGGTGCCTTTCAGTGAATAATTATCAGTAGAGTATTATCATAGAATTGTCTCTGTTGGAAGGGACCCAGACCATCAACCTAACACTGTCAAAACCACCACTAAACCACGTCCCTAAGCACCACATCTACCCATCTTTTAAATACCTCCAGGGATGGTGACTCAACCACTTCACTGGGCAGCCTGTTGCAATGCTTAACAACCCTTTCTGTGAAGAACTTTTTTCCTAATAGCCAATCTAAACCTCCCCTTGTGCAACTTCAGGCCGTTTCCTCTTGTCCTGTCGCTTGTTACTTGGGAGAAAAGGTTGACCCCCATCTCTCTACAACCTCCTTTCAGGTAGTTGTAGAGAGAGATGAGGTCTCCCCTCAGCCTCCTTTTCTCCAGGCTAAACAACCCCCGTTCCCTCAGCTGCTTCTCATAAGGCTTCTTCTCCAGACCCCTCACCAGCTTTGTTGCCCTTCTCTGAACGTGCTCCAGCACCTCAATGTCTGTCTTGTAGTGAGGGGCCCAGAACTGAACACAGTACTTGAGGTGGGGCCTCACCACTGCTGAGTACAGGGGGATGATCACTTCCCTAGCCCTGCTGGCCAGACTATTCCTGATACAAGCCAGGATGCTATTGGCCTTCTTGGCCACCTGGGCACACTGTTGGCTCATAATTAGCTGGCTCTTGACCAACACCCCCAAGTCCTTCTCCACCAGGCAGCTTTCCAGCCACTCTTCCCCAAGCCTGTAGCCTTGCATGGGGTTGTTGTGACCCAAGTGGGGTTGTTGTGACCTGGCACTTGGCCTTGTTGAACCTCATACCATTGGCCTTGGCCCATCAGTCCAGCCTGTCCAGATCCCTCTGTAGAGCCTTCCCATCCTCAGGCAGGTTGACACTCCCGCCTAACTTAGTCATCTGTGAACTTACTGAGGGTGCATTCAATCTCCTTGTCCAGGTCACTGATAAAGATATTAAAGAGAACCTGTCCCAGTACTGAGCCCTGGGGAGCACTACTTGTGACCGGATGCCAACTGGATTTAACTCCATTCACCACCACTCTCTGGGCACAGCCATCCAGCCAGTTTTTTACCCAGTAAAGTGTGTGCCAGTCCAAGCCATGAGCAGCCAGTTTCTCGGGGAGAATGCTGTGGGAAACAGTGTCAAAGGCTTTAGTGGAGTCCAGGTAAACAATATCCACAGCTTTTCCCTCATCCAATAAGCAGGTCACCTTATCATAGAAGGAGATCAGGTTTGTCAAGCATGACCTGCCTTTCATGGACCCATGCTGACCGGGCCTGATCACCTAGTTTTCCTGCATGTGCCGTGTAATGACACTCAGGATGATCTGCTCCACAACCTTCTCAGTCACTGAGGTCAGACGAGCCCATTGTTCCCCGGATCCTCCTTGTGGCCCTTCTTGTGGATGGGTGTCACATCTGCTAACTTCCAGTCAACTGGGACCTCCCTGGTTAACCAGGATAGCTGATAAATGATGGAAACTGGCTTGACGTGCACTCCCACTGGCTCTTTCAGTATCCTCGGGTGGATCGTATCCAGCCCCATAGACTTGCGTATGTCTAGGTGCTGAAGCAGGTCACTCACCATTTCCCTGTGGATTATGGAGGCTTCATTCTGCTCCTCACCCCTGTCTACTAGCGCAGGGGGCTGGGTACTCAATGAACAACTGGCCTTACTGTTAAAGACTGGGGCAAAGAAGGCATAAAGTACCTCAGCCTTTTCCTCATCCTTTGTCACTATGTTTTCGCCCCCATCTACTAAAGGACAGAGATTATCCTTAGTCCTCCTTTTATTGTTAATGTATTTATAGAAACTTTTTTTTGTTGTTCTTAACAGCAGTAGCCAGGTTAAGTTCTAGTTGGGCTTTGATCCTTCTAATTTTCTCCCTACATAGCCTCACTACATTTTTGTAGTTCTCATGAGTGGTCTGCCCTTTCTTTCAAAGGCCATAAATCCTCCTTTTTTCCCCTGAGTTGCAACCATAGCTCTCTGTTCAGCCAGGCAGGTCTTTTTGCCCAACGACTTGTTTTTTGGCACATGGCGATGGCCTGCTCCTGTGCCTTGAAGATTTCCTTCTAGAAAAACATCCAGCCTTCCTGGACTCCTTTGCCCTTGAGGACCGCCTCCCAAGGGACTTTTTCAACCAGGCTCCTGAAAAGACCAAAGTCCACTCTCCGGAAGTCCAAGGTAGCAGTTCTGCTGACCCCCCTCCTTGCTTCTTGAAGAATCAAAAACTCTATCACTTCATGATCACTATGCCCAAGATGGCCTCCAACCGTCACATCCCCCACAAGTCCTTCTCTGTTTACAAACAACAGGTCCAGCAGGGCACCTTCCCTAGTCAGCTCCCTCACCAGCTGTGTCAGGAAATTGTCCTCAACACACTCTAGACTGTTCTCTCTCTGCTGTATTGTATTCCCAGCAGATATGTGTTAACCCCAGTGCAGAGTTGCGCAGTTGCAGGCGATATAACATAAGTTCCATTATGTTTCTCAGTGAACCTCGGTGATGTACAATTTTTAACTCCTTTGACCTGTACAGCATTTCTCATATCATTACCTCTACTGTTAGGAATTTACTGCAGGATAAATAGATCATTGTTACTCCCTAAGTTGTCAAACCCAATTCTTTACCTATTTTTCTTAATACAGTTATACAGCTCGAGATTTTTCTCCAAATTCAGATCATTCCTGTCATCTGGATTCTGGAATTTCAGGTGGCATGCCTCGGGCATTACTTGATGGTTTTGAAATGCAGCATTCTTAACTGCCTGTAATGCTTGACATTATCTGGACCCAGGCTGATAGGTGGCAACAGGTTATCGTCACCCATGCTGGAGATCAGAAGAATCATTTTACAGCCTTATTCAGTTTGATGAAAGTTCTCAAAGAGCAATCGATTACTTCAGTGCAGTGTCCTTTGTTGTAAAGGGAAATCCCTCAGAAGACTGGCACACAGGGAGCCCAGGCATTCAGTACACTGAGTCTAGTGGGCCGAGGGCAGAAAACCAGACTTTGACGTACCTGACTGAGACATAACTGGTCTTAGAACCCAATAGAGAGGTTCTGATGAAATAACAAAGGTCCTGTAACAGGGTTTTTCCTGAATAGTATAGACCTTGTATAATATATGTCTTCAATGTTGTGTGTAATACAGAGTTAAGAGGGTGGTATATGTACAGTTGGTGTTATTAGGTTACTGTGTAAACTTTCCCACAATTGAGACCATTTCAAATTAACCTCAAAGTCTTTCAGCAATAATAACATTTGTAATAAAAAGTTATTCTCAAGAGAATAGAGGTATTTTGAAAAGGAGAATAACTGCTATGCTATTGTATTTGTGTTAATAACTGAAAATTGGCAGGCATAGTGTGAATGTCCAATGGGCCTTCTACTACACCGGTGCCAAGAGCAGAGTGTGGTGGCTTCCTGCTACTTTCTCCATTTCTCCCAACAGCAATAAATATAGGGAGAAGACTATTTAGAGCCCACTTCTTTGTTTCTAGCATTCACCTGGTTCCTTGGGCAGAGAACCGTTAACTTTTTTTTTTTTTTATGTTGAGTTTTCTGCCTGTTCAGTAAACAGCACTGGCTCACTTTTTGGGAGGAGCAAAGGAAGGGGACACCATCTTTTTTAGGTACAGTGCCCGATATACGCATCTTGTAGATCTGCCCCAAGAAAATGCGGAAATTATGTTCTGTATTCCAGTGCATTATCGAGTCAGTGTCCTATGTAATTTCAGAGAATGAAGATGCAAGCTATAAGAGGAAGAGATAAAAATATAAGACTTCTACAAATAAAGTTTCATTTTGTGGCTGCTTTATGTGACTCCAAAAATAAAGTAGGAAAGATTTAAAGTCAAAGCCGTCCTAGGAAAAATGAGTATGTGGCCCAGTTACCAGCTCTCCCAGTTAGCTGTGACACTGAAGCAGCTAAGAATTAAATTGTAAGGTAATTTATAATTGTAAATTTTTGGCTTAGGCTTTTTATTTTTATGTGGCAATTGTTTCCAAGTGTTCTGCTGAACAGAGCACATAAGGTTCATTTAGGGATGGAGAATCTGTCATAAGGAATTGGGAAATGCTTGGAGTTTCTCACATGTGAGGATCTCTAGACCTTTCTGCTCTGCTGAAAGGGCTGGTTTAGGAACCCATGACGGTGAATGCTGCAGCTCCAGAGAACAGTTTCCTCTTGAAGATGAGAATTTGGTAAAAGCTGTGTTGGAAACCACCTATCTCTCATGTAATGCAAAGCAACTATGAAGACCAAGAAAGCAAATCAAATGGTTCCGTGATTCATTATTTTGAAACATCTGAGTCTTAAACACATATAATCATAGAATGGTTTGGGTTGGAAGGGACCTTGAAGATCATCTAGTTCCAACCCCGCTGCCATGGGCAGGGACACCTCCCACTAGACCAGGTTGCTCAAAGCCCCATCCAGCCTGGCCTTGAACACCTCCAGGGGTGGGGCCTCCACAACTTCTCTGGGCAACAGTGCCTCACCGCCCTCAGTGTAAAGAATTTCTTCCTAATATCTAAGTCTACCCTCTTCCAGTTTAAAACCGTTAGCCCTCATTCTGTCACTACACTCCCTGATAAAGAGTCCCACCCCATCTTTCCTGTAGGCCCCCTTGTAAGGCTGCTATAAAGTCTCCTTGGTGCCTTCTCTTCTCCCAGCTGAACAACCCCAACTCTTTCAACCTGTCTTTGTAGAAGAGGTGCTCCAGCCCTCCGATCATCTTGTGGCCCTCCTCTGGACTCACTCCAACAGGTCCACGTCCTCCTTATGTTGGGGACTCTAGAGCTGGACGCAGCACTCCAGCTGGGTTCTCACAAGAGCAGAGTAGAGAGGCAGAATCACCTTCCTTGACCTGGTGGCCCCACTTGTTTCGATGCAGCCCGGGATGTTGTTGGTTTTCTGGTCTGTGAGTGCACATTGTTGGCTCATGTTGAGCTTCTCATCAACCAACACCCCCAAGTCCTTTTCCTCAGGGCTGCTCTCAATCCATTCTCTGCCCAGCCTGTGTTTGTGCTTAGGACTTTTTGAGGCCTGGCTAATGAACAGCCTGGTATCGCTCATTGTTATTGTTGAGTGTTTACATGTAAAATTGTATCAGCATAGGTAGTAATTGATATGATACTTTCAGTCTCAAAGCTGTCATTTGGTATGTTACTAGCATGGTAGCACAGCTGTGTTTGGCAGCCAATAAAGAAGAATAGCTGCATATCAGAATGGTAAGTAAAGTAAATTCCAAGACGGCACAAACACAATAGAAACTTACTAGCAGTTTCGGTATCTTTCAGCAATTATTTGGCTGAAATGCTCCCCCAGAAGAGGTACATGATGTACTATTTCAGATTTCTAAATGTCAGTAGCAACAAAGTCAAAGTTGATATACTTTTGGACAGTAAAGTTTTCTTTAAATAGGCATCATCTTTCTCTTTTCACTAAATGGTCTAATTGTCTGGTTTGTCTGTTATTGTTTCACCCAGGTTCCACAGTGTTGGGTTTGTTTTTTTTTTGAGACCTAAAGAATCAGTGCAATTCCTTTGTCTCTAACTTTCTAGGGCTGTTTTCTGATTGGGAACCATAAGATATCAGTGTGATCTGTTTGCTGAAATCATAGCCAGTGACTTCTAGTCATCTTCCTTAGCTTTAGATGACAGACTTATGGCAACTTTTTCATGCAGTTGTATTTTGTTTTCTTCACTTTATGTTGCTTAACACTTCTACCAACTGGAGTTATTTTCCATGTCTTTCAGGCAAATCTGTTGTTTTGGATGATTGGTTCCTTTGCTAAGCTCTCCATTAGGTCCCAGAGTATTTTCTGTGGCATTTCTGAGTTCATGAATGAGGTAGCTTTGGTGCTTTCATTTAAAGGAGTGCTTTTTATAGACAGTCTTGTGCAGTGTCTGAAAAAAACATCTTTTGTTTAGGCAATGCAAACACAGTTCAATGCCTCCTCTGTTTTTTCTGTTTTCACTTCAGTGGCAAGTTGTTCTCACAATGATATTTCCCCCCTCCTTCCCCAGCTGATCATTGCTTTGGAAATACAGCTACCTCTTCCATGTTGTGTTTTACTTCACAGTGTCCTGACTCTCACCTTTATCTTAATTTTTTTTTTTTTTTGGACAAGTTGGATGGATCTATACTGTGTCTCCAATGTAAAAAAAAAATATTGTTGTTCATCAGTAGTATTGACATTCCTGTATAAAAAAAAAAAAATAAATTCTTCCAATTATATTTGTACAAAAATACATCTCTGGGAAAAGAATATCTCTACTATATATTCAAAGTGTAATATTTAGATTTTGTAGTTACAGTGAGTATTGAAAATAACCAGACTGATCTCTGCATCCTTCAGGACAGAAAAGTATCTTTATTCAGTGTGTAGAATATATGGCATGTACTTTTTCAACATTAATGAATGTTTCAGTCAGGGCCCTATTGGTTTTGTGTAAAGCAGTATGCTTAACTGAACTTAATCTAGTCCAACGTTGCGTTCACGTTTAGAGGAACTGAGAGGTAGGAATATCTTTGTACCTAGAACAGTATAGTCTTGATCCTGGGGTAGGATCGCTGGTTGCTTCTGTCTCCGAAACAATAAGCAGTAATGTATTTCTTTCTAATAGGTGTTTGGTTAGCTATGTCATTGCTAGACATTAGATAAGTTATCTGCCTGTCCCTTGTGGCAAGTACTGCCTGTGATTTCTACATTATAGCTGACAACTTGACAGCATTTTTGTGGAGCAGTTGCATCTTTTTTTTTTTTTTTTGATGTATCAGGTTTGATCCATCAGGTTTTGTTGCTAGCTTGCCATTTTTCATAATCATCTCAGATCCTTTAAACACTGAATACCAAAGAGCTTTACAGTAAATAAAATGTATTTTTTTAAGTTTTAATCCAGATAAATCCAGTTTCATTTATATCCTCAGTTGTTCCAATAGGAAATTACACATAATGAAGTTTTATCATACAATGGAAATATGTATTTAGATTTTATTCATAAACTCTTGTTAAGATGTAGAAAAGAAAAATGCTGATTGAATTTTGATATGCAAATCACAGTACTGCATGCGAGCAATTTTCTGTATGTTTTTACTGAGACCCTGTTTCTATAAAATGTACTATTGCAGGAATAGCCTAATTGAAAACGTTGGGCTGAATGTGTGAGTCATTAAAAATTAATGACTTCTAAATTCATTACAAAAGTATCATGTTGTCTTTAAACAGAGGTTCTTTGGTGTCCAATAGTTTGCATACATAGTGGTTCTTTCTACTTCTTTCATGTTTAAAAAGAATATTTTTACATTGGCAGAAACAACAAATGTGTATCTTTCCACTCAGTAACGTGTCTTCTTTTATCCTAATGCCCAAAATTTTGGCCCTTATTTAGAAAAAAAAAATGTTATAATGTACTTATTCCCTTTTACACATCCAGTTCAACTCTTACTGAAGTAAACATTAGCTCTTCAGTGTCTGGTGAATGTAAAGACAGACCACTGGGAGCTCCTGACTCCCAGTTTTCCTGTGGTGAGTATTTTGCTTATGGAAGCAACTTTTGTAATTTGGAAATCAGCAAGCTTTAAGAAACTTTGGCAAAAGTGTGGTGAAGCTTTAAAAAATGTGATGACATTATTCCAGAGGCAGGAAAGGGTAGTCAATAAAAGTAGACATCAGTGTGCCATTGATAATGATTTTAGTGTGTTTCACTACTACTGCCCACTGTGTTTATGGAAGAAGAGGACACAGTGTAAGAAGATCTTATCTTCGAGGATAAAGTGGTAGCTTGGAGTTTAGAAACCATATATTACAGAGAGAGAGAGGTTTCTGGGAAAAACTGTATGTGGGCCTGTTTTGTTGTTTGTCACTGGCTATAGAGACAAAGACTGAAACTCTAGGGTTCTCTCACAGTGAATGGGGAAATTAATTTTATTGCTATCAAATGACACATCACATAATACCTTAACTGACATTGAACACTTCTTGGTGAAAACTAGTTGCAGCATAGTTTGCTAAATATCCAAGCCGTTGCATCAGTGACATACTTCTATCATTTCTCAATTAACTCTCCCACCCTCATAACATTCTGGAACACTCAAGAATGGATGAATAACTTAAATAGAATCATAGAATATCTTGAGTTGGAATGGACCCATAAAGATCATCGAGTCCCAGTCCCTGCTCCTTGCAGGAATGCCTAAAACTAAATCATATGACTAAGACCATCGTCCAGATGCTCCTTCAACTCTGAGAGGCTTGGTGCCATGGCCACTTCCCTGGGGAGCCTCTTTCAGTGACCAGCTGCCCTACGTATGCGAATAGATAAATATTTGACCTAAACCCCTCTTTGAGTCATTGCCTTGTGAAATGTCTTTGGCTTTATTATAATAAATTATGACTATTTAAAATGTACTTTTAATATCTCATTTTACATTAACTTGGTTAAAGGATGGAGTAGCTGAAAATCAAGAGGTGATGCTAGTCATGACTGGGATTTAAGAATGGGTGCTGAGAGATGATTAATACATCAGAAGCGACTCAGGGTTTTATTAAAAACTAGCATCACTAAAAAGTGAGTGATGGCTGGCATACTGGACTGACAGCCATGTTCTTAAATATAATCTTGGGGAGAGGGTATTTGTATTTTATAAGCTCTTGGTAAGTTATAACCAAGCAGACAAGAAGACTGAAAAGGACTGTGAAAACCACAACAGTGGAAGGAAAAAAGTCAATTTTCCAACTTCAGTCAGGATGATCTGAACTTGAAAACGTTAGGTAAAGTGAAGGCAGAAATATGTATCTAGCTTTTGTTCTCTGACTTGAACTGCTATTTGTTTTCCCATTTGGAAGAAAAGAGCTATTAACATTTGTAACCAGCAGCATGTATTATACTCTGAGGCATGTCTTCTGAATTGTCTGCAGCAAATGCTTAATTGTGGATGGTTTTGATTTTTTTTTTTTAAGCTTTTTTGCCTATGAGAAAAAGTATTTTTGGTTAGCTATTTATGCATCATACAAATTTACAGCTCGCAGACACATAAGAATAAAGCAAGAACGTATATGCTGGAAAGCTTACCATTTTTCTAGTTGTAGCAGTTGCTCCAATAAAAGATGTTACTTTATAAACATTGTCTCACAAGAGTGGAAATCCTGTTCTGTGGGCACCTATACCTAAATGTTTCATATGCAGTAGGCCTAGGGGTGAATAACCCTCTGAAGAATTCAGGGCTAAATGAAGAAAACAGCTGTGATTTTATGTTTCTGAAAGTGAAGTAAGATTTTGAGAGTTTGGGTTTTTGTTGTTGTTTTTTTAAATTATTAATAACTTAACTATTCATGAAGCTTCTCTGATTCAGGATAGTTTTGACTGATAGTCAAAAATGACAGTGGCATTACTTTGGAGAAACGTGGAAGAAACATGTCATCTTATATTCCCGATAAAATGGCTGTGAATTGTGATGGAGGACTGTCTCACCGAACATGTATGCTCTGTGACTGATGTATGGGTTATTGTCTCGGTTTACTTGGTATTGTAGTAGAACCTAGAGATCCTGCTTTGCTGGGCACTGCATAAAGCCATAGTAACTAGTTTACTGCTTTGTCTTTTCTAGTTAGTATATATGCTGCTTAAAGGGAAGAGAAATTAAATACTCATCTCAATTTGTCCATAGGCAGCTGAAAGAAAGAAGTAATAAGTGAATAGCCTGAGGTCCTACAGTGTGAACCACAAGTATCATTATTTAAAACCGAGCCTGTATTTTCTGATTCCCAACCTAATCATCATCTCTCAGCTGCAAATCTCTCAAGTTTCTTTTCTGGCAGCTATATTGGAGTGATATGGCATGTGTGGTGAGAAAGTTTTTGATTTTTGTGAAGTCAGCTGAATGAAATAATTAAAAAGAATAATATAAGAAAAAGTATACTGAAAATGAGAAAAGAACATTACTATATCACCTCCCAGTAAGTTGGTTGGTTCTTGAAGTAATCTGGAAGGAGGTTTTTTGCGTTTGTTTTTTTCCAGAATGATGACTGTTGTTATCTATTTTTCAAATTGTTCAGAAGTTATCAATCTTTATTTAATCACTGGTTTATGTTGACTCAGTTTTTATTTAATTTACTCAGATATTTTTCAGTTATTCTAGGCATTGCTTTGCCATGTGTGGTGTCATAATTAGAATTCAAAACAGCTGTTCTGGTGCTTAGTCTTGCACATTGTATGAAATATAGCATGAGCTTTAGGTTCATTGAAAAGTATGGAAGCTGCGTATGCTAGGAAATATTTTGGGGTCAAGTATATGATCAATAGTTGAAACTGTCTCTGCCAGGGATTTCTAATAGTAGCTACTCGTGCTGCTGCAGAGTCCTAATGTTTTGACAGACTAAGATACTATTTATAGCTTCTTTGAAAATGTAGTAAATATTTCTTCTTCAAATTCTTGCAAATTCTGACATACAGTAGTTGTTCTAACCGTTTGCATTAAGTAATTGCTTCCAGTGGATGAGTTAAGATCAGGTAGTCAAGCTAGACTGATGCTGAATGCTTTTCGTTCTCCCATTTTTTTTTTTTCAAATTAAAATTCAGTTAGTAAATACTTTTTTTTATGTTATTTATTGTCGCTAATGATGTGGGTTTTTTTTTTTTTTCAGAGCGTGCTAGTGAAAGCATCCATCAACTGAAATATGCCTTAGATGAAAGACAGATTGCAGAAGGTGAGGGTGAAGCTGGATTTGACCAGTGCTCTGCAGACAGGGGCAAGGATGACAGTGGGAATGCAGCCTGGCAGGAACTACAGCACAGTCATGCAGGTAAGATTACTCTGAAAGCAAATTAGTTTAAAAATTGTTAGGAATTATACTAATTTTTGTTATAATGTTTTTTTATCTCTTCCTAGTTAATCAACTTAAAATTTTGTTGCAACATCAAGAAAGAATGGAAAGTGAAGTCTCTCCGTCAAGGAGGAAGATGTCATTCTGTGTATGTTTCTTCTTGTTTCTTTTGTGTTGTTTGAATGAATGGCATACGTGATGAGATCAATTTTGTAGTAACCAGGAAGGAAAAGAAGCACCAAATCATTTTTGTATTCTGAAATATAGGAGATTCTTGAGGCTATGGCCAGAACTTGGAATGTTATGACCATAGAGGAAGAGAAAGAAATCTCTAATACAAGATTTAGACTTTTCTCCTCTTTTGATGATCATGCAGTGTGGGTCACAGTCCACCAAAAGTTCATCCTTTTTGTTTTAGAAACAGTTGGGATCGACTACATGGAGTAGCAGCAGTACGTAAAAGCAGCCTCTGTTTTCCTTTGGCTGTACTTTAAGGATTCTCAAAGGCCTTCTTATACTGTAACTATGCTTTTTCTTTGGAGGATTAGAGATGTTCATGTAAAAACAGGTTTTGTAGCTCTCTGTCAAAATGCAGTGGTCTCTGTCAAAGTTAGTTTACACCCTTAAATGGGCTTCTCAGATTTAGCCTTCTTGCAGCACAACATGCACCAAAGTACATGCAATGGACAGTTCGGTTACTACTATCTCACAGTTGCTCTGTATCCATATAGGAAAATAATTCAAAGGCATTGTTCCAGTTTTATATTTTGGTGGCCTCCACTGACGACTTTGGTTTGTACTAAGCAAGACAAGTAGCTCTTTGCTGTCAAAGTTGACGTAGCAGCAGAACAATCTAAAGCCTATATTCCTGCAGTGTTGCTTTGAGTCTGTGTAGTGAGCCTAGCTCTACTGTTCTGACACTGAGAAACTTTTAAAGTTCAACTTTTCTGAATGTTATAAAATCCATGAGTTTAGTCTGATTATCCTGCCAGGTACTTTTGCCTCATAATGGTGCAGGATGGAATTACTGTTTTGTACCTCAAAGGAATGATGTATCATTGATTGATCTTGACATGACATGAATCAGTATCTATTTGTATTTAGCCTTTGGATAGGAAGGAAAGCATGTTTTAATCCATCTTTGTGAAAGTTTTCTACTTATTTTGGGAAATCTACTAAGATTGGAAAAAGTGGAAAAATTTGGAAAACGGAATACTTATTTCTAAGGTAGTGCTTTCAGGGAGTGGATTAAAGAGGAGGAAAGATGGGAAATTACTGTATTGGTAGGTCATTGTCCCATTTCTTCTTGAAGTTTCCAGTGAGAGGGATTATGTGAAATGATAGCCTTATTCTCCTTTCAGCGGTCCCCCATCTGCTTTCTAAAGAGGATGTGAAAGTGTTCTGAAGACAGACCAAGTATAAAGCTCAAAAAATGTGGAAGTACAAAAGTGCAGACACACCAAAAAAACCCCAAACCCTTATAAAATACGAGCTCGTCTGGTGGTTTGCTAGACACTGCAGAAATGCTTCTTGTATTAAGAAGAATCAGATTCCCCAAAGGTCAAGCAAAGCAAGCTTAGATTATGAGTGACCTTAACCTTTTGCTTTGAATTATGCTGAAATACCTGATGACTGCTGAATAGTAGATGACTGCATGTGTCTATAGCTAAATACAATATTTCACAGAAAGTATACTGTTTAGTAAACTTTAGATTTCATATGTATAAATAACATTGTCTTAGCAAAATTTCCTTCTCTTGCCCATTGATAGAAGTTGCAATTGACATCAAATTGAGTGCATCTTGTCTTTGATTACACCCAGATAATTGTGTAGAGATTTTCCTTTTGCTCTGTACCTCATCACCTGAGGTCAAGGCCCAGCAAGACTGCTTCACACAACAGCTGCACTTCTACAAGCTGAGTCTTGGCTAACCTGACTGTACCCAGCCTGCATTCCTGACACTCATTATAGCTGGAGTTCCTGTGACTGATTCCCATTGTTCCTTGCCAGTTTACAGGGCAGCAGATTTAAGACTGCCAGCAGGATCGTGTCTAATTCTGGGGTTTAGAGATTTGAAATTTGAGGCATTCTGGAAAAGTACAAGGTGGGCCAAATTATTTGGGATGTTGGCAAAACTATTTGTCACTGTGTAGCATGCTGGCCTTTAAAGCTGCCAAGCATTTGTATTTTATAAACCCTTGTGCTTATATGGTAAACTTTTCAACGTTAATGCAAATGTGAACAGCATTTCTGAGACTTAGACATAAACATTTGGTAATTCATACTGATCAGATGTGTCTTTCAGTTCTGATTTTAATATTTGGCCTACTTTAAATATATGCCTCCCCTGACCTCTGTTCTTTCATCCTATAGCACATGTTATGTTATCAGAATATTAATGAAAAATTCTGAAGTTCATTTATAATTGATAAAAATTGTGTAATAAAAAAGGTAAAAGGAAATAAATCACAAATGATCTACAAGGCATTTGCCACATGAAAAGGCAGGTAGAGGCTTTTAAAGAAAAATATCCTGGTGACAGTGCTGTGAGTTAATAAGTTGTATTAAGAAGTCCTCTGTTCATTTTCTGTTGGGAAAATATACTACGTATTATTTTCCTTTTAGTGAAACCATTCTTTAGCACTCTTGTATACATTAAACCAATATTTCTCAGGTTAAACATTAGCACTGTTTTTCAGTGAAAAATAATTTGAATTGAAATAGAGTTTTTCACATTTTTGAACACTGCTGTAGTGTAATCTTTTCAGGGAGGCAGCTGGAGGTCTCCGTTGCAAGGTGTCTATTACACTTTCAGACAAGAGGGAGGGATTAATAGGAGCCAGAGGAACAGAATGATGAGTTACAAATAGTATTGATACTATACTATATGTACTTTAACAAATGTGATTAATTTTTTAAAACTTCTTTATAAAGTACTTGATGTTAACAGACCTTAAAGCAAAGTGAATTCTGACTCAGTAGAACATGGAATTTTTGTGCACCGAGCCAGGTGGAATACATTGCAAATTCGGAGTCCCTTTTCTCAGTGTTTTTATAGATGGTTCTGGAAAACCCTTCATTTGCCTCCACAATTGTAGTTCCAGATTTCTCAAGAGTCACTCGTTTAATGTGGGCAATACTTATATTGGGTGTAATTTCACAGGAAGGCTTTTGTTGCTAGAAACATTTTCCTCACCCTGATTAGTGGATTTTATCTTTAAAGGTTGGGCAGGGAATCTTAATGCCTTGTTGGGGGGGGGAAAAAAAACATCAATTGTTGGCAGAACCTGTAGGCAAGATAACTAGTACACGTAGTAGCTAGCCATTAGTAGCTTGGTTTGAATTTTGGTTTTCTTTTGAATGGTGAATGTTTCAAAAATAATATTTAAAAACAAAGATGTAGGTTTCTGGCTCTTTTAGAAGATTCATCCATCTGTTCAGTTAGTTCTTGAAAATGAGTTCTGTGATCTTTAAGACTTTATGTAAATTTGAGAAGCGTATCTTGGAATATTTTTGCACAAAAGGTGTGTTTCTGACCTGATATCACAGGTGTTGGAATTGTATCAGTTTCAGAACTAGCTAGGGCTTGCATTGATATACTTTCTTTTAGCTTCAGGAATAGTTCATATAGGTCAACTAGCATCAGACTGTACTTAGTTCTTTCAGTGGATGAAATTTACAATAGTAGAATATCAAACTAAGGCAGTAAAACAATATTGAAATACATAAAGAGGATGAGTGAGTATCTGACAGTAGCTGATTTATTTAAATTTGAAAGTAGAGACTTCTTTAAATATATTTGGGATTATTCAAAGGCAGTTTATTGCAGACTAACATATTTATGCTTAATACTGTTACTCCATTAAAATTATTTTAAAGTATGTTATACTTCATTAGAACTGAAAAAAATATTAAACTATAAAAAAATATTTGTTATATCCACTCTAAGTCCTTTTTCTTAGACTGACAAGAACTGTTTGTTGCTAATAGGATCAAAGAGAGGCTGTAGTTGTCAGGAAACAATTTATGATTTTAAGGGCTTTTTAGTAATACTTATTTACTTTCTTTATCTGTACTGTATTCTTAGGAGCAAATGCAGTTATAGTAATTGTATTTTTCTCATTTTGTAAAAAGTTTAATTCCTGTTTAAATCTTGCTGAGCAAGGGAGAGATGTAATTGTTTATCTTGAACAGACAAGGATTGTCTTCATTACCTTCTTTAATTAGTTATTTGTGAGGCTATCAAAAATTTTATGTATTTATAGGGTCTTCAGAACGGTGTTGTTAGAATTGTCTTTTAAAATGCCAATAATCAAGTTCTTTGATAAAAACAATATTGCACATTTTCCTGTGTTTCTATGGAGGTATTAAAATTGAATACGTATTTGTGTTTCTGTAGCGATTGTTAATGAACATTTAGAGGAGTTGCCTTTGATGCACATCCACAATCCATTAAAATTCAAGGGATTTTTATATTCATTTCACAGAGAAGAAAATACCCCCTTACATTCGTCTAAAATGGATGATGCACTTAAATGGTGATATGAATTTCATTTACAAATTGGTTTGTGGATATGATTTAATCCTGCTTTAAAGATGTCCTTAATCAAGCAGCTGTACATTTTAACAGAAGTGACATTTATTTTTTGTAGTGAAGTATTAAAGTTCTTACTGTTTCTTCCTTCCTCATGATCTGGTACTTGGTGAATTTTTATTAAGTGTACATAGTATTCTGTGTGCAAGCAACATGTTATTGCAATAAATGGAAAACCAGAAAATAACACATGCTATTCTTTACTTCCTTCAGAAACCCCCAGAAGCTGCAACTGGAGACTTACCAGCCCTTTCTGAACTCGTTCCTATAATCAATGATCAGTCACAGTACATTAACCATTTAGAAGCAGAAGTGAAGTTTTGCAAGGTATTAGACAACATATTTCACCAGCTAAAACCCTGATCCCCTAAATATGAAGAATTGCTTTAAAAACAGCTTACACTTAGTCTTGAGATTGATTGATTGTTGTAGTGACCAAAAACTGAGCCAAATGCAGTTCAGTAGATACTGAGCCTCACCATGCATCTTGGTGCCTCTGTAGTATTTAAGGGCCTTCAAAGAGATTTTTACAACCTTTCACAAATACAAATAAGCATTTTTTAAAGAAGTTATATGGAAATTCAAGCTACAAAAATATGAAGTCTATCTTTTGAATATTCTTATTCTAAATGGGTTAAAATAGTTGAGAATGTTAATCTAGACTTTTGGTCTCAAGATGTATTTAAATGTTGATAGCCGTCTCAAGGACCCTTTTACGTGCAGTTCCTGTATCTTATAGGAGGAACTGTCTGGGATGAAAGATCGAGTACAAGTAGTTGTACTTGAAAATGAGGAACTCCATCAGAAACTGAAATTCTTAACTGCGGAACATACATTGAGAGAACAAACTCTTTTAGATGCCTCGGTAAGCTTTTGTTTTTCTGGTGTTTTAATCAGCGTTCAGGGACCTGATTCTTTTTAAGGAAGGCTATATAAATGGTTATCCATAAACTGAATTTTAATCAAAATTTAATGAGTTTGTAAACATGGATTTCTGTGGATAACATCATTATAGTAGGTTGCCAACCTAATTAACTTGTTTATTGGTTCTTATATTTTACTATAATAAAAATTATAAGATTCAGTACATATATAATTAACACTTGTTTAAAAAAACAACCTACGTAATTATAACTGAAGCATTAATATTTTTATTTTAGGCAAATACTCAGAACTCCTGGCCTGTGGGTGCTAATGACTGTAGCACGCGTCAGCCTGTCACCTCATCACCAGCACGTAACAGAGATCAGGCTTTTATTACAGCAGCTGTTGGAGAAATAGAAAAATGGCATGTAGAACTGGTTGGTATTAACTTTCTTTGCAGAGTCATACCTTTGCAAAACCTTTTGGTGCTTTGTTGTTGCTGCAGTTCTGATGATTAATTTTGTAACAGACATACAGGAGGAGTTTTGGTTGACTGCACCTTAATCTGAGGTCAAATTTTATTCTTCTAAACCTCATCTTCTCATTGTGCTCTAATTAATATTATTATCTAGTTAGACACAGATGGCAGGTTGTATCTGCAGATGTTGACTTCCCAGAGATAAATATTGTTTTAAGAATGTAAGGCAAGCTCTGAGTCTTTCTGCTCCTGAAGCAGTACAAGGTCAGTAAGGTTCAAAAGTGGCTTTGCGCAGTCTGTTTTCCCTAAGCTGAATTACACATTTTGTGCTTTTAGAGATACAGGGAAGCCCTAGTGATTCAGAGGTTATATTTTCTTTATCCTGTATTTTTAGTTTGGGAAGGTATTCTATTTTTTTTTTTTCTTTTGCTCTGAATTAATGGGGTAGCATTGCCATCTTTTGGGAAAAACATGGTTCACTGAAAGTTTTGATGTTTTTTATCTAGGTACACATGTGCACTGTGGAATTTAAAGGGTACTTTAATTCTTCAAGATGATTATATGTATTTATTATTTTTCCCCAGTAAAATATATTTTTGTTGGGTTTGTGCCTCATCTAGAGCTGAAAAACCTCTTCAGTGATCCCTAACTCCTGCAGTTGTTTGAAAGATAGTTTTTATAGTAATTGTACGAGAGTAATATTGATTGTGACTTCGTTCTAAGCGCCACAGTGGCTACATTTCTGGTGTTTTGTCTGGTTCATTATCACCACTGTATTTAACATTGGTGTGGTTGATTTATATATCTAGCTCTTCACCAGGTAGTAAGAGTAACTCACTGTATTATAAATAAATAGCCTACCTACTTGAAGTTCTTCAGAATTCTTCTTTTATTTCTGCTAAGTAAGAGCAGAGCAAGAGTAAGTAAGAGTAAGAGCAAACTTGAGGCAAGACCATCAGTTTGTGTAAACCATTGTAGAGGGCCGCACTTGGAGCTGGAGCAATTCACCATATGAGGATGTGGCAAGATGTACAGAAATAAGAAAATGGAAGGGTTGTTCATTTTGTAGACTTTCAGAAGTGTGAAATATTTAGATTTCTCTGACACTAGCTTTTCAACAAGTTTATATCTTCAAGGGAAAAGAATGAATGTGGCTAATGTCTAGATTTATTTGTAAAGACAGTATTATGAAGAAAGCAAAAGACACTTTTCTCCCATCTTTTCTAAAGGAGAAACTAAAACTTCTTTATCAAGAAAGAGTCAACATCCTTGATGCTCAAATACAGTCGCTAAGGTAAAGTGCAATGTTGTTTTTTTTTCTTAAAATTATTGTTAATAAATTATCACTTCATAACAACATGAACCACTCTTAATTTGAATTTAAGTAAGAGAATGTCTGAATGTCATGTTTTCTGATAGTGTCCCTGAAAGCTGGTTTTACATGAAGTTTTCTCAAATACAAATGTAGCAAAATTGAATGTACTGGTAAATGTACAGAATTATATAGCAACATTAGCAATATATAAATTTTATAAATTCAATTGAGTTATTGTATTTATAGAAATTACAACTTGATATAAAATGTCTTTATCCTTTGTAACCATTTTCTTTATAGAAACATCATGTCTGTTAAAGTATACTAATCAAAGAAAAAAGTTAAAATTTTAACTTTTGTGAGCTCTTCCATAATTAGCTTTTTTCTACTGATATTTTATAGCACAAATTTTAGAAGTCTTAAGCATCGAACTAGTTTAGGCCACATAATGATTTTGGAGCAGGAAAACGTACTTTTGAAGCATGCAGGTAGTGTTTCTAGTCATGTAACCTGCATATCTTTAAACACAAAGATATCTGAAAATAAGTCCTCATGTACTCCTCAAAATATTAAAGATTTGAATAGAAAGCAAACTGTGGAAACACACAGGTAGAGGCAACCACTTTAGGATTTGGTGTTCTGGAGTAAACTTCCCCTTGTACACCTGCATTCATGGTAGTGCTACTGAATCTATTTAATTATGTTTTTCCCTAAATAAATTTTGCTTTCATATGTCTGAAAATTCTAGACTTGTGTATAATCAGAGTTACTGGTAGGGAGACAAGTTCAAATATACCCTCTACAGCGATGAAATCTTAAACATGCAAAGCCAGTTGTGCTGGTGAAAGTAAAGGAGGATCTTAAATTTCAGCTATTTTTTAAATCCCCCCTATTTGGCTTGAATTATTATATATACTCAGAAATAAATATTGGAGGCTAAAATAGTCTGAAAATGTCCACAAGTACATTATTCAGCCTCTTGTTTTCTCCCGAGGGACATGATCTTTCAAACTGTAAGCTCTGCAAAGCACTTGAGCATTTGCTAAACCTTAATTAAAGTGAGAAATTGTATTGCTTTCAGTGATACTATCCTCGTTTTTAACATTAAGCATGAATTTATGTAGGACTCACTGATTTCTGTCCAAGAATTCCCAACAATAGGTCTGTTGTACCATGACAGTGTAAGGATACATGCAGAGCAAATTCTCTTCAGGTTATAGTGGATTATATTTAATAGACCAGCTACTAAAATTGGAAAAAGTGCACAGAAGACTTCCCAGATGGAAATAAGCATGCATGCAGTGTATATATCATGTGCACAGTAAATCCAATGCAACCAGAATGTGTCAGACTTACTGTGTGTGTGCTGCCCAGATGGCCTGCATAACAAACCAAAAGCTTTGGATTCATTGCACAATTTGTCAAATTGATCTATATGTGCACAGTGTGCGTTTGTCTGGAACTTCCTGATGTCAGCATTCCTACTGCTTGTGCTCTCTCCGGCCTGACAGATGCTTGGAAATTCTGGAGAAAATTCTTCAGAGCGCCTGGTAAAAATTTCAGAGACAATTAAAAAAAATTAGCATGTTTTTCTGGAGATGCGGTTGACCTAAAGTTTGTGTGTATCACTAGATCAGAGAGAATGTGCTGAATACATCTGGATTTTGTCTAGGAAGCATAGGCAGCTTTTACTTTATATTGTAACTTTAGAGTTAATTTGAGAGTAGAGAAGAAATGTGAAGTTAGTGATGTTATTAGTAAGAACAACAGAAAAAATGTTAGGGTATTGAAATATTTATACAGCTGACAGTGTTTCTTGCTAATGAGTCATTTACTCTGTTCAGACAACATGTAAGCCTACAAGTTTTGTCTCATAATTTTCTGGGTAACTTCACTATTTTCTGATACTACAGAGGGAAGGAATAAATTAATATAATTTTGTTTTGCCTGTTAATTTTGATTGGGCAATTCAACTATTATTTCTCTGTTAAAGTCTTCCTTGGGCTGCTGAAATGTGTAAAATAATGTTTATTACAGGGATTCTTACACTTTGGGTTGCATCTGTAATTATGTATTGCATATAAATATAACTTGTAGAAATGTTTGATTGCTCAAATAATATTTTTTATTTCTTTTTTTCTAGAAAAGACCTTGCAGAATCTCAGAAGACATGCAAAGATTTGGAAGGAAGGCTAAAACACCAGAAGTCACTTGTTTCAGCCACGAGTTCCAGCCGGGTTGGTGGTCTGTGTCTGAAATGTGCACAACACGAGGCGGTTCTTGCACAGACTCACTCTAATGTTCACATGCAGACCATCGAGAGGGTAACAAAGTAGGTTTGCAGGTGCTTACGTTCTCATTGAAAGTACAGTTGCTCACTTTAAACCATATAAGTCTCAATGTGTTGTGTTGCATTCAGAGGGAGATGAGCGGTTATGGAACAATGGAGTCCCAAGTTGATGTTACAATGCTGAAGGAAATGGTAGAATGTGAGTGTAGGTCCCAAGCATTTTGAAATCCATTGTCGTTTTGCTGCTTATTTCAACTGGGAACGAATGTTAGTCATTATCTTGTAATTGGAATTATGGAATTCCATATATTTTGATTGATTATTTTGGGCAAAAATTTCTGATCTTTCTGTAATTTTTCTGGCTCCACTTTATTCTCCTTACATTTGGGGAACTTTTAGGATACATCAGCAGTGTAACCCTTTTTTTTTCCCCTTGAATTTGCTTAGTAGGCCAGGTGTTTGGGATAGGATGCATTGTTATTATTAACTACAATAATTCAGGGAAAAAAGTTCCTTTGGGTAAAAATAAGTGCAATTATATGCTGCAGCCGTTTTTTAATTGTAGCTTTTATTTAAATGATTTTAGAAAACAGCTATACAGCCTGAATATAATATATATAATTCAGAAATCTCAACAGCATTAAAATGTTCTTTTTCTTAAGAAATTCTGCTAGTTAATCATCTTAAAAATTTTCTCCCTTTCTACTTGCTGATAATAATGATAGAATACTGCAGCCTTCTCAAAGTTTGTTAAAGAGCCATCTACTTATTTTCAGATATCTGAAGCTTCTCAGGATTTCTGAAGTTTTAGAATAAGCCTGCTGGAGATGAGGTAGTGGGTCAATTAGAAGCAAGAAGACTGAAGGGACGTAGTACATATAGCTGTCAAATGGATATTGTCTCTACACATTAGATGGCTGTTGCTAGGATTTATGTGTTTTTCTATTGTAAAGTCCAAGAATTTTCTGGGAAAGCTCTCTGCTGGAAAGTCATGTTTCAAAATCTACTTTCGTAACAAAAGTAATTATTTGTCACAGACACTGGAAAATATGAACAAACTATAAATCACTACATTCTTGTCATCTTGTATTATAGTGCAGTTTGAAATAAAATATTTGAGCTGACCTATTTATCTTTCTTAAATCATTATTTCAATTTGAAATGTAACAAAATCTGAAAGCTACATCTTCCTGTGATGCAACTTATTAAAACCAAAGCTATTTCAGTTGGGATTTTTAAAGGACTTCGTCCAAATCTTGTTGAAATGAAATTTCAAAATATGACTGTTAGCTCCCTGGCAAATACAACTGTGTTAGTATTCCACACAACATGAAAGAAAAAAAAACCAACAATTTTCAGCTAGAATCTCTAGCTGCACCTAAAACACAGACAATTATACTCTGAATTTAAAAGCTTTCAACATACCAAAATAATGAAAAGGTGAAGTTAAGCATTACAGTTTTACTGATTGTGCTTCACTGTTTGGTATAGATCTCAGTTTCTTAGTTAACAAAAGTTCAGAAGGGATGTAGAATCCAGAAGTCTTATCGTTTAGTTTAATTCCAGTTTGCAGCAAAGGGCTATTGATTTGCATTTGATATACTTAGTGATCTGAATTACTTGTTGAATCTAGCCCTTCCTTTTATTTTTTTTTCCTCTTTATTTTACATTTAATCACAGTGTAATTTCATATTGCTTCAATCTGTTTTTTCAGAAACTTGCCCTTTTTTTGGTCTTGGTTGGTTGTTGGGGTTCTTTTTAGCATGGATCCCCATTTCGTAATGCCAACAGAACATTGCTCAGCTTCAACATATTTATGACTTGACCTCTGCTGTCATTATTGGCAGTTTCACTAATGGTCCATCCTTCTGAAGTGAAGGACTGGACAGCAAGCAAATGATATTTTTAATATCTGCCAAGCTAACAGTATGTTCTCTTTCACTCTTAACCCATGCTGGTTTTAGTCTTATCACCCTTATGTCTTTTATCTGTTAACATTTTATGTTTGATATACCTGTTGGGTTTTTTTTCTCTTGAGAAAAAATATAGAAGAAATATCTGTTTTTTCTTTATATGCAGAGAAAGAGATGACTTGATGGATGCACTTGTTTCACTGAGACAAAACATGAAAGATATACAGCGAAGAGAATCTAATGCTTGTGAGCAAGTTAAACAAGCTGTGCAAATGGCAGAAGAGGCCAATTTAGAAAAAACAAAGGTAAATTCATCAAGAAACTAGAGCTTTTCAGTATTCATATCTCCTGCAAATGTTAATTAGTTTTCATGCTAATGAGAGAATACATGCATATGACCTTTATAGTCTTTATAGCAGTAGGTTTAAAAAGATTGCGCTGTGTGGCTGTTTCTGAGCAGTGACACGAACTCTATATTTGAGTTCTTCGGTTCTCATCAAGGCTGTAGGGTGTGTTGCATTCTTAGGCCATCATTTAAATTCTGATGTAGTTTCACAGCTAGGTGATGAAAATTGAATGGTAGAATTTTCAAAGGCATTCATGACATGTAGGAGGATGATTCTCATATTACATTTCTGAGCTGTTCTGCCAAAAGTACTTAAAATGCTTACAAACAATATTTTTGCCTCAGATGAGCGCAGTGCAAGAACTGACTAGCTAACAGAACTCTTTGAAGATGAGAAGTCCTGTCTGACGCTACCTACAGGAAGCTTTTGATGCTTTGTAAATAATAATGATAAAACCAGTTTTGATCTAATGCTTGTGTTAGCCCTAGTTACTATATACAATCAACTGATACTGAACTAAATTATTTCCTTGATATTTAGTGACATCTACTGTATTATTAGTGAATTACTGTGGAATTGAGAGGGGCTTGGTTTTGGTTTGCTTTTTAAATGAAATGCTGTTGTCTTTAATAGTGAACAAGATTGATATAATTCTGGGGGAATAGTGGGGGAGAGCATCTGTTATTTGTTTCAGTGACCAGTCCGGCCCAAACCACGGCATTGTTCTATTGATCGAATAAGCAGTAGTGGTTGGTATTATTCATCCAGTGCTGTAAGAGTATGTTTGTGTGTGTAAGGTCTTTAACTATAAACAGTGGGGAAAAAAATTACAGGAGTTGGAAATCCTAGGTACTTGTTAAATTTAACTTCAGAGTATTAAAACTCCTTGTTTTTTACTGAAAAAAGAGAGAAAGAATCCTTATGAGCCTACTGTTCACCTGTCACGTCCCCGTCCCTGAGGGGTTAAATTTTTTAATTGCTTACTGGTTTACTTTTTGGGGGGTGGGTTCTACAGTTGCCTGATAGAAATGTTATTCACTTATTGCTATTTAAAACTGCACAAAATACTTTTCCTCCTCTATGCAATAAAGTGAAGTTACCTGATCTTCCTTTTTTTTCATTTGCTGTTGGAAATATTTTTTTAATATTTAAAAAGAAAATCCCTATAAAATCTTATTCAGTGTAGCTCATGTTAGAAATGTGGCCTAAAATAAAACTTTATAACATGAATTATTAGAACATTTAATAAAATGGGTCTTCATACCTACATTATTTCTGTCATATAAAAGACAGCAGCTCCATAGGGTCTCTGCTGGCCACCCTCTTCACTGCAGCAAGGAAATGTGAAGTGCTATCTGTTTGTATGCAAGACTGAATAGTAGTCTGTTTTTTCTGTGCTCAGAAACTCTTGTAATATGAAGGAACAGGAAGAAATCTTTTACTTATGCTGCATTAATTTTGCATTTTTACATGTACTGGTATTTCTTTTTGGTAAGTACAAACCACCCTTTATTTTTCCAGTCTTATTCTACTCTTAAGGTGAAGTGCTGTCTTTCTTTGTAATTGTCGTGGAATCCAATAGAAAGTCCAGATAAGAGAAGTGAGGAGTTAAACACATTGGGCTTCCAAATCCCATAATTGCAATTTCATTAGCCTGTTGACAGAAAGTCTAACTTCAGGTACTTATCATTTAAAACCACCGTTTTTTCTTGTCTTCTGGTTGTCTCTGTAGTTTGTGGCCTCCGCCCTATCACAGAGAAGGAAGAAGTCTGGTAAAGTTAAACTTCCACAGCTGAAGCAAATCCAGGAATGTATTTTCAACGTAACTGTCGCAGAAGAATAATTGTTTGAACTGGTCATTATGTATTAAAACCAGTGGCGCTAACAAAATACACATTTCTTCTTGCAACTTACTTTTTCTAGAGTTGCATTGTTTTACATGCAACTACACCAATCTTACGCAGACAATTGTTTGCTGATGGTACATTCCAACAGAAAAGGATTCAAGGCAACAGCAGAGGGATTCCCTCACCAAGGTAGACTTGGGATGGAAAAGAGACCCTGAGGAGGGTCCTGTAGAATTGACATAAGCCTAATGGAGACTGTTAGAGCATTCTCTAAATAAATTACGGTTTAATCTGCTTCCCTCATAAACAGCCCAACACCAAGGAAATTGCATATAGGGAACTGGTGTTGAGTAAAAGAAAAATAAGCACTTTAAACTAAATTGAAAATAAACGGTAATAAGGTAGGATTCCTAAAAGGAGGTTAGTTTAGCTTCCCTGAAGTAGGATATGCTGAATAACAGTGAAATGATGACATGAAATCTAGTTTACTCAGGGGCTAGCAAGCTGCCTTTAGGGTGCTTTGAATACTTTGATTTACTTTTAATGGAGTAGTGTATTTCTGATTTAAACTGACATAACAGTGAACTTCTATCCCTTTGGCGGGGATACATCAGCATAAATTGGTAGATTTTTTTTCCCTGGCTTTTTTAGAAGATAGTGTCTACTGTGCTTCTTGCATATGAACTTATGTTTCTTCTTTTTTGATAGAAAACACATCTATAACCTGTGTTTTAGCACATCAAATTAAGCAGAATATTTATGAGTTTTCAGTAGAATTAATCTTCATTTGACAAACCTGATACTAAAAGAAAAAATTATGTTTCTTTCTATCTTTACTTCTTCGTGGTTTCTTCTTAGCCTTCTGCACTCAGTAATTCACTTCGGGGGAGAAAAAGTAGAAGTCCATATATTATTAGTTTATTTTTTCTTCAGCTATGCTGTCAGGCAATAACCACAGTGTTTACAAGGAGTCAAATGTTGGGGGCCGATTCTAGTGATGTACATTCAAGAATTTTAAATGCAAGGCAAATAATAATCTTAGTTTTAGAAGAACAGCTATTTATTTGGAAAGTATACTTTGAAAAAGGCTTCCATCTTTGCCATGTCTCCTAAAAGCAATTAGATTTCTAAATTACAGTAGGTCATGTATATACATAGAAACATATGCATCTGTTTTCAATTTGTTAGTCCTATTCTAGAGGTTAACACAGTAGGGTGTGTATAAACATCAAAATAACTATGTAAAAAAACAAAAGATATCCTTTCTAATAGCAAATTGGTTTCTCTGAAGGCATTAGATAAATACAATGTTTCTTTAAAATTTTAGGTTTCTTCGACTTAAAAAAAATAGTTTTTTCTAGGCTCTAGTCCAGTGTGAGCAGCTGAAAAGTGAGATGGAACGGCAGAGGAATCGTCTTGAAAGGGAGTTAGCTGCCCAGCTAAATAAGAGGACTGATGAAAAAGAAGCACTGCGGGAAGAAATGAAGAAGGAAAGGGAGGACTTGGCAGCAATGGTATGAGTTGTTTTTTTTCCTGTCTGTGTATTACAATGAGCATATCATCCTCTTTAAACTTTCTGCTTGCTTGTGTTTCCTTTTGTTTCGGTTTGGATCTGAGAGTTCAGTAAATCACTTCCACCGTTGTTTTAAAGCAGTGGTAGATAAGTGGTCCTTTGAGTCTGAATAACTGGATTTTATGCTATATCCATACTAAGTTGTTGATATCATGCATTTTATTTTAGTTTGCAAAATGTTTTCTAATGCACTTTGTCAAAATAGGAAAGGGTTAACTAATAAGTGCTGCAAGGTTTATACCTAGCTTCTTATAAAGAGTATTATTTAAGTTGTCAAGTCAAGCATTCAGAAGTTGGCACATATCAAATTTAGGTTTCTTTGCTACTTTCATCTTATGTATACATATATATGAATGTTACAATATCATAATTGCATTCTAATATGGTATTTTTCAGAGTGATCTTATGTGCTGAATTTGCTCACCTGCAGAAATGTGTTGGAATCTCTCTTCTCACTTTTACTGATATTTATAAACTCTCTGAGATAGAATCTGTCTCACCATTTATACGTTGACCATTGCAACAGAGCCTTGATAACCTTGTTTTAGACTTCTGCATGCTAGTGTAATCTGAATATAAAACAATAAGTTTTTCTGCCCAGTGGAATCTACAGAGGAAACCTCATACTAACAGCAATAAGCCTGTGAGATGTGACAGAGGAGGAACTTCTAAGGTGACTGGAGAAAGAAATGGGAAGAAGAATAGAGAGAGAAATGTTCCATGATTTAGTGGGTTTCATGCTTTTTTGATATTTAACCTCTTCAACCATTTTCTGGTGCAGGTTTGGAAACTATAGTGAATTTCTAGTCAGATTGCCCTTTTCCATATTTTGGGGCTCTTTTTAGAAATAAGCCATACAGTTTATAAAATCTGGAGAGCACAGACCGAACAGTTTTTTAGTAATGTTGTTGCTTAGGAAAGTACTAACTTAAACAGGGAAGCAAGTTGATATGGTTGGATTTCTGGTTTTATGACATGGTGGAATATTGTTCTGAAGCTGCTATGGGAAGTCAAAGCCTTTGCCTCTAGTTCCACATATTAAATCAGGAATTAAGCACGGTGATAGGGGCTAGGTGAACTGCTGTAAGTGATCATCAGAAATCTGTTGCCAGGGAACCTGAATTTAAAAAATTAACCTTACACTGGAGACGAGACATTATTAAGCAATTCCTTGTTTGAATCCTTGCTGTCTATTGGAAGTTATTCCTCTTAGGCATTTAGTTGTTTAGTTACAGATTTGCTTAAGAGCAGAATATGCACTCCAAAATACAGCCTATTAGACAAGCATTTCATACCTTTTTTTGGTAGAATGATTTACTCCTTTATGTCACCACAGTACTTTTGTATTTCATCACCCACTGGGATGTGTTTTACTGAAGCTGATTCCCACTTTGAGTAGTTGTAGTCCTTTTTTAAATCCTACATACACATGAAACAACATAAAGTGACACTATGGTGATGTCATGTGTCCTGGTTTGAGGTAATTAAAGATATGGAATGACTTGGTAGAAAACTATGATCTATATGCAGGATTTACGCCTACATATGATTAACTACTTTCATGTTTCAGGATTATGAGATGGTAGAAATCATATACTGTGCATCAAGTCAACCTCCATATGAATATTTTATCACTTACTTTATGAAGTGATTTGTTTGAAGGGGAGAATTGACATGATACATAAATCAGGTAGATGTATAATGAGTGAAAAATAGTTATGAATATATAATCCTCTAGGTTTGGCTTTGAATTCCTGTAAGTTAACCTAGAACTGTCAGACACCATTATTTCCACTTATATTAGTAAGCTTCAGGGCTAAATAGCTGAAGGGTCACTGTCTCTGTTTTATTGTTACAGTTTTTTACCATTCAGCAAAATTTAATCTGAATTACGTTAGCATTTTTAACATGCTATTCCTGTATGGGTTTTGTACAACACCATGCTTTGATCTATAGTGCTGAAATGTTTTCTGAATTTGAAAATTAGGTTCAGATCTGTGGTTTCAATGACAGTTTTCTTTAGCTGAGGGAACATGATTTAGTTTAAATCAATCTACATAAGGGTGGATAAGAAGTTGTTAAATAGTACTCTTACAGCTGCAAGACTAATTCAACCAGCTGCTTCTGACTCTTGGTCCATACTAACAAGTCCTGGAGACTTAGTCTGGTTGATGAAAAGTTTCAAATAAAGTACTGTGTGATAAATTAATTCAAAATAATGAACCTGTTTTTTTAAATCATTGAGCCATATCCTGTTATATTTTTAATTTATATTTTTATTATATATATTTATTTTTTTCTATAATTTTAAATCCGATGTATTTTGGCTACATACAGTTACTTTCAAGGAGAAAGTCCCACAAGATTTAGATCTGTGGTTAGTCAAATTGCATCATTACAGTGTTCTTGGGTTTTTTGCAGGTGATGGCCATGTCTGAGAACGTGGCCATGTTGGAGGCTCAGGTAGAGAGAACTACAAGGGAAAAAAACTCTCTAGTTAACCAGTTGGAAGAATCACAACACCAGCTTGCATCTCATGAAATGGAGATGAATAAGGTAGGTATATTTATAAATGAGTATCGAGCTTGGTTTTCATTATCCTTGTGACCTGAAAGATGAGAATTTCTTTCTTTCTGCATTTTTCTCTGTATTGATAAAGAACGTGTGATAAACGTAAACTTCATCTGAATATCCCAGAGGCACAGTTTTCAAAGTAAAAAGATAACTTTTTCAGTCTGCCAAGTCACCTTGTGATGCAAAAGCTAACCTTTCTACCTTGCAGGCTATGCAAATCACTATTTAAAACTGCAGTCCTCTAATCCCGTGTTTCTCCAAATTGCATTTAGTGTGAATGAGACAACATAGTATTCAATCTTGTCCTGTAATTGCTACCTCTGGTATATGCAGTGCTAAAATGAAGGGAGCTGTATCAAATCACTGTTTTTTCAAGTACATTCCTGTAGAAGTTGTATGTGGTATACTGCTTTATTCATTAATATTGACAGTATGCCTTTTACAAAGGGATCTTTCTTCCAGTTAAGAATTATAGTTTAGCATATCTCTATGTATGTGTATCACTTCTGGGTGCTTTTTTTTTTGCACGTTTCTCAATCTATTAGAGCCTTAACGTGGGTCACAACATGAGAAAGAAAAAACAATTGCCAGCCAAAATTTATGCTGGGAGATGACCTATTATTAAAGTGATTATTTTTATTAGTTTAGTTTCATCATTCACTTGTTATAGAAATAACTTCAACTTCATGAAGATGAGGGAATGCTAAATTTCTATAGAACAGACAATCTGAGAATTCAGATTCGCTACAGCCTTTTGAAATGTCTGTATGCCTTACCAATAATCCTAGGGCCAATCCTACCTCCCCGGTCATCAATTGCAAAGTTTTGGGGAGTAATTAATCCTTTAGGCCTCTGGCAACTTCTGGAGAGGTTTTCAACCATTCCTGTCTTCCTCTGCTGCCCCTGCTGGTAGAAATAGGTGAAAGTATTGCAGAAAATTTACACCAAAAAGTCATCCAAACTTAGTAAAAAATTTAATTCAATTTCAGCTGAAAGACAAATGAGGGAGCATTTTAAGAATGTCAAAATGGTTTGATTTACTATTTCTGAAACACACTTTCAGTTTTTCAGACTGGTTTCACAGATAACTAGCACCAAGTAATGGGGTGGGAAGGGGGAAGAGGTAGTAGGTATAAATATCCATTAGTCTGGACAGAACAATTTTATAGTCTACCGATTTGAAGCAATCTCTCAGGATAGTGACACTGTGGTTCTAGTCTTTGCTTCAGTTAATGTTAATCAATACAAAGTTGAATAGGTGGCTACCTTGCCGTAGTCTGTGCTGTGTTTTTATCATACTGTCCTGAGAGACTGGAAAACTGCATTTGTGTCCCTGTTCTGAACTGAGAATTCTGTCTCAAACATCCTGGAGGAACGTCCTGGCCATTTAGCTGTAGGGACTATATGCATCGCCTTGACGTTTTTCATTGACCATGTAAATGACATCTATGTCTGCTTGTGAATCTGGCTCCTTGTTTCCAAACTCAGTTTGACATTATTAAAAACAGCAAAGAAGAACTTTTTTCCTTTTGAGTTTTATCAGAAATATTTTTTTCTGCATGCACTAGAAGTCCAGGAAAAAAGTTTGGAGTGAGAATCTCTCATTCTGAACTATGAGGAGACTGAAAAATCCGTTATCAGCACCATCTGCTGATTCTTCTGTATTATTCACTTTGTATGATGCATGGGGGAGCTGAAGGCAAGGATGGCTGCGTTATTTTACATTTTTTTTATTTTGCTTGAAGGAAGTGATATCGCACTTTGTTTTATCCGTCATATAAAGAAAGGAGGAAGTATAAAGACAGGTTTGGCAGTGCATGCAGTTACACTTTAGGATTTTTTTTCGTTGCATATGATATTTCAGTATTTAAAAAAAATAATGCTTTAGAACTTTGCCATTCTTCAGAGCATTTGCTGCCTTGCAACAGGGCTAAATTCACAAGCTGTCCTTTGGATTTATACGTGATGCTGCTTCTTAAAGTTAGGACAGTTGGTTTTGTTTTTTTCCTAAGGTGTTTTTTTTTCCCTAAGGTGACTTTTACCCTAGCGTCTTTTTCTTTTTTTAGAAGAAGAAAAAGAAAGTAGTGAAAATGAGAAGAGGTATGAGACTGAAAAATAGAAATTCATTTGGGTTGTAGAATATGTGTGAGGAGATTGTTGAGAAGCACAGAGGATTGTAGGAGCAAATTAAAAGTGTGTACATTTAGGAAGCAAGTCCAGTGAAATAACATAGATGGGGCAAAGAAGCAGAGTGAGCTGGGAAAAAAGTTCTCTAAGAGTAGCTGCAAGCAAACACATCTGCATTTTCATTAGTGAATGTTCATGTATTTGTTTGGTTAATTAAGGTGAAATGAACAGGCAAAAATTGGAGGTTATTGCACAGGATAAGAGCAAAAAGTGGACAGCTTGTCCACCATCCTCCATTCCCAACAGGTAAGGCCAAATAGAATCCTTTAAAAGCCTTAGATAGGGAAACGGGAAAATAAGATCCCTGCACAGCGCTAGTGACAGTTATGTGGGAGGGATTGGTGCAGGGTTTTTTCTTTCTCTTTCTTTCCCCTAGCCCCTTCCCAGACCCTCTGAAGTTGAGCTGCCTTCAGGTGGAAAGGAATGAGGAAGTAACATAACGAATGTGCCAACAACAGAGAACAACTGTTAGCCTTGTAGAAGTGATACTAGATTTCCTTACATGTTGCTTTGATCCCTTTCTTCTGGCCCATGCATATATTTGAATTAGGCATTGGTTTTAAAGAGTTCATCTTCAGTTTGTAGTAAGTCTATAATGCTCTGATTAACTTTGAAAATGATCGTATTGACATCTAAACATTGTCTTTCTTCACAGTGGAAAAATGGCAAGATAAGAAATGACACCCTTACATAGGAGTGTGATAGATCCTTTACTTCTAGATTTTAAAAGTGTTGACTTAGACTTTCTTGGGATTTTAGAGAGAATGGGAGAAGAATATAAAACCAGCAACTGTAGTTTAACTGTATTTAGTAGCACATATATTTACAACATAAATATTTATACTTAGCAAAATCTTGATCCAAATATAATTGAATCTAGAAGGCACTGCGTATTTCAAAGTTAATGACTATACAGAGAATTCAGATCCACCTTTTTATATAAAAACATTTACCATATGTAGTCTTAAAATATCTTTAAATCAAAATATGTTGTATTTAAATGACCTCTAGAGGGCACCAAAAGATCTAATTGCAAACCCCGGGCTATGGATTCTTCAAGCTACAGATCGTGTTGTCTGCATAATCTAACAGGTGTGTGGAGAAATGCGCTATCAGTTGAATCAAACCAAAATGAAGAAGGATGAGGCAGAAAAGGAGCTCAGAGAGTACAGAACAAAAACTATAAGGGAGCTTGAAATTAAGGACCAGGTAAGAGATAATACTGCTATAACTTTGCAGTTATTAGAAGCCTAAGTAGGGTTATTTCGGAAGCTGGAATGATTCGTTTTTCTAATAGTGGTCATTTATTACTGTTAAATGGTTTCTAAATTAATGGCAACAAGCCAGCTAGTACTGTTAAATAAATACCTCTTAGTTATCTTATTCTTGTTTTCAGCCCTAGTGTGTTCAATTTTACCTAATACTCATCCCATGCTTTCATATAGCATTACTTTATCTATCTATTTATACAATGTACTTAAATTGTATGTACTGTATACATATGTTTATGCACTTTTTGTCACAAATAAATCCACACATAATTACGTATACATGCAGCCTGACAAAACATTAAAGACTCTTAAGTATAACCTAACTAACTATACCAAAAATGAAAATAATTTATCTTCCAGTTTTCTTAAAGATTCAAGGCTAATGAATGCTGGGATTCATAGAAAAGTGTAAAAAAAAAAAACAAAACAAAACAAAAAAAACAACTTCTAGAAAAAATAACTATATAAAAATTCCACTAGACATTAATTGTTGATTATCTGAAACTGTGTTTTACACTAATACAAAAACAAGTATATGCCTTACAGGTAGTCCGTGAGAAACCATCCCATGCAGTAAAAAAGGTTATTAGAGTAGCCTGCAACATACTTGGCAAACAGCTTGAACAGGTGTAAGGCATCTTTTGAAGTGCCCTTTTTTTGTGTAGGTTCTATCTGTTTTTCTCTAGATATTCAAACTTCCTTCATAAGTTGTGATTTCCACGTGAGAATGATTGTCTTCTGAATACACAGATATATAAGATACATTTGAGGATAATTTTTTATATATGCATTTTGTTATTAGAGCAGCCTATCCAAAAGGCTTTAAATTATTCTTTTTCGTGTAAATAAGTGAAGAAATTGGTCCCTGTGTAAGAATATATGTAGGGAAAAGTGCAGTATTTCTAAAATTATGGTTTTATTTACTAGTTCCCCAAAATCTTCATGTAGGACAGTAAGTTTGTTAATTTAATAAAGTACAAGCTTAGGCTAGAAGTAATATTAATTTAAATTACAATCAAAAGATATGTAAAATCCAAAAGAGAAGTTTATTAGATAAAATAACTCTTCAATATATATGGAAAACCATACAGTGCAGAAAAACAGGGGCCTTAAAGCATTTTGTTTTGAAGGTTGGCTTTTTTTTTTTTTTTGTTACTCCTGCATCCTTTAGGCCTAAGGACACTTTAAAAAACAAAAACCAGGCTTGTCGTCTGTGTCTTGACAGATATCACAGATAAGAGAGTTGGCATAATCTTGGCATACAAATAAAACAGGATGTGTTTAATAAGATATTTGAAGAAGTATCTTGGATTTTTAATCGTGTTCTCCAACTTGCTTCAGGATTGCCTTTTGAACAAATTGTAAAATTTAACAAAATATTCTAACCTCATATATAGACATACTGGTATTTTATTCAGTGTGGGAATGAATACATCAAAATGTGGTGATTTATAATTTGATATAATTAAAGTGAAGTGATGGGAGGGGGGGAGTTCCTGTCAGCAAAGATTATTAGAGTAATTTAGTAATTACATAAAGTAAATTACGTAAAGTAATTACGTTAAAAAATTATATTGTTCAAATATGGTTGTTGGTTCCTCAAAAAAGGAAAACAAACTATTTTGAAATTCTCAAGCTCCGCATCTAGCAGCTGTTTTATAGCTGTGGCTCTAGTAATCAAGAAAGTTCTGTACAGGTCCTATTACTATTTAACACGTTGAAAGGCAAACGATAAGAGTGTGTGTACATTTTGGGGTTATGTTTTGGGGGGTTGGGGAGGGGGCTTGGTTTGGTTGCTTTAAATAAAATTTTAACAAATGTTAATAAGTAATTGCAAATTATTTCATTTAAATGAAATGAAAACAGCTCAATCACATCTAGCTTTGTATTTATAGAAAAACCTAAAATGTTTCATCTTATATGGCACTGAATAGCAAACGGTAATTGTTCTTTGGTCTCTCAGCCATGACCTGACCTTCTGGCTAAGAGACAGAGATGATACCTTCCTTGGCCACCATCTGTTCATAATAAATACATACTTATTTTTTTAAAGTAGAGAGGCAATAACGTATGAATATTTTCATGCTATTCAATATTCAATGGTGCATTTTTCTGTTTTAAAAGCAAAGAATCATGTTTCAGGTTGTCTTTTGGTATATTGAAAGTGATTTTACTGTTTCTTAAGGTATGACTGTATTTTTAATTATGCTGTGGATAAATTTTGGTTTTGATGATGCATTTTAGTCTATATGCAGTGACTTTTAAAAATGGATTAAAGTTACTCAAGTGTATCAGAATAGGCAAAAATCCTCATATGTACAATTGAGGATCATCAGATACATACAATTACATGTCAGTAAATACAGATAGGTATTTATCATACACTGATACTTATAAATTTATTCAAAGCAAAATTTGTATCATTTAAGAAAAGGAAATGGAGCGTATATATTTGGTCTGATTCTGTTTTATTCTAATATCTCTTTTCCTATCTTTATTACTGAGGACTAATAACAAATATTGGCACCTAGATATGACTACCTGTTGTTAATATTTGACATAAATATTTCTTAAACTAAAAATGAAGAAGCAATGAGCAGTGTCACCACTTAAATTGAATGAGTGTTTTGTAATATCATCCATCATGATCCTGATAAACATTAGGATTATGGAGGAAGCGCTGGGGGGAAGCCATATACCACACAGTTTCTCTACACAAAACCTGCATCTGTTCATCTGGCCCAGTACGTTGTAAAGTAGCATAACCTACTGCCCTCTCTTTTTCTCTCTCAGCCCTCCCATTGTGGATGTAGCTGTGCTGAAATAACAGTGCCTTATTTAATACTTTCCCTCCTTAGGAACAAGCTTTATAAGTTACACGCGTACAATGCCTTCATGGCAGTAAACGGTGTCCACACTAGGGGTTGTACTAGCACAGCTATATCAGAGAAAAGTCACGCCCTAAGTTAAATAGCTGCTATCAGAACAAAAATTGTGTGGCATATTTGACACAGCAGGACTTCATTTTTATAATACTTTTTCTGTGAATTTCGAAGCACTGCGTGGCATAAATTGTGCATTTGTAACAGAAATCATAGTTCTGACACACTATGAAATCGTTTCCTCAGATTAGCATCACTTGCTATTTTCTGCTCTGCATTATAGAAATAAAAATTAAGTACACAGTTATTCATTTGCTTTCTGTTTGTCTGTAGATCACTTTTATTTGGTTTACAAAAATCTTGCAAGCTTCAGCATATAGAAGTGAAAACAGTTTTGTAATACTGGTTTATGCAGTCCCAGTCAATTTGATGTCATCCTTATTAGGTAGTTCTTACTGGTGGCATTGCACCACTGGGGGTTGTGGTCTCCTTGTAATAAAGCAATAGGACATGTTAAATCCAACTTCAGAAACTAACTGAAGCTTTTCAATTTTATTTTACCATGTTTTGAGGAATCAGATAAATACTTTGTGTAGAAATAAATCCAGGCAGGTAATCCTGACCTTTAAAAAAACATTCTTTTAATGCTGTCTTTAAAATACGTAGTTTAAAGCAGGGGATTACAGAATTCTGTCACCTACCTTGTAGGTGACAGAATGAAAAGCTCCAGAAATATTATACCAAACCCCACAGATTTTTAACAGTTGCCTGTATGGACGTTCATGAGCCCAAATAAAAAGAAGCTGGAGACTCACTGATATGCACAACCTATGCAAATGGAAAGAACTACACATCAAAGCTTTTTTGTGTAGTATGACAGAACCTAAATGATGTCTCTGTACACTATAGACTGACAATTTTGCAGACAAATAAAAATCTGGCAAAATTGCAGTCCAAAAGCATTTTGCCAAAAGGTATTTTGGGAATGTTTATCTCATTTGTCATAAATCTGTGATTTATAGTAACCTAATTTAGACATTATAAGTGGAAAGATTACTGACTCTGTCTTCATCAGAAATAATGCAGGCCAAGAATTTGGGTATATATCCTGGAAATGCTGCAGGGTGTCCGATGCAAGACCAATACAACCTTCTGAAGACACTGATTCACTGAAATGTCTTTTTATGAATAGGTGTCAGGCTTTAAAAAAACAGATTTTTCACAAGCTGGGACATTCAGGATATCACCAGTTGTTTTGAAACTTAATAAAATTGCAGATTTCAATAGCGCTGCTGAAGATGGGTTAGGATTATGTATTATGTGTATTCTTATAACAGTCCTATACCTAAGATTTTTGTGACCTCATTAGTTAAAAAGACACTCTGTAAGTTTTGTTTTGGAAAGAAATTCCGTTAAATCAATAGACACAGTAGAATACTATTTGGCAGGGAGGAAAAACCCAAAACCTAGTGGACAGCTTGAAACTCTTAGCATGTAATTTTCTTACCTGCTCTGACCTTGAGTATAATGACCTTAAAAGTAGCAAAACCAAATTGCTTTTGGACAAGAAAGCATTAAGAAAATGTGATAACCTTTGCTGTAACTGAACTCTTTTTAATGTATCATTTTCAGTTTGGGGCATTCAATGCACTAATTTGAAAGTGGGTAAATAAGGATGGAGTAAAACAACAGCGCTTTATGACTTGCTGTGATACGAATTTTCTGACCGGTTAAGGAGGAACATTATTTTCTTTTATAACTGAATTTCAAGATTTTTGAGTTCATCTCAAGATTTTTGAGGAAAAAATGTTGATCTACAACCCTGCAAGTTATAACAAAAGAAATATTTAACTACAATTACGGCTGCTGCTGTTCTGCTATGGCATTGTTTTCCTTTGTCAGCCATCCATTCCTCAAGAATCAGTGGTATGAACAGACTTCATTAGATTCTTTGTCATGTTCTCATAAGAAAAATCCCTGGGACTGGGATTCCCAGTAGCAGAATTTTCTGTACTGGTCTGCTTCCCCTAAGCAGCTGGCCTGCTGAGAGGAATGACCCAGTTGGTAATCAGGATTTTATTGTCCATAGGTGAGTTGGCCCATGTAACCTTGATCCATGTTCTGTCATCCAGTGTGATGTCACCCCACTAGTATATGGAAAGAGAAAATCATTTATGTTGATTAAACATTGTTCAAAGTAGGAAAAGAGTTACATAGTTCTTGTATAGTGTGTATATGCATTATTTTTAAAGAAATGTTTGTTTGATGTTGGTTTTTTTCCTCCTTGGAGTAGAAAAATGGTTGCTTTATCAATAGTCATTGTGCCAACAATCAGAAGAAAAAGAGTGTAAAAGTCCCTGACTATCACTTGTCGGTTGTTATGCATAGATTTTCTTTCCAGCTATTTCTTAATGCTGTCCAGGAAAAAAAGAGCCAATCCCACATCAGTAATCTCAAATGTGTGTTTGAAAGGATAAAAGGAGTAAGTTTTGTTCTCTCCTGTTTTTCAGTAATGAACAAGGAGTACTCTTCCCCTTCCTTTTTTCTGTATGCATCCCTCCTTTTCTGAAATTCCGTTATCAGCCAGCAAGCGATCTGTTTTCTACCGCTCCGTTCTCCCCCCGCTCCCTGTGCCCCCTGCGAAGTGCAATCCATTTAAAAAAATAAAATAAAAAAAAATCTTGTTCTACTGTGGAACAAAATCACTTGCTTATCTCTGCTGGTGGCTGCTGAGCTAATCTGTAGTACAGCAATGTTGTCTGCTAAAACGTGTAGTAATCTCTATGGGTTTGGAAGTTTTGTTCCTGAAATAGTATTGCAGTTCAAATATTTTGGCAAATTGAAAGCAAATATTTTCAGGGAAATAATGAGGTAAAATCCTTGTAGAACATGTTTCAGCCATTCTCTTTTGTCTGTTTCCCAGGGTATTTATCCTCAGTATCCAGGGGCCACCTTCCTCTTTGAGAGTTTGCACAAGGACAGGCACCTAAGATTATTGCTTAATTAAAAAGGTGTGTGTGTGTGTAGTCATAGATACTTAGCAACATGCTTTTTTTTCTTGCCTCATCTAACAATTACAGGTAGAAAGTTTGCTTCAACAGAATTCGTGCATTTGTGTGCATTTAAGAGTAGTCCCCCTCCATGCTTTGCCCAGGAAGTTCTTGCAGCACCCCTGCTTTTCTGAGCAAACTGCACTGTCCTGTCTCTATTAATCTTTTTGGAAGCAGAAGGTCAGTGGCTGCTGACCTTTGCTTAGGTGATGGCTCTCATCTTGAGGCTCTGCCTCTTAGTGGAGCACATGGGGTGCCACGGTACTGCCAGGTGCCGTTACGTTTCTTTGCAGTACAAGTCACAAAGCGGTCACTAAACTACTCCTCTTTGAGGAATTCAAGAGTCCCACCAGATCAGGCTAGAATAATAGCCGTCCAACAAATTACAGCCTGCATTGCTTATCCAGGTTATGTCTTTGCTAGTCCTTCTGCTCTTTAGAGGCCAATTGATTTGTGAGCCAGCCAGGGGGGAAAACCCTTCAAAGGAACTGTGGGTGTTTAGTGGGGTTACTTCTCTTCTTGTGTTTCTGTGCTTAGGTTGGGTGCCTTTCATGTCATGGAAGGTTCTCACATTTCTGTTTTGGGCTAAATGATTGGTAGAATTTGCAGTTGTCTTACGATTTTTGTGAAATGACCTCTTCAAAAGAGGTGGTCTTTGTAGACTCTTAAGCTTTGTGTACATTGTATTTCTTACTATTTCCTTGTATATTCTCATAGCTTTGTAATAAATGTACTTCCAGAAAGGAGATTTCCCCTTTAACCCCAAATTTAGTTTTCATAACTGCTTTGTATCCTCATTCAGGTTTGAATGGGAAGCAGCAGTAATTCCTACAGAGTGCAAAAGGGAGAAAAACATTGTTGGGACATGGCGGGGGTTAACCTCATGATGGCCCTAACTCTTTTTCCAAAGTTGGATAGTTCTTCAGGTGCAATATGCTATGTCAGATGGCCATGCCTGGGAGGTCTGAGGTTTAGAGACCACTCAGAACCTAGAGTTGCTTGATTGATATCAGGATTAGGATAGAAATGCCTGCAAGTGACCCCTGCTGCATATGAAATGATAGTCATCTTTCCAAGTGAAACACCTTGAAACCTTGCTACAAAAACTGTCTTGCTTTGTTGGTTTTTTTTTAATTAAGAAATAAAAAATAATTTTTAAAAAATTAGTGTTATGGTAGGGTATGATTGGTCTGTCCCTGATTAATTAGTGTATTAATAAGTAAAGAAGGCGGCACGGAGTGAGATCAGTGTCAAAACAGTGCAAAAATTTCCTGTCACTGATATATATAATATTTAAGTGTATGTGAATGCCCATACTGGTGGCACCTGTTAGAAAGACCTTAATTATAGACTCAGTCCTGTGCGCTACCACAGGGCTTTAAAGGGCTACTTTAGTAAATGAAACTAAGTATGTGAGCATCAGGGCCTGTAAAATTTCACTGTGTGTTAATTTGAAGTGTATGTGTTTTTATAGCTGTTGATTGCCTTTTGGGGACGTATCTGCAAATATCAACGACCGTAGTAAATATATTTTGCTTTTTATTACTTTGTATTTGTTCTTCTATTTTTGGTTCTATTTTATGCCCCTTCAATCTTTTAATAATGGTGGACAATGAAGTGCAAAACAAAAAGAAACACTGTAAATTCGTAAAAGTATTCTCCCCTCCTCAATTATTTTATTGCAGAATTTGTGCAACGGTATAGTCAGTGCAGATTTTATTTTTCAGGTTATATTGTATATTTTCTTACCTGATGTTTGAGTATACTGATACAACAGTGAATGACATAAATGACTTATGAATCCATTTGGGTTTAGTATATTTTTGATTATGTTAAAAGTCTTCTAAAGTTGTTTTTGCATTTACTTCAGAGGATAAATTCTTTTATCACTGCTTAATCATTCTCATTTGTTTTAAAAAAAAAAGCGCATTTGTCTTTTCTGTCAGTTTGCTGCTATTTAAAATTCTATGAAAAACATCTGCTAGTTTGGAATGTAAAGTTGCATTTTTCTGCATACAATAGAATCAGCATCAGTATGAAAAGAATTAAACACTTATTTTAATCTTTAATTTGGCTTGTTTTGAATGAAATTTTTATTTCATTTGATCAGATTTTGTAGGGTTAAAGAGATATCTGGTTAATGAAACAGCACTTTTTTACAACATGCATAAGTATTGTTAGATGAAGATAATTTCAGATAACCCATGAAGAGGAGGATATTTGAAGATTGATCCAGTGTTTGAGAAATCATCTTTTATGTTTTCTAGTAAGTTGCATTTATGTCACTGAATGAGACTCTCCAGTGTGTTCACCTAAAAATGCATTGTGAAAATCAAAAGATAATTTGTAAACTCATCATAAACGAATGAGAAGTGAAACGCTTATTTTCAGCGTTTCAAGAAAAAAGAAAATAGAACAGCCCTATATACTTCAAAGTGGAAAACTTAAAATATAAAATGTGGTTGGTGGTAATACTGAAAAAAGAATAATTGATATTGAATAAAGTTTTACTGCAGTGCTATTTCACCAATGATTTAATTCTTGTTTAGTAAAACTTCTCTCTTGTAACTCAATTGGATATGTGTGCGGAATATTATTAATGTGTTTCAATTTACTAATAATGATGTTTCTCTTCGAGAGGTTTAGCCTGCCATCTTTCGATGGCAAAGTGCCTGTTGATATTCCTGGGAGTTTAGACAACTGCAGTGCAAGACAGATTAAATAGTACTCTTAAAATTATGTGCAGAAGTAATAAGAATATTAAAGTTGCAGAGTTAAGCACCAGAAGTTGCCTGTTCCAACCTTAATGTAGTCTTGTTGTGCGTATACATTATGATAATTCTGTTCCTTGTTATACTGAAAATCTGTTTCAGATTTTCTTAAATGCAAGATTGTCATCTGTCTTTTTGCAGTTCTGTGCTCCATCTCTTGTCTCTCACATATATTGAAAAGTTAAGTACCTTGAAGAAATACTCTCTGATCATGTTGTAAAAAGCTGTATCACAAGTGATAGGCACTGAGGGATCAAATTAACGCTGCATGAGAAGCAGAGTTGTCAGCAAAATACTTTAGTTGGTGGTTTGTTTCTGTTTCTGTCCCTACAATTACGCTGGGACCCAGATAGCAGCTACAGAACTGCTTGCAGCTTCCCAGTAGAAGAAATGGGAACTAAAAATAACATGAAAACTAATTTGAGTGAGTAGTTTTGGAAAGATGCTGCCTGATAAGGTTCCCTGCAGGAGCAGTGAGGAAGATTCATTGGTTCTGTAATTTCTCTGTATTTTAAATTCTGATTACATTGTGATGACCTAGTGATGGACTGCACTTGACATATTTCAGGATAGAGTGTATACATTTGGGAGACTATTATTGTTTGCAGGAGAGAGAAGAGGGTTGGGTTTTATTGTGTGAACAAGTCTCAAGTTCTGGGGTTTCCTAGGTTTCAAACTATTGTCTGAGTTTTAAAACTAAAGTAACATGTAGCATTCAGTGTATGGGTTGTCCGTTTTCAGCACGATGATGCATGGATCCTACCAAATTATTATCAATGAACGTTTTCTGGTGTTTCAAAAAGAAGAATTTAGTTGATAACCATAAATACACCTGGATTTGATGCTTCTGGTTTCTAAGTTGTTGTTAGCGTGTTGTCTTGGGTGATGTTTTTATGCCATCCCTTTCTCATGAGGTTGTCTGCTGTTTCTGACATGGTCATTGCCAAAATGCTTGAGTAGAGTTCCAACTCTTCGTATAGCTCACGCTTTGAGTACCTCTAAATATTGGTATTTTAAGATATATTGACATATAACTATATGCACCTACATACATGTATGTGTGTGTAAAGGAGCTGATTCTGAATTTTGTGATTACTGATGAAAGTAGCAAAAGTAAAATTGTTCTTCAAAACCTGTGTTTGCTTTCTTGATATTTTTTTGTAGAAATCATAACGCTCCTGTGGATCTTTAAAGATCCTGTCATGGAGTCATTGAGAATTTCTCTCTGTGCCTTCACAGCAACTGAAATCTATGGATGTGTTCTTGGGTTCAACCCTGCAGGTTCAACATCTGGCTGATGGAAGCAGAACACTTTCACCAGAGGTTCTTGCACTTGGAATTTGCTTCCTTCTGTGGATCTGTGTCAAAACCTGACTGAGCCTGTTTAACTCGAGGCAATGGTGTAAAGCCCATCTGTTCCTTGAAACTTTTCCCTGAAGGAGTCATCTAGAGTGTATTTATGTTCTCAGCTGTGGTTGTGCTTTTTCAAATACTTAGTTGATGCTTTTTGACTAATTTGTGGTTTGGTTTTTTTAAAGGTATGTTGGATGGATGTATTCTCAAAGCAAATTTTAAGAATGTTGCAGAACTTCCCTATTTTTAACTTGTAAAGACAGTGAAGAACTCATGTCCATGTTTACTACGAATGGAGACATAACATTAATGAATGTTGTTAAGAAGAATAATGTAGAGAACCCACTGAGACTTCTGTTGTTCTATTTAAAATATGCAAAAGTCTCTGGAAAGAAGTGAAAATGCAAAGCATATGTAACTGAATACCTTTGCACACCTGGTTTTAAAATATTCTGACAGTGTAACAGGTTGTTACATTCTTTAGATGGGTAAAATACTAATGATTTTGCAGATAGTTTCACTGTCTTTGTATTTGAATTTGGAATTACCAATTTAATTTGATAGGTGGTCTATGTGACCAAGGTGACATTCAAATTTTAATCAAAATTTCCTTCATGAACCTTTGTTGAGTGCTCTAGGGGGGAAAAAGTGTACAGTTAAATAATTAGCAAAGTTAAAAATAAATTAAAAAAGAACATTATGAAGCATTTTTCTGGATGAAGAGATTGCGTTTGCAACATCATGACTTACTGTAAGTGGTTTGGGTTAACATTTTCATGGGAGGAAAAGAGACAATATTACGAAGGTGCTTGAAGTGCAAATATTGGGACTGAATTACATTCATTTGTTCTTGTAGGATGTTTGAATGAATAATTTCATTAACTGAAAAAGATATTGAGGCTTGTCTACATGAGGAAGCTATCACAAAATAAGTTATGGTATGAATTTAAAGTATAATAGCTATTCAGCATTAACTCCTTATATGAACAATTTTATTCTGTACTACAAATGACCTTTCACAGTTTAGTTGACTGAAAAACATGCAAGTTCCCTCCAGCCCCAATAATGAATAAATATTTATGCAGGGAGTTAGTGCAGAATAGTTACTACATGATAAAATTACATTGTTAGCGTCTTCTGTACTCCACTGGCCTCCTCAAAAGCATCCTTAGGACAAAGCATAATATTACTTTATGGGTGGATTCTTACAGGTACTTGTATGTTGTCTATGGACTTAGAGAAAAATGTATTCCTTCTGAGAATATTTGTGAAAAATGTTTAAATTGTTGACCATATGATTGAGTTAGAGGTACTAAGTCCAGTATGCTTCGCTGGAATCAAAGATGCTGGTCATGTAAATTTGCTTATCGTTATTTGTAAAATAAATTAATAGACTCAGTTGGTTTAGTTGACATATAAGGACTAATGATGTTAAGAAAATGACAGGATTAACAGCAGCTGCTATGTTTCAGATTCAGTTATAAGTCATAAATAACTTCTTTTCAATAATGGTAAAATCACTAAATGACCTTTATTCTCTTGCATAATATTATGTGAATGTGGCAAAGCTTAATTCCCACGTGTTGTTGCTTATGTAATAGATAGGTAAAATAAATGACCAAAAGAGCTCTCCTATGCCCAGCAGCTTCAGAAGATGGCTGCTGTTCTGCTGCCTTCTAGCTTCTTAACACAGTGACGTCGGGACACAATTATGGAAGCCTTCAAATGAGAAAATCGGAAAATGATTGGATGCGTGGATCAAGCCATGTTTGACTGTGTATTAATGTATTTAAATATGATATGCATTTTGGCTTTTCATAAGAAAGTAATTTCAAATACGTGAATTTGCTTGTTTTGCAGTTCTTATCAACAGGCTACTTTTGTTCTAAAACAAAAGTGTGCATTGTTTTTCAGGAGCTTTGATCACAATAAGATTTATTGTCTTAAAATGATTCTCCATGCATTTCTTAAATATACTTCTTTTGGTTTTACAATTTTCTAAGAAAATAGAAAAACTGGGATTAGAGCTGAATGGAAACAAACAGCGTTTGGAACAAGCCCAGCAGGATGTGACAGGAGCCAGAGAGGAGTGCCTAAAACTGACAGAACTGCTGAGTAAATCTGAGCACCAACTGCACCTCACCAGGTACCCCTTATCCTATTACATGCTGTAGTACCAATTTCATTCTGCTAATTTTTTGCCACAGGCTTCTTCCCCACAGTTGTTGTAGATACTCGCAGTCATTGATTGTATGGGCAGCCCTCAGTCATGTTAGAAGTGGAGATTTAAATAAGCGAGTTACGAACTACAATGTGAGTTAGGAACTATCATTTATGTAAGTGAATTATTAATGTGAAGAAAGAGCAATGTTGAGCTCCGTTGATGAGATAGCATGGTTTTGGGGCAGGAAGAAGAGTAGGAGAGGGTGCAGCTGCATTCTTTTTGTCGTTGCTGTGTTTGGTAGGACGTTTTACTGTCGTTTGAGACTGTAGTGTACCACAGAACCTGTAAGCGTAGGAGTTCTCAGATTAATAACCTGAAGTTTCTGCAGCAGAATGACCAGAAGCATATAAATGAACATAATTGCATTAAGCTTCATTAAAGATTAAATGATCAAGAGGTAATATTACTGCCTATGAATAGAAGGTAAGCTCAAGTATGTGAGGAGGGTGCTTAAGTCACTTGCTCAGTGGAGATGCAGTACAACACAAACAGTGTGTGACAAGAGACTTTGCCTGAGCTTATTCCATCCTTGGATGTAGCTCCCAAAGCCATTTACTGTACTATTCATTACACATTTCTAGAAAACACAAGAAGGTTAACATGCCAGTTATTCTTTACAACTTGAGTTTTGGTAACTGCAGGGATTTCTCATTTTGCCACAGAAAATTTTGTTGTCTGACTGTTTACAGGGTTTTGGTTGCGGAGGGGGAGGGAGGTTGTTTTGTTCTATCCCCCTGCTCCCCCCAAGAGTGAACATCCAGAAACAAATCTGGCAGCTTTTACTCTGTCCTTACAGAAAAAAGGTTAAGTGAGTTTAAATTTTACATGGAGGGGGGAACCTTAGATTTTTATCACTTAACAGAACTCCGCATGTTTATCCAAGTCTTTTACTCTTTGGGCTTTGTGAGAATTCTGCCATTGAGTAACTGGAAATAAAATAGAGCCTCGCCTAGACTATTAACTTCAATGAATCACTTTTTTATTCAGCTGCATTTCTGTGTAATTCAGAGCACGGTTGTTTAACAGATGGAAGAAAGTACCACTCTAACAGCCTGTATTTAGAGAAAAAATATGCTAGAGGTTAATGAACTTGAAAAAAGTTTTGGGTGAGTTGTTAAGATATCTAAAGTTTGGATTTAGCAGAACTTTATTAATAATGATTTGTTGTGATAGTTAACCAAATGGCTTACCACGCTCCTTTTAGCAAAAGGCTGATTATATGCAATAAAGCTCTGGATATCTTGGAGGAAATCTGACTAGCCAATTTTTTTTTTTTTTTTTTGTGAAAATACTCAACTTGTAAAAATGAGGACTATTGCCTACTTTTACATAGCAAGGTACTTAAAGCTGGATACCTAACATACAGATAATTCAGGTAGTTTTTCAATCTATGGTCTTTGACTCAGGAAGTTTCTGAGATGCAAATCACTGCAGGCTGGGAACAATATTTTGGGCAAGTAATGCTCTGTGCTGGCCCTGCTCTCATACAGTTTCACAGACATCTGCTTTTTGAGACTGATGCTGAGCTGCCACAGTTTCTTTGTCTGACCTGCTGCAGCCGCTTTTCTGCAATGTCCTAATCTTTATTTTATTTTTTATACTTTGTGTTCATCTTATGGTCTCTGCTTAGAAGTATGCTTGTAAGTAGTGAAATGTTTTCTATGCTGACACTTAATTGTCAGAAAAATGTATACACTGACGCATGGAAAATAGGTTCAAATCTTTCTCCTTGATATTCCCCAAATTCTGTAACGCTTTGTTCCCTGTAGGTTTTTGTATCCTCCCTGTCTTTGAAGCATCTGTCTGCTTTCTAGGAATACATTAGATGATGTTGCTGTAATGGGTGAAGAAGAGAGGAAAAAGAGAGTTGAGAGGTTTGTTGCAGCTGAACTGTTACCCGTTGTCCCCATGGTAGGGCAGGTTAGGGATGTTCTGGCATAGCCGTCTGTTTTCGCTGATTTGCAGAAGAAAAGATCCCCTACTGAAATGAAACTTTTCCTTAGCCTGTACTTTTTTTTCCTTCCTCTCAGATCACTTCCTGCCAGAACAGGTTTTCTGTATTAGTGAAGGTATAAAAGTTACGTGGCTCAAGTGGCATTAGTTTTGCGTTTTGAACTTGGTATGTTTTTGATTTATTGGTACATCCGTGGCTGTTGCACATGAATTTTATTGGCTTGCGATCTGCCTTCTTTCATTCTTTTTTCTCTTCACCTCAAATGGCAGCTGTGCCAGTGAAAAATACTCACTTGAAGGGTGGTAATAGCGATCCTTTTGGGGTTATAGAATTGTTCAGTGTGGCACTTGCCAAGGAAAACAGATTTTAAGCTCTAGAGTCCTGCCTGTGGGAGGTTGCTGCAGAAATTGCACTGATTTAGTGCATCTCTTGGGTATTCTGGCCTTGGCCTCATCTTGCTGATTTCCCTCTTTTCAGGAGAGGACCAGCTGGGCCACTCTAAGTCTTCTCACAACGCTGGACTTGAGGGAGGCTTGTGCTGCTGTTACACGGTTGTGGATAGTCTTTCTGTGGCCTTGCATGACCTATCTGGGTGGCTCTGGAGAAAATTAGAGGTAGCTGAGGAGGTACAGAAAGAATTCTATGTTTTGTATGAATTTATAAATTACTAAGGAGAAAAGTTCTTTACTAATCCACTGATTCTAAGTTTGGATATTGTAAATAAATAGAATGATAAAATGAATACGAGAACTTTGGATTTTAATGTATGAAAATGATAAATATTAAATGACTGGATTAAATGAGAAAGAGCATGCAGTCTATGTCTTAAAAAGAAAGTGCTCTGCAGAGCTCCACTCTTCTCCAGGAGTCCCAGTTCTTCTTGCTGCATCCTAGTTTTCAGACACCGTTGATTGATTACCAACTAAACAGCTTCTAAGTTAACAAAATGTACTTGTTAAAAATCAAGAAAAAGGTTACAATTAGCTATTCTAAACCATTGCCACAGAGTTTAAATTTGCCTTTTCCTGTCACCTTTCTTCCTGGAGCAATATGTTGCTTAGAAATCCTTGCTATTAACATGCATTTCCTGCTATTGAATCTAGTTAGTAATTCTAATTTGTATGTCTTCAAATGACTCGGTAAATACAGAACTTTTGCTGTGTAGTTTTGATTGTCAGTCATGTAACTTTGCAGATGTCACCATGCTGTGACACTGACCATGCTTGTTTAAACTTTTTTTTTTTTTTTTGCCTTAGTTTCAGCTTTGTGGTTATTTGTATTACAGTTACCATAGTGGGAGAATCTTACGAAATTACTTCTGAAGTCGATGTTAAATTGCCATTACTTTGGCAAGGTTGGGTCTTGCTAATGAAGCTTATCTGAATCCATTCTTCAGAGAGCAGAAATCTTACAGATCTATTGTTCTTAGTTCTTCAGAGAATAATCGTTAAAAATCATGTCAGTATGCTAGTAGAAAAGATCACTTAAAAGATGCGAGATGTTAACAGCTTGCCCAGATTTTAGTGTGTCATCTAATTTAATAAATTTTTCTTACTATTTTTTCATAATGGAATAGTCATTAAAAAATCTTTCCTCTTTTTGTTACAAAACAATTCTGAAGCTATTACTTGTTTCAGCTGCAGTCAGGTGTAGTTCCTGTTTGCATGTGTCAAAGCAGTTAAATCTTAAGAAGTGGTGGAATCACTGGATTTCAAAATTGAACTTTTTCTATGCCATCATGCCTGTTCTCAGACATGGAGATAGGTAGACGGCTCGAGATATATTTGACTAAAATGTCAGCTAAAATTTGCTGGGAGATGAGTGGAATTGAAGCAGATTTAATTTAATTTAATTTTTTACTCTTCTTGTTTGCTTATATGAAACATTAAAAGCAATATTGTATGTCAGCTTCTAGGTGGGGAAAAAATACTAAACAGTAGAAGAACCCATGCTTCCAGGTTGAGGTGACCCACCAAGCTGCCCTGAATCCTGGTGTCACTCGCTTGAAGGATAAAAGTTGATATTACTGTGAGGACAGTGGATATTGTAGTTCTCTATTGTATTTCCCCCATTATGTTATATTTCTCTTCTCCCTTATTTTTGAAAATAATACAATCTCTTAGAAAGCAGCATATCAGAGAAAGTGGCGTTTGGGGAGTACAGTGGGTTTTAGCAGTGCTATAGCCTTCCTGCTCTGCATTGGTCCTTCTTGCTAGTTTCAGCGACTCCATTAATGCTAATTTGTATTACTTGTATAATAAATTAAGTCTATCATTCAATCTATCATTCCACCTCCGGGTTCCTGTGGCACTATTTAAGCTTTGGTGTTGAGCTGTACGTCATCATCAGCATTCCTTGTTAGAATTTCAGCATGCCTCATACATTGATTTCCCTGTTTAAGCTATATTATTAAATGATAAAAAATTAACTTCTTGATTTAGAAAAGGTGGTTATACTTAGCCTTCTGGGGAGTTGCACAGTACTTAGTATTGTTTTTTTCCTAGTAGTATCTGTTAGTTAGCAGCACATTTACTGTTGTGCTTCTTCCAACATTTTTAGCATGTCAGAAAGAGTCCATCATCCATGCTGGAAAGGAGGTAGCATTTGAAGAAATGCTGTTACTAATATTAAGTGACTGAGATATATTTTATATTCCCACACTGACTGACTGATGAAAGGACCAATAACACTTAAACTGGGGGGAGGGAGGGGGGGAGAGGGGAGAGGAAGAAATGAGGTGTAAGCAGTGATTGATTTCTAATATGTTTTTTTTAATATTCTGCTCATCTTGTACAAAAGTATTTTAAAATGCAGGGAGGAGTGATAACGTGAAACAACTCTGATAACTAATAAACTTTTTAGATTCAGCTTCATATGTTTACTTTTCATTAAATTTAGGGACGGTTGCAACTATGTTGTTGTGATTCAGTCAACATTTATTTCTATCTGTTTTTCATATACAAAGGCGCCGGGATGCCAGAAAATAAACTGTTAACGGAGAATTAACTTCTTTGGCACGCTTTCATACTTATCTTCCAAATTAAAGAAAATGAAATGGGCAGAAGCAGAGTGTAGATTACCTCCTTTTTGTCAAAAATGGTGGGAATTTGAAAATTAATAATAAAAAAGGGAACAGATGCAGTAACATGCCAGAGGGAGATTAATGTGGAGAGTAAAATCTGTGAGCAACAAAACTGAAGCAAACTGAATCAGTGGGAGGTGGTTGTACAATCAAAATCAGGATAAAAGAGAAATTACAAACAACCCTGCACTTGTCAAAGTAGTAGTAATGAAATCCTGACTCTGCCAGCAGCGAGAACCTGTGTTAGCACTTTGGGGTAAGGCCGGGAGCCGGGTGCCAGGTAGGAGGGCAGCGCGAGGCTGCTGGGCGGCAGCCATCGCGTGTGGAACAGATGGCGGGGAAAGCTGGCCGGGGAGGGGCTCCTTCGCAGAGCTAATCAGACAGTAACGGATAGGGCAGCTGGGAGGACTGACCACCGAGAGGCAAGCGGCGGGGTAGCCGCAGCCTTCCACGATGTGTGCAGTGGTGTGCCCGTCGGCCGGAGAGAAGACCTTGCAACGTCTTTTCCGTGCGGCAACCGCACAAACTTTGGGGGTGGGCGGCTTGGGGAGAGGGGAGGCACGGGGCCGGCCACCAGGCTCCCCATGCGGCCTGCCGGGGGGTATCCTGCCCCCTCCCACCTCAAAAATACCCGTCTTTGTCCTCGCTCGTGATAAGGTTACGTGTTGCGTATTTTCTCTTAGCAGCGTGTTGAACACAGAATTTGGCGATCGACAGAAACACAAAAGCACGTGGGTGCGGGGACTGATCCAGCAAACAGATAAGACAACTTTGCTCCTGTTGAAAGCGGGGAGAGCTGTAGGTCGGCACCTTCCCACAGGGTCGGGCCCCTCCGATGAATGAAACCACTTTTCTGATGTTTTATTTTTGCTTGGAGGAGGCACTTCCCTCTTCATAAATGAGAGCTGGTGAGGCGTGAATGGAGGTCCGAGCCTTCTGATCTCGAGTCACATGGATAATTTGACTCGCGTAAGAAGTAAAGATCAATAGGATTTCTTGTGCAAGTAAGAGGTAGTCATGTGCGACAGGATTATGAGGTCATGCCCCGTTTGGGTGACTGTCAGCTTGAAAGAGAAATGAAACCAAAATTTTATTAAGGAAAGAAGGAAATAAAAATCCTGAAGTGTGGCACGGGAGACCTGACCTATTACTGCCCAGTTTTGTTTGATCGGGATGTATGATACTTTTTTAGACCATATCAACAAAGAGATCTACATCTCCTGCATCTGCTTTTTGAACTTGTATATCTCCCGTCTGCGGAAGGTTTATAGCTTGGCTCAATTATTCATTTTGAGCAGGGAGGGGAAGAAACATTACAGGGATTTGAAATAGGTGGTATAACATAGCCATATGCTATTTATGCAGCAGTTTCTGCAATAAATCTAATTTGGTGCTGTCAAAAAAAATTAGACTTATTTGGTATAGCAGCACATTAGTAAATGATTGTGGTAGCTTTGAAAGTTGTCATTCACTCTGCTTTACTTGCAATAGAATCTTGCAAAGCTTTTTTTTTCCCCTTCCTTTTCCCCCGAGCAAGTCTGTGAAAATGTCTCAGTTCTTTGTCCTGCAGCTGTAGAAACTGCAGATATTTCCACAACTGAAAAGAAGGGTTGCTCTAAGGTAATTGAGGAAGGGGATGGAAGAAAGAATAACCTCTGTTGTTAGCAATTATATGAATGTATAGGCGGAAAAATCAATAAAGTGTGGGGGGGGGAATAAATTTCTCCCTTGCCTACAGGTTTTCATAGTGCAGCTGAAATTGTTTATCTGATTATACAGCATGTAGATAAATTAGCTGCTCTGCGTTATTATAGAAGGTAAAATATTTTACCTGCCATGATAAGACCATATGCTGCTTTACGAAGACTGATACTGAATGATTTGAAATAAATCGGCTCTGTCGTCTTCTGGCAGTGCCTTGTAGAAATTTCGAAGCTGATATACTTTGTGTCAAGATAATACATAATTATTCAAATATCTTTCTATTTAATCATTTAAACATATTTAAGATGATTGTACAAACATGTAAAGGCCATTGATGAAGTTTAAAAGGGAAAGAAAGAAAATATAAGTGGAGTAAAGAATAAATCCAAAATTGTGTGTTAATTTTTAATATGAAAGTCTTTATAAATCACCTTTTTTAGTTTTTAAAGAGTTAAAAGACGATTGACAATTTAATTTATTGTCCTGCGATACAAATTTCTCAAGGAAAAGGCAATAATACATTTTCAGATTTCAGTCTTCGATTCATCTGAATTTTTCTCCATGGCATTTAAACTGCAACTGGTCACATCAAATTTCTCTAATGATTTCATCTTTTATACATCGCATCAGGTTGTTGAGGCAGCCAAATTGCTACTGCATGTAGAGTGTGGTTCAGGAGCAGTGACAATACTTAAAGCGCTTTGGAGCGAGCAGTGAATTCAGATGAAATACAGAAGAGACTAACTGCTGTAGAAAACAAACATCTTTATAAGGTCTTTGTTTTGAGCAGTTATTATTCAGCACTAACAGTAATAAGTTTATGCATGTGTATCAAATATTTACTTTGATCTCATTCAAATTAGGTTTTCTATTTGTGTGACTAATGACAACAGGATAATGATTTATTTTTTTGAACCATAAAAATCTTTCAGACACATGTATTCAAGGCTGCTGGATTTTTTGCTGAATTTGCTACTGGAAAAATGGTTCTGATTGTTATCTTTATTTTCGACTTGTTCTAGGGCTTTTCTCTCAAGTACATCTGAAAGCTTGTTTTTACAATAAGCTAAAATGTACTTTTTCTATCAGCACTTGGTATTTGTGAACTTAAACAATTTTAAAAGCTGCCTTATGCTTTCAATAGTGGATTCAAAGTTGGCTTTTTTGTGCAGTCACAGTGATTGTTGGTTTGTTTTGGCTTATTCTTCTGTACAAGATTCTGCTCCTGAAATTCTTGCCTGGAAAAAAATCCAACAGAGAACCCAAAGGGTCCTCAACTGGGGTCTTTATCAAACTTGACACCAAAGAGCATCAACCTGTAGGTTGTCATCTCCGTAGAAGGTAGCTGATGGAGGGAGGGAGGAAGAAAAATCACCTAAGCACACCAGCTTTGGCTGCCTGGCTGCTTCCGTCACCCCCTTGCTCAGTGTCCTTGTGCCGGTGATTGGTCAGGGTGAAAGCACGAGCTGGGAGATGCCTGTCCTGAGCGAGCAGATGAGCGCAGCCTCTGCTGTAGGCTACTTGACAGGGCTGACCTCCTTCCCTTGGCTGTGCTGGCAGCGTTGCAAGCTTAATAGCATGCTACCGTTGGTTGCCCCTGTGTTCCTGGTAGTTTGAGTATCAAACTACCTTTTTGTAGAAATAGGAGTAACTGTTCTTGATTAACTTCTCCTTGTGGTTCAGTTGCCTTCTACAGGGCTTAAATCATAACCAGGGAATAAATGTTTCCCTGTAGTTAGGTGGGACACTGACGCGTACTCTTTTGGTTCCAGAGTTCTATTCTATTTCCAGTGCTTTTGTTCACCTGCATGTCGTTTCCTATGGGAGATCATAGCATCAAACAACAAATGCAGGCACTAATCCACATATAAGTGATATATCAGTATTAAGATATTATTCAGCTAAACTTGTGCGGTATTTGCCAATGAAATTTTTATTAGAGTCAAATTCAGACCTAACATAAGTATAACTGCATTTCTGCTAATGAGATTGGATTGCATCCTGGATTTGCTCCCAGAAAGATTTACTTTAAATTAATTTTTGGGAAAAGGGTAATAAAATAGGTGGTTCGTTATAATTGCTTACAAAACTTAAAATGTGTATTTTATTTTTTGGTACTGTATTTAATCTTGGTGAAAGATTTATTTTTTTTTAAAGGACACACAAGGTATGCAGTGAAATTGAAAGGTATTTCTTAGTTTAGAAGAATTAGACTGTTGAGGTGGTTAGTTAATAATTCAGGAGCTTGTGGTTATCAGAATGTATTCCTGAAAAGAAATATGGGCACAGGAATTGCTAAAAATAACATATCCTGTTGACAATATGAATTTAGTCTCACCCCTGACAAAAAATCTTTACAATTTGTCTCAACGTGGAAGGCAGTATTTTAACAAGGAGTTGCATATGTGTGTTTTACTAGGCTTGAAAACAGGAAAAAATATTCAGGATTTTTTTCCCTCTTAAACAGTGTTGCATGTGAAACATCAGTAGGTAAGTTAAAAAAAAAAAAAAAGAAGAAAAAGATGCTGCAGATGAAATAATTTACAGTGAATGCTGTTGGCCGCTTTAAGGTTTTACTGTAAACTTACTCATTCAGCTGTTCCCATTTTCTCTTTGCATTTTTAGTCAATATCTTTGTTACACAGTGTTAAAGTGAGAGCTGAAAACTTTCATTTATTATTTTATTTGTGATATTTTTATGAGCCTTTTCCACTTCTTTGCATAGCTCTGCAAGTCTTTCTCAGATTATGCTAGTCTTTGCAAGAAGGTACAGATATACGTATATGAAGAAAAACACATTAGCCGTTGGAGTTAACAAATGATGGTTAAAATCTATTCTTTTGCTTCTGTATTATTTCTCCTATACCCCAAACCAATCTTCACAAATACAGGACTGTAAAGAACTTCATCTTCTGCTGGTTAGCAGAAGTGGATTTAAATCCACACCGACAGTTCATTTGACAATGACCTTGAGGGGCTTTGCTTCTTGAAGAAGAAAGCAGAAGCTTGCGGTAAACAAAGTTCACTTCTGACAGATGGATTGAATGACAGAAAGGTTGCGAGTGCCAGAATAGCCCTGGCAGAGGAGGAAATGTTCAGTGGAATCCAACAGGAGAGGAGGTGTGAACAGGTGCAGGGTTGCTGACGGAAGGGGAACCAGATGGAAGGAGCCAGAGCCAGTTTATTTAAAGGAAAAGGCAGAAAACACTGAAAGGCTGTGCGATCAGTGGCTAAAAGTGTGCATGGAAGAAGGTAAAAATTCACAAAGCAAAACTGCACAGTGGGATATCTAGCACTTAACATAATGGTAGTAATTTGTGAGTTTCGTTTTAAAGTTGCTATTGAAATACGTTTCTCCCTTACTCTTGACAGCACGAAGAAGATTTATAACCTGACAAAAAAAAAAAAACCCCAACACCAAAATCCTCAACTGTTGTACTGCCTGTCCTTATTTCGAATACTAATGGGCAGACAGTTACAGTCAGGATAATACAAAAATTACACCACGGTTGACCAAACCAATAAAAAGCACATAAGGCTGGATTTTTATTTTTTTAACTCACCTGTTCATATCTAGCTCCTGGGATATGTGGGTAGATAAGCATGTCTTTTCTTGGGATGTTTCTGTAATATCTAGAGCAAATCAACAACAGTCAAGTACAATGTAATGTTAGCACAGTATTTCTCACCTTTCTTGCTTTTGGTCACACGTTTGTCAGTTTGCTGGAATATGTGGTTATCTTGCTGTAGGATGGGGGAGAAGTCTAGCTTACCCTAGATCAAATTCCCTCAAAATCAAATATTGTCTTTCAAATTGTCATCCTGAAGAACACTTTGTTCTGTCAAATTGTTGTGCTTCTTCCCAAGCTGTTCATGTGAGTCTTGGTCCTTTGGAGGCAGGGAGAAATGTTCCTCACTTCTTCTCAACTTCAGCAATAGTTGGAGAGAGTTAACGACTTCAAAGTATCAGGCCTATGGTAGCTTAACTGCAGGTTGCGTGTCTGAACCTAATGTCTGTGAAAAATGGGGGTGACTGTTCAGCAGTCAGTCATAGTGCGTCTGTGATCAACTGGATCATTCAGCTGTGCTGATCTGATCCGGATCAGGTGTGAGCGCACACTTTCCTTTTGAATTAGCTAGAGCACGCAATGCAGTGTTTATGCTGACTTTATGCCAGCTGCGGTAAAACAGATGATACCTGATTCAGCATAAAGCTTACTGGTACAAAGTTAACGTACCAAAAACATTGGGTTTTTGAACAAATCTAAATTGGCAGAGTGAGTTCGTAGCAGATCAGGTCTCTGCATCATTTAGCTGCATCATTTTTTGATTCAATGGTAGGAGTCTGGCGGTTGGATTTACTGTATTAACAAGCTGAGCCTTGGACTAGAGAGTCACAATTGTTTGAAGCTGGTGTAAGTCTATGCCGCTGCTGAAAAGGCAGATCCCTAGGGTGGTAATATGTGGCTATGTCTGGCCACTATTGCCAAGCCATTGCTTGTGCTGACACTGGAAGAAGGGCACCTGATGATCGGGTGGTTCAGGGAAGTTAATCAGATTGGAAAAGAATCATTTGTTCTTGCAGAATAAGTTGCATGAGTGCCAATTCTAAGACGACCAAAAGAGGTACTGCATCTTATACTGGCAATGTTGATGTTGCCTTAGACTGGCTTAAATCTGTCCTCAAGCTGCATCCTACCACACTGCTGGTGCCAAATTCAGGAATCACCCAAAGTCAAGAAAATTACTCCCTTATTTTAAATAAATTGTAAATAATTTAAATAACTTTGTGTATACAGAGTAAATGCCTGTAAAAATCATCTACGGAAAGCAAACATTTCAACCTTCAGCCATTTATAAAAGTGGCATGTGGAATAAAGATAGAATATTCTAGAGAAAGAGGCACAGTACTGTGACGTGTGTAGGGCTACATACTAAGACCACAAAAAACACTTCTCACATTGCAACTTCTATTCTGTACTTAATTGTCTGTTTCTGTAGGAACTTATCAGCCCTATATATCAGTTCACAATCTGGCAAGGCTTATAGATTTGCCAGAAAAATCAGATTTTGGTTCTGTCTGTATATTGGACCTAATAGGAGATGTTAATTACTGTTAGAGACACGTTTTTTCTTCTCTAACAATGAAATAGAGGACAATTAATGGTAATATTTAGCTGTGTCTTGGTATATGGAAAACTATCCAGAATGAAAAGTAGTTATTGTCTACACTGAAGAACTGCTAGTTTTCTGTAAATATCTTGAAGGTGTAACACCGAAAGAATAAAATCATCTTATAGGCCAGGTGTTTGCAAAATCTTTCTTTTATGCTGGATTTAAAGTAAGAAATCCAATCCTTTCATTTTGTTAATAGACCTAGTAGATAGAAGTAGAGATGGAATATACCACCAGTTATGTATATATCCAAGTTAACTATATTCAAGCTTTTTTATAGCATATAAACTTTCATAGGAGTAACTCTCTATCTTTGAGTTCTTATGCCCTTACAACTTCTTACCTTTCTTATGCCCATCAGTATCTCCAGTTAGTGGTAATTTTGAAGTAGTTTTAAAGTACAGCAAGTACTCAAAACCAGAGTAGGAATCTTTTTTATGTGCAGCCATTAATGTATAATATCTTCTGATGCCTCAGGTAGGGTGTAAGGGGCAAAGTAGAAGTTTTAGACAGTGTTTTATTGTTTCTGTAGACCTCCTCATATTATATGAAGTGCAAATATATATAAAAATTAGAAGGTGGTTCTAATGGTGTAGCTGAAATAGAGAAAGTGCAAAAAAAATTCAGTAGGAACAAGGAAGTCATATGCACTGATTTCAGTTTCAGTAAAACTGAAATTCTCAGAAAGAAATAGAACATAGTGTAACAAGTTGTTTGGATTCTGGGAATGAGGATACAGTTGGGTAATTATTTGCATTGTGGGGAAAATATTTAAGCTAATTTGTCAAATAATTGTCGTTAGTCTCTTGACAAAGTTGGAAATATGGACAGAGCTTAATCTTTTCATGTTTTCTCCCCCAAAAGTGTTTCTTGTTTTTTTGAGGTACTTTGTGAAGTAGTAGCAGCAGCAGCTTGGCAGAGCTGTCTTTTCCAGTCTTTTCTCTCCTAGTAGGGTAGTAAAAAGTTATGTTTTGTTCGTTCATTAACATACTTTAAAAGTATTTCTACTTTAAAGTTATTTCTGTAGCATCTTCTAACTTTCCAGATCCGTATTTAAAGAGCTGAATCAATCTGAATGCTTAGTTTTTTACCACTTTTAAACCCTTGACCTTTACATAATTTTTCTAATTGCTTGTAGTAGCTTCTGCTTCACATCGTTATCTGAAGAAAACTCTAACATTTAGTATTTTAGGAAACTCTCTGTATCTCTCGCTTAATGTAAGTAGGCACCTTACACTATAAAAAGAAAATTTATTTTTTTTTGTGTGTGGTAAGCCTCAATTCCCACAAATAGGACCACATGCATTCTTAACAATGATGCAGTCCTTCAATTCTACCAATTAAATTAACAATTAGGTCTCTGCAAAATTTGACCATGCAAATGTAGATTGTACTGAAGCTCACCAAACACAGTGTGCTGGCTGGGGCAGTTTCCAGAAACTTGAGCTTTCCACTGAGAAGACCTGGCAGCCAGCTCCGCAATCAGCGTCCGGTCAGCTCCCAGAAACAGACAGAAAGAGCAACTCAGTGGGTAATTCCCATGATGGGATACAGGAAGGGAGATTTTTCAGCTCCTTGGAGAGGTTTAAAGGAATTACCTGATGATGATGCTTTTAAAAGGTATTTCTACATACTTCTTGCACAAGCATGCACACGTGCATCTTTTTTTATTTTTTTGACGTAAGAACATTCGTTTCATGCCTTTCCTTCTGCCCTGTAAACGCACCAAGAGCCATAGAACCCAGCCAGTCCAAACATACTGTGGTGGATTTACACATGCACTGAAAAAAATCAAAATCTTTATTATAAAAAATTGGATGGCAAAAGATCTACAGTGTTTTATAAGAGGAAACCAGGAAATACTGTCCAGCTATGTCCTCAGTCATAGCAATCCTAGGTATTAACCAGGACATATTAGATGAAAATGTGGAGGCCTTACAAAGGAAGATAACCAAAACAATAAATGCTAAACAAAAGGTTCCTAGAAACCTGACTTAAGGGAAAGGGAGAAAGCTTGTGACCCTGAATCCTTTAGTGACTTGATCCAAACATATGAGCATGGTACATGCTCTAAAGCTCTGTTAATTTAGAAGGTGTGGAAATTAATAAATTTGAATCATAGTTACATGTAAACCAGCATTTACTTATTACATTACTGTAGAATTTGGGGTCTTACTGTGGTGTATTTCCTCACCTAAATTTTTGAAAATACTAAGACTTTAGATAACATGAGATAAATCTCTGTAAACACGTTCTCCATTTTAAATAGCTGGATAGGATACTGCAGTGCTGTTAAATTGAAAGGCAGGTCTGAAAGCAGTTTTAGGAGTTTTACATTAATAGAGAAAATGATTTAAGCCCATTTCTGGGGAGAATGACTNTTTTTTTTTTTTTTTCATATTTGCAGACCAACATTTTGGCTTGTCTGCTGACCTGAAAAAAAGACGAGCCCTTATCCTTCTGTCTATGACATAGTTATGAAGATGCATATGGAGGACAGAGGGAAGAGATTTGTGAAGTGTTCTGACCCAACATATGATCTTATATTACATTCTTATATTACATACATTCTTTTATGACCTTTATCATTGAAGTGTTTGAATGCTTTCTGATATTAAAGTAAGAGACTGCAAATATTTTTCTTATGTTTCCCCTTACAGGATAGAGTAGGTATCATGACCTTTTGTTTCAGGTTTTATTCTTTTATTTCTTTTTTTTTTTTACCGTGAATGTTGCTGTGTGTTTGGGTTTGGTTTTTTTTTCCCCCTGTAGCCTGGGAGAAGAGCAAGCATATACTCTGATTTTCCATTCTTCCCTTGACACTTGCGGCTGAAATAATAATATGAAATAACCTATGAGAAGATGGTTCAGAAAGCTGCCTGTAATGGACAGTCAAATAGACCTGTATCTTGGAAGGCTTGCAAAGCAGACTGAATAAAACATTGCTGAGCCTTTGTACCCAAAGCTATTGGCTGAAATCTCTAGAGTTCCTAATACATGGAGGCTTTCAAGTTCTATTTTCAAAAGTGTTCTAATTGATTTGAGTGCCCGCAGGCTAGATTTTGTAAAGATACTGGGAATTAAGTGCTTGGGTACCTCCACAAAACTGGTTTTCCATTTGGTGTGTAGAAGCTTGTGCTACTCATTTATTTTCAAAAGTACTGGGAGAGGAAGCCCATTTCCTCTGGAAGAGCTGTGGAAGCCCTCAGCTGAGTGCTTCCCCTTTTCTGATGGGATTTGTTGAGCAGTAGTTCACAGTGCTGGCCCACTTGGCTGCCTGTTATCTGGGAAGAGGTCTGGGCTCAACCACTGAGGCACGTAGTGAAAGCATCAGTGTTAGGCTCTGCTGGTCCTCTTGCTGCCCAAGTATGAGCGTTGATGCTGAGTTTTAGGACTGGTCGTTATTTAGACCAACAGTCTTGTTAGTTCAGATACCTCAAACGTTTGGAACGTTACATGGCTTAATAATTTATGAAGTTCAATTTAAAGTAAGTGTATATGAAAGCCTAAAATAGTTTTACATTTTTAACTGTAATTAATAGGAAACAGAGATGTCAAAAATAAGGTTATGATGACCTCTTGGGTGCCACTGAACTGAGATAATTGCTAGAATATTTTAATTTGTCTAATTACGTTCTTAGTCCTTACTAATGGATCCATTAGCTTTTTACAAAATGCCACATGTTGATCTCATGGAAAAATCAAATAGTCAATATAGGAAGCATGGCTGCTTCACATCATAGTTGCTTTGTCAGAAGACTTACTGGCAACCGCCAGTCAGAGGCCTAATTCTACACTGCGAATCATCCTGTGTTTTTTCATTTTGTCTTTTTACGGTTACCAAAGCAAAGACTCTTGAAGAAATACCTACTGTTGAACTGCGTTGCGAAATTCAAAGTTTTATCAATCTAAGTTCTGTTCTTTTACAGTCAAAAATCGATGAGCTATTATTTATGTCAAATGTGATTCTCACATCACTAGTCTTTATGTCCTTCCTTTTCCTTTACTGCAAAGCCATTTGACAGAGAGCAGTCTTCTATTGAAAATGGATCTGTGGTCCAGTTTTTGTTTGTTAGTGGTAGGAAAGGGTTGGAGGAGGTGGGGAGTTTATTAAATTTGGTGACTCAAATTCAGCCAGCATACTTTTATGTTAGCTTTGAGGTCAAAGTGAATTTTCACTGCATTTTCAGCACAGATTTTTTTAAGTTTGCAAATGATGGCAATTTCGTTCTTTTTCCTATGCCAGAAGCTACGTTTTACTGTGCCCTTTGTTTTGTCAAGAATATTTAGAAAGTACAGCTTTCAGTCACTGCAAACTGATATACAGTTCACTGAGATATGTGAACAAGTTAACTGCATAGGCTGCTCTTGACAGGTGTAACTCAGGCTCAAAACAATCAGTGTTTAGAACTAAAAACACTGTGGAAAACTTGCCCTTCAGAACAGGGCTCAAGCAGAGGTTGAGCTTGCCTCCGTGTGAACGAGTCTTTGGTTGCTTCTGACTTTATGGCACAAAAGTGAAAGTCACCATAAGTTCAACGCTTCTGCTTTAGTAAAACTGATCAACAGTCCATAGGTTTTCTTCTTCTTAAATCAAGCTCACCTTTTACAATCACAGTAATTGCAAATAAGCAGCCAGTGTCAAACTTTCTAAAACTCCTGCAGTATTTGCTGGTTGTAGCTGGAATGTTACCAGTAGTTCCTGAAATCTCTTGAGCTGCCTTCTGCATGTTTTATCCATGGTGGTTTTTTGTTGGGTTTTTTTTTTCTTTTTTCTCTGTATATGTAAAATGTGTTGTGGAAATCTTCTGTAGGAGGGCAGAGAAATTGGACTTAGAGAGCAGGGAAGGTGTCATCTCAAGGTGTGGGTGAAAGACTTGCCACTCAGTTTAGACAGCTTTGGCTCCAGGAGATTTTTTTCATTCCTCGGCAGCTCTAGGCATCTCAGATACTGCTCTTCATGTGGCACTAGATGTGTCTCAGTCCCAAAATTTTCTAGATGCTAAGACTGAGACTAGTCAGCTAACTTTCTGCATAAGACCTACCTGTGTTTTCCTAGTCTTATAGTCGAGCTTTTATCCACTGTATAAACTCATCTGTTTTCACCCACCCCACATACGCTTCGACCATAGGGAACTTGCTGTGCATCCATGGTTTCTGAGCTTCTGCTAGTTTGCTCTGTACAGTAAGTAGCACAGGTGAGTGGCTTTTTTGGATGGGTCCCCTTCGCAAGAGAGTGTTTCTGGTGGTAGTAGATTCTGCATTTATTTTGAACTTGCCAGTTCGCCCATGTTCGACAGGAGGGATCCTAACGATGTGGAATGGACCTTACCAGGCTTGCCTTGGTAGCTTGAGCTGTGCAGCTTGATGTGTGCTGAAGGCTACGCTCAGCAGAATGCTAGCCGGCCAGCTGTGTGCCAGATGACAGCACAGCACCCAGCTGCGCACAACCATCTCACATGAGATGGTATTAAATAAAATACTGTGCTACTGCCACTTCCTTTCGCTGAAAGCGTCTGGAGGATGTGTTAGGTGCTGGTGTGTTTTTTTGAGCAGTCCAGTGCTCATGACAACTGTCTGAAGGTAGAAGATGTTTGGAAGGGGGGAAGGGGTTTAAATAGACTGGTTCCCAGCAAATATGGAAAGATTTTTCATAGTAATGCTTTCCGTATTTGGAGCTTACACTTAGGAAATGATGCGAGCATCGCTCCTTAGGATAGACCCAATATGGTTACGAAGTAATTCTGAGAATGATGTGATAAATTGCGGTTCAATATATGAAATTTCCTTGAAAAATGTGCTTTGTTTCCTTAGTGCTATAATATTCTTGCTATCTAAATATATTCTCTGTGTCAAATCATTCTCAGTCTTACCTCAGAAAAAACTGCCTGTGATTTCCAAGGGAGTTTTGCCTAAGGTAGGGCTTGCAACATCAGGACCAGGAATTAGTGTAATGTGACCCACCATTTGTATTGCTTTGGGGTAAATTTAAGAGAGAAGATTTAACATTGTGTGTGTCATGCTGAGATATTGCAATATCTCGGATGGGTTATTAGGCACCAATCCAAAGGTTAAGTGCAGCAACCACATGAGATGTGGCTTTATCCTTACATGATCTATGCCCGTGTTCTGTTTCGCAGTCCCCTGAAATAGGTATTATCTCTAAAATAAAACAACACATTTATAAGACCTTATTGAAACCTACACTATGCTATTAAATGTAGTTTCAGTAGAAAACTGTGCATGTATGTCATTTGAACTCTAGAAACCGATCCTTGTATGTGTGAACTGACTGGAATTTTGAATTTGGATCCTAGTGTGCACCAGATAAATATTCACTACCTTTGCAGTTTAAGATCTTTTCTAATTTATATGCATATATCTTTTTGGGTTTTTATTTTCCGTGCTGTTTTTGCTTGGCTTGCATTAAATAAAATGCTTCAATGGAGTGTGGTAGTCTAGCATTTGTTTTGCCTCAGGAGTAGATTGCCCCATCTTGCATATCTGGTCAAGTAAATTGCTCTCTTGCCTGCGTACTTCGATAATAGTACTGGGCTTTAGACCTTCCTGTACAACCCCCCAGTGAGCAGAGCCACAAGGGGCTGGGCCTCTCTTACACTAACTGTCTTCTCTATTGTAATGGATGCATTCATCTCCTATTTACATAAATTAATAGTTAAAACTTGTTTGGTTGGTTAAGAAAACTCATTAAGCTTTCAGAGTAGCTGTATTATGAGCACTGTGGCAATCGCTCCCATTGACTTATCTCCTGCTGGTTCACTGGGAACCAGTCCATCTCAGGGTCAGGTCCCTAAGCTTCACTGCAGAATTAAATAAATAGCGTTCAAAAGAAAATGCAAATAATCTGTTCAGTGCAAAGTAGATGCTGGGAAACTTCCTTATGAAAAAGAAGTTGTGTTTAAAATTTTTTAAAATAAAATTGTATTTTTGTCTGAAAGGCTAATTTTCGCTTGGGAAACATCATATTTTTTATCCATTTTCTCCTAGTCACTGGGGAATGTTTGACATTGTAAGAGAAAGGTCAGTTTGTATCACCTGAAGTGGGAGGAGAACATTTAGTGTGAAAAGCTTNTGGTTATTATTATTTCAATGTGCTGCTTTGCCTTTAGAATTTATCACCTTCAGGGTGTGGTTTTATTTTTCTTTATTTCCCATTTGGCTTTTTTTGTAGATTGGAGAAAGAGAGCATTCAGCAAAGCATTAGCAATGAAGCAAAGGCCCGAGCCCTTCAGGCCCAGCAAAGAGAGCAGGAGCTGACACAGAAGATGCAGCAAATGGAGGCCCAGCATGAGAAAACTGGTAGGTGGTAGGGAAAGATTAGAGCCTGGGCACTCACTCACAAGCCAGGCCCACGCCTTACTGTGAAATGACATCAGGAACACCTGTAACCTTTGGCTGGCCGAAGGGAGCAGATGCTAACTACACCGGAGATTCCGAATTACATATTAGTTAGCGTTTAAAAGAGAAAATGGAAAGTATTGCCCACTGTCTGTTGATTTCAGAGTGCTGCTCTCACATCTGTTGCACCATCTGGATTATGAGTTTATTTACCTGTGTTCAAGAAACGTAAAGCTGAGAGAGACCACAACAAAGTAGAAAAACAAAGGGCTTGTTTTTGGCTGGATTTTCAGGCACACATGTTATATAAAGAAAATAGCATCAGAAGCTCTGCGGGAAATGCTCTGAGCTTACAGTTAAAGTCTCCTGAATAGCATTGAACAGTTCCCACAGTACACACATTATAGCTACTCTAAAAGCTTAATGAGTTTGCTTCGGCATCCAAACTGGAGAAAAGCTTTAGCCATTAATCGGTTCTTAATTCACTGTCGCAGCTGGATGTAATTCACTGGCTCCAAATTGATATGTTCCTTTATTTAATCTTTGCAGCCTCAAACATTTTTAGCATTACCATGTGCCCCCCACACACGCACACCCTCAATCTAGAAGAAAGATGTTTAATCCTTTGCATACTTCAGGTTCTCGTAATAGGAGACTTCATTGCATTGACTGAGCTGATCAATAACTTCTAACCTTTAATCTGGAAGTAAAATGGGTTTTCCAAACAAACAAAAAAAGCCTTTTGTTATTGTGAAGTACTGTGCCAACAACTTAAATAAAGGTAGATATTATAAACAAAAAAAAAAGACATTTTTAGAGAGGAAATCTCTAACCCCTGAGCATGGAAAGGAGGAGGTGCTTCAGCTCTTATGGAACATGGTATATTCGTATGCTTAATAAAACACCATTTTTACCCATCAGTCCTGCAGTACCTTCAGAAAAATGATGTAGCCTGTATTAATCCTAAGCAGTGTCAGATAATACCTGAGGTACCAGGCACATTTACATCTGCCATCTGATTTTCTGCCTTTTTTTGCAGCATTATCACAGTACTAGAGGACCTTTCCATGTGTTCAGGGAATGCAAACAGCTACATTATGGCTGCTGTCTACACAGTAGGAAAAGAAAAGAAGCTCTCAGAATCATTTTTCCCTGCTCTAGCCAGCACATCAGCATATGACCAAGTGTAATTTTGCACAAGAGATGTGTAATTTACCCTCCTGGTGCATAAATTGTCCCAATATACAAAAATGAAACCACATTAAGGCTGAGTTTGTTTTTATATATCTCTAGTAGGACTAGGAATTGAAAAATGATAGTCATTTATTATTCACATAAAGAAGCCGTTGTGTATTATGACCCCACACACATACAAGGAATTTGGGTATCAGTGGTCTCTCTTTCTCTGATTTTAAAAGCAGAAATCAAGAAACATAATTTTGCAGTGTCTTCTTTTGAAAGAATAAAGATGCTTTATTTCTAGGTCATGAGTTTTGGTGCAGCCCAAACTGACAGTAACTGAAAATTAATTTATAAAATGGTTTCACTGCAACTATCACTGGACAATAAATCTATATCTTATCATTAAAGAGAAAGAAATACATTAATCACAGTAAGCGCAGGACCCAGTAAATAAAAGAACTGCTTTTTTAAGGAGAGAACGAAATGAGTCTACAGCATGAGTGTTTGGGTTGCCAGTGTATCCTCTGCACTAGTTGAGCAAGCAAAAGGCTGCTAAGGCATGGCTTGCCAATTTTATTCCTCCCAGAAATGTCAATGAACTTCCAGCTAAAAAGCAAAACCACCAGATTGGATATGTAGTCTTTATGGTGATTCTTCTCATATAAGACCTGATTCAGTGGCCACATGCTTTAACGCTTTAGGTTAGCTTATTCTGACACAGAGCCTTTATTTGGTGAATGATGACGTCATAAATCCATATCCAAGTTGTTGAAGTTTAAAAAACATACCAAAACTGGAAAAATCTAGAGGAAGGAAATTAAGAATATATAAAATTGTTTCTAAATTATCTATGAATTTCTATAATTGTAAAATAAATTTTTAGTTTTATCATTTTATGATTTCTAGTAAATGAACTGGATTCATTGCTGACCTCCCAGAATACATTCATAGCAAAATTAAAGGAAGAATGTTGTATGTTGGCAAGGAAGCTGGAACAAATATCAGGAAAATACAGGTTAGTAGATTTTTCTTATCCTGTCCCTTTTAGTATTAGGACATGCTTCCTTATTTTTTTGTTTGTATTTTGATATTTATTATTAGTCATCTTGTCCCAAGTATTACACATCATCTCAATATAATATATGCCACTTAAGAAAAATGGATGGATTTTTATCCAGGGTAATTCAATTTTTCCACTTTTCACATTACGTTTCTAGCTATTACTTCCAATTTCCTAGATAATGCCAATGTAAAAATTGCATACTGTTTTCTTCCTGATGTTCATATTCTTAATATGAAGAGTGGAAAATTGTTAACAGAGCTACAATGTGATTTTATCTGAAATTATATGAAAAATACTAAATGTTTAAAGTTCTCAAAACTGTAGTCTGTTGGTTTATTTATTTACTTAAAGGCCCATTCATAATTATCTCTGAAATAATTGCCATCAAAATTGCTTGTCATTGAAGCTCTGATTTTGCTGCTGCTTGTTATGTGGGGCTCTTGTTAAAATCAATAGCAGGTCTAAATACAAAGCCGTTAAAAATTCAGGAACAGAACAAAACCTGGAAGCAATAACTGGTTTAAATAAATACAAAAGTATGAAGGTATCTATTTAAAAGTTTTATAGGATAGCACTATCGTTTTTTAAAAAAATATGAATTTTGTAGTCCTATACTAGTAAATCACTTCATTTTAAGTGTGAAAATAGTTTCTGTCGAAACTTGCTGCAGGGTTCATAATTAAAGTAGTAAACAGGACTTAAGTGGTGAGTTGGCATTCTGCAACTTCTGTAAATTCCATGCAATGTAAATGTGGTAATTAAGGGTAGGATTCATCTCGCATGGCTTATGTGAAGTAAGGAAAACACTCAGCAAAGATAAAATCAGTTTTTAAGATAGGATTCTTCTTCTGCTGGGCGGATTTAATCATCCAGTTGAGGTAACATAACAGGGGCAACACTCGCTCAGGGGGAGAGCTCATTTATCGCCGTATCCTGCTTCCAGGAATGGTCAAAAGGGAATGATATAAGTAGATGACAGACATATGTATATATATACAAAAAAAAAATTATGATGCTTCCCACAGGTACTGCCTCCACTGCCTATCCTACTTTCCACTGAATATAAAGTGTTGACTAGCTGTTAAGTGGCTGAATTTGGGAGATGAATCCCATCCAGAGTGTTTGGGGAAGAAATGAGAGACTTGAGGAAACGTAAGCGATCTTCCCTTGCAAATGTTGTGATGGGTACTTGAGAGAGAAGCAAGCAGATCTTTTTCTTCTGAAAAAGAAGAGCTCCTCTGCTAAAGTAATGCAACATCTAAACAGATTCAAACCGTATTATTATTCCAGCAATAAAAATGCACACAGACTTTGTTGCTAGAGCTCACAGTCACAGGCTAGTAACTGTAAAAGGATGGAGGAAAGACAGAAAACATACTGTGAAAACACATTATTCTCTGAAAATAAATACCGGAGATTGCCAAGTGTTTCTCCACCTAGCAGCATTAGCTGACTATGTCAAGAACCTGAAAAAGGGAACGGGAGCCCTCTTGGATCTCCAGAAAGTGGTGTTTTGTGCAAGAAATGGTATAGAAGAATGTATGAAAGCAGTTCTGAGAAATGGCCCTAAAATAGATCAAGCTTGCCCTCATGGGAGCGGGAGCTGCTGCAGTCAGTAACACGAATGGAGAAATTGGTAGGGACAAAGACGGCGTGTGAAAATGAGAACAGAAAGGTGGATGGAGATGGTGGAAAATGGTAAACTAATAGATGGCTTCAAAAAGAGATGTGATCAGGAGATCAGATGCTGAAAATTACTTCGGCAAAGTTTTAAATGCATGATCAGTGTGCATCTTTCAGTAGTACCTCTCCGAAAGGCAATCTTCATGCTCATTGTCACTGGATATAGTATAAACCCCCAATTCTGGGGCAGAATGTGGTAGCTTTGTCTTCTGAAAACAAGTAATCATTTTTGGAAGATTTTATAACTCAGTTCTCCTGTACATTAATAAAAGCCGATCGTGAAGCAGGAGTGTGCCCTATTTGCATGGAAAAGGTTTTTTCCGTGGTTTTTTCCCATGTTTTTGGCCTTATCATAAGCTGAATTTTGGACCTGGATGTATATTTTCTTGCTATACTTCTAGAATCTTTGTGCCTTAGATTCTATGGGGTTAAGAAATAACTGTATACTAGCAGTACCGTTATTTAATTGTTAAAAAAATCAAGGTTTTTTAATAACAGATGCTTTTAAAAGCAGATGTTTTTAATAAACAGTAAGTTTATATAAAATTTTTAGGTTTTGCTAGGAAGTAAAGGGCCCATTTCTGATCAGAGGCATTTCAAATTTATCTGTGATAACTACATATTTGCACAATTTCAGTGGGATGCCTCTGAATTGCACGTATATTTTTATATTTAATACAGGCTTTCTGAGAAATCTAAACTGAAGTTTTCTTGTTCATACGTAAGCTGGAACCATTTTTGTGAGCTAGCCCCTACACAGGATTAGAAAAGCTACAGAAAGACAATGTCAGACAAATTATAAACCCCTCAAGCTGTGCAGAAAGAAGATAGGGTCTGTGAAGGTTTTTGTATGCATAGGCATGTTTAAAAATATAGTCCTTTGTTAATTTCTTCTCTGTTATTTTGTTCTCTTTTTTTTTTTTCTCTGATTGTCACTGTCTGAGTTTCTAGGTTGTAGATTAATGCTTAACACTACCCACTGTGTATTTGTGATTTGCGTTTTGTAATTAAGGGGAACAATGGGAGTCCATTGGGTCTCGTTATATATAATGGTTGGTTTAATTTGTTTCACTTCTATCTTGTTAATTGTAAATTGATCATTAAGATTTGAATTCTAATCTGTCACCAGGGTTGTGAGTATTGAAGCTAGAGCAATGATCCTGGTTTTAATCACTGATGATGAGAAACAAATTTTATAATTTTGGTACATATTGCAGTTCATATATTTTAACACTGTATTTTATGGTGTTATAAATATTGTTAAATGACTTTTAGTGTAGTTTTACTGTTTGGACTATAATGTATAAATTATATTACTGGTTTGGCAACAGTAGGCATCCAACTGTGTGAGTTTAATTGAAGTAAGGAACACACACCCGGCTGAACTATTTTTCTGCATGTTTGGTTCACTGCAGTCATTGTGCTCAATACCAGGAGTGAGATGTTTGTTGAAGGTAGCTGTACGAAGATGTGAAAGAGTCTGTCTGAAGGATCAGTCATTAAAATTATAGGCAACAATACTGTGTCAGCAGAAAGTATTTTAGAGCACGTATTTAATTGCTGTACAAGTAAACGATTGGTTTTAAGAGTAGGAAAAGGCAGCTCTTAAAAAGCACTGCAATGCAAAAGATAGTTCAGATGAGTAAAGGCAGCATTGCCACCTTAGTGTTCAAAAATCAGTTCATCCTAAAAATATCCTGAGATTGACTTGGAATTGTGACTATTTAACGTTTGCTGGTTCTTTTCCTCCAGTACTTGAATGCTTTGGAGGAACCTGTTCGTTTTTTTTTCCCCAAGACTCTTCCAGCAAGGATAGTAGATAAAAACTTAAATTTGTTTTTAAATAGAAGTTGAGGCTTTCTTCGTAGTTGAATAGATTCAGAAGTATAGAGGGTTTGTTGTTGTTGTCCCTGTCCTCCCCCCTAGTCATCGTTGATTATTTTTAATATAGTGACAAGTAAACAGATTTTGGTATAATATATTACCCATCTACTTACAAGCATGTATTTTACATTTTCATTTTCATGTGACGTAGCTTTGCTCTGTGGAGTTTTGAAATAATATTGATTTCATACAGACCTCTTGAGTCTATCAGATCTCAGAAGCACACACGGATATGTTAAAATGACTATATGACTTGCGGGACCAACCTGAGTCTGCAGAAGTGCAACTCCATGCAGAGTTCAACTCAGATGCCCACACTCCAAATGTCTGGACACATCGGTTTCTTCTGAGTCCACCATGGCTTACTACTTGGTCTGTTGGACCCAGAGTAGCTCTTGTGGAGCAACATCAGCATGTCTGTGATGTGTCCTTTAGTTGTTCTGGATCCATCAGACATAGTGCTTAGTGCACGGATTTTTCTAAATTACCTCTGTCCCTGGCATTATGTGTGGGCTATCTCTGAAGTTCAGGACTGTGTACTTTGGCACCTGCACCCCTCCCTCTCCCATCCCTGCTGTGACAGCTTGGGAGCAGAGTGATTCAGAAGCATTTCTTATTATAATTATGGTGGTGTTGTGGGTTTTTTTAACCCAACAATTTTGAAGTTATTTAAATATCACATAGAATTAACTGTTCTATCTTGATCTTTGGAATCTGAGGTGCATGAGTGGTATATTTAAAGATGCAGAGGGAATCTTTGTCAGGTGATAATGAAGGCTCTTGCTGTGCAGTCTTGTATCGGGACCGGCGTTCTCTCTTTAATGCTGACAGACATGAACCTTTTAACGTTGACCTTAATAGGCATTCTGCCCTTGATATGTGCTGTCCTCCAAAATTTCAGTGTAATGAAGTACTTGAATCTGGGTGGTCAGGCTCTTAGATATTTACTTGGAAGGGTCATTGTATAAATAATATTTTAACTGGAATGAATTTATTTATTTTTTTTTTTAGTTCAACTGTAATTGCAACAGATGTTTTAGGAGAAGAGAACGCAAGTAACGTGGTTGAAAGTATCAGGCATTTAGAGCTGTATTTTAGAGATTAGTGATCATGCTACTCGTGTTTTCAATGAATTCAGTACTTTCTTATGTTTTATTAATTGTAATTTTCAGTAGCATTTTTGCTCTGGTTGATTTGAATCTCTTGATCTTTCTGGAAAGACTTCAGGCACCTTCAAATGTGGTGGAGATGAATAAGTCCCTTTAAAACTTTGAGATTTTTATCACCTTGAAAGTTGCTTCTGCTGTTTCCATGAATGAGACCTCCACACATAAATACAGAAAAAGAAGCAGGATCCTCCATTTGGGAAACCCTACGATAATTTACAGTATTCCCATGTGGCAAATGCTGTTGTTGCATTGCACTGGCAAAAAAGGAACATAATCTTGAGTTTAGTTCCTGTTACCACTTGGTTAAGCTTTGTTACGCCAGGTCTCTGTCAAGCTGCTCTGCAGTGGATCTTTGCTTTTATCCGCTGATCGTCTTTCTCACAGTATCAGTATCAATACAGACTGCATTCATACTGTGTGATAACAATTGGTCCAATTGTCAATGCTTTGCTAATGCTGACATTTAAGTTACTAGTATTTCTGTTAAATGACCAGTTTAAAAATTTGACTACGGTTACCTTCCTTTAACCTCCTGCCCACTGTTACATACCTGTCTGGGAAACTCGTGTGTTTTGAGTTTGATGTACAAATACGTCAGCATGATTCTGATGTATTTGTCAGTGATGTTCCTTAATAGAGCTGTAACTCCCTATCTAAATTCAATTATATACAGTCTTCTTCCAAAGTTTCCCATGCTAAGTTCTTTCAAATTCACAGATGATATCATGTATTGTTCTCTATTTAAACATGAAAAGATTATGTTGTCATTTCCAGATTTGACTTGTCAGTGTAACAACATGTTTTTGAGGGAGGAGTATTCCTTCCCCCCTGCACTTTGTTGTATTTTTCAGAATGTCAGTTGTTGTTGCATTCTGTAACAGCCAGGAAGGTACAGTATCTTTCTGCTGTAAATGCAGCATATTTAAGTTTATGATTTAAAGATATATCTGAAGCTTTTTAACCTCAAGATCTGGAGTGGCAGATGCCATAAAACAAATTTGCTTGGTTTTGATTCTTACTTTCTGATGGTATAGCAGATTCTGACATGTTCTCATTAACCTTTTCCAAAGAGTTAAACTGTACAAGTGCATAATGTATATTTTATCACAATTTAATCTGAGATCTTTTCCTGATATTAAGAAACAGCTCATGCCTTTTTCTCCATGGGCTGATGGTTAGAGATGTAGCAAGTAGCAGTCCCAGGTCATTCATGGATCTGGTGTCTCTGCTCACCCGTGAAGAATAAGAATTGCTAGAAGTGACTAATTTTCTTAAAGGCTGTGCCGAGTTTTATGTAGATTAGGGTGTGCCTGTATGATATTTTCCTTGTTTCTTAAGGTTTTATTAATTTTCCTCTAAATATGTTTGTTGTTGTTTTTTTTTTAATCTGCATTATGGTAATTTGGGCATATTAGGTTAATAAAGTTTCTAAAACAGTACCACTCTTGAGAGTTCAACCTGTACAGCGCAGTAGAGGTTGAACAAATTTTCAGTAACCATTTTTTAAACTGGATGTTAGCTTTTACTAATAAAGAACTTGAAATGTGTTTTCAAAATGCTCGCCAAATTCTTGCTTAACAAGTATGAATTTACATTTATTGATCTTATTTAACATCAACACATAATGCCAAATTACATGCCTGTTTAAATTAGGCTGAAATTAGCATAGCCAACCTATGACTGAGTGATTGCCACTGGCATATTTACCAGATACCCTTCAGAATCATGATCTTTTGTCTTAAGATTATCTGAAACAGTGTTTTGTTTCCGAAAGTTCTAGTAATAGCCTGTTTATGCATTACATATACATGTATGAAATTTTTTAAATGCTGAAGCCACATATTGATGGCACACTGCAGGATGAAATCTGACAACATCCATCATCACTGTGTTTTACTTCTGTAGATCTGAAGTCAACCAGCTTAGTCAGGAAAAAGAGTATCTTCATGGCAGATTGGAGAAGATGCAGAAACGGAATGATGAATTGGACCAACAATGCATCCAGCATGGGAGAATGCATGAGAGGATGAAGTCAAGGTAGGAGGTCCCGTTAATCTGTCAGTACGTGCTATGCTCTGTTGTACCTGTTGTGTTGTGTAAACATAAAAATGACACTAGGTTGTTTGAAAGTAATATTCTTTCCTTGTGAAAATGACCACCCCTTCCCCCTCCCCAAGCATTCTGTCAAGTTTTTTTATAACATCTTTTGCTTGTGCCGTTTTGGATAAATAAAAGGAAAGCTTGAACAACAGAGTCTTCCAAAGAATTTAAGCTTAGTACATATGTGTGTGGGCTGCTTCGGCTGTTCTCTGCTCTAACTTGGATGAATTGTCTTACCATATTAAAAAAAAAAAAGGGGGGGGGGGGGGGGAGGAGACAGGAGGTTATTCAGTAATATGAATATAGAGTACAGATGTGGATTCTGTAATACCATGTAACAGGTGTATTTTGGGGGTTTATCATCTTACCTGCTGCAGTAATATTTGACTTGTATAAGCAGACAAATCTTACTGACGATCTTAGTAGCCAGGGTACTATTAACAGCTTCTGCGCACCATTAGCCTTTTCCAACAAGCAGCAACTTCCTCAGGAAGAGCTGGGGAGCAGCTACAGCAAGACTAGTATGGAATATTTCCACCGATACCAATTGACTGTTCTGGCAGGAGTGTCCAGGCTGATAATGCCTTGTGCTGTGATTTGGATTACATGTTCTTAAAGGTCACTATGGAGACTCTTCTTTTTGGTACCAGAAAGTTTGTCTATGCTCTCATGTTCTGTTTTCCGTTCCACGTTCAGTGTAACAGGCACTGGAGAGAGCTTTTAGGCATGGTTGGGGAGGTAGAGGATAAAGTAGGGAGATGACTGAGAGGCAACTCTGCAAACCCAATCAGCCAGGCTACTTCTTGTCAGTACTGAAAGGCAAAATGCAGTTTAACTTCATTTGGACTAGATAGTCCTGGCTGGACAAAGTTCTGTTTGATTTTTTTTTTTTTTTTTGACTGCTGACCACCTGATACGAACAGAGCTTGCGTGTATTGAAGCAGTCAGTCTTGTATGCTCAGGTTTTTTCAATTATTGATTTTTATTTTTTTTTTTGCTGCCATCTCTTCGTTCTCTGTCCACATAAGCTTGTTTCTTGCAAGCTCTCTGTACATTCTTTTCAGTCATCCAGGCCCCCTTCTTTCCTCTTCCTTTTCAGATTTCTGTCTGTACCTCATCCTGTTCTTCTGTAACCCAGGATTGTCATCATCTTTTATAGCTCAGAGAACAAAGAAATTAAAAATGCTACAACCATGTCCCTAATCTATGTGACCACATAATCTTTCCGTTCATCTCACCTCCCTTTTGGTTTCCTTACTTGTAGTGGCTTCTTAGCATATGGGGGACATGCACTGAGGACTCAGGGTTACTTTCAGGGGAAAAAAAGAATTAAATCTTTTTTTCTTTTCTTTTCCCCTACCTGTTCTGCTCTAGATTTATTAGTATCCAGTTGAATTTAAGACTGCTTTGTGAGATTTTAGGACAATCTTTCCTCTGTCAGAACCAAAGAGATCCACTGGAAAATGTTGCTCATTCTCTGCTGCAGCAGCAATGATTATACACTGGAAAAGATTGAAAGCATTAATCCAGAACAGAAAAGTGGTTTGAAAGCAGAGTGGTCATGCTGCAGGCTGTGCCTTACCTTCTGCTGCTATTTAGCTGACAACAAGGAGAGAAAACAGGACAGTGATAGCATTTGTCTTATTAAATATTTTAGAATATGTAAATATGGGAGAGATTATCAGGTATTTGAATCATGGACAGTATACTTTACCAGCATGTTAAGAGAGGACTCTGTTAACATATTTTTAATTATGATCTTGCACTATATTAATTTAAAATCCAGGTAATAACTTATAAGGTTGATATAATAAACTGTTTTAAAAATTAAGTGTAATCTAATTTTGGTTGCCATGTGAAAACTGTAATAGATATTCAGTATCAGTTCCCAAATGCTATAAATTGGCTATCAAGTATTCAGATTTAAGTGAAGAAAAGCAGAAAGTATAACTACTGCAACAAATAAATCTCCCAGTTACTTATATTTATGTTGAAGGACTTCCACCAAATAAAATTAGTGATTTTTCTCTTCTGATTTTGAAAACAGAGATCTGACTATGCTATTTAGTAAAGGCAGAAGAACAAATAATAACAATGTGTTTTGCCTCAGATTTTCATCCGTCACTCAGATACTAATAATCACAACAAAATAACATTAAGGATGATTACTTCTCAACACAGTATGTTTCCCCTTTGTATGCAGCTACAAATAGCACGGGTCTCTTTGCAACACCATCCTGCAAAGTGGCTTCCTACCTAATTTTCTATCTGTTGTTATTCTGGCTCTCTTTAGAGAGTTTCTTGTATCAAAATGATTTTGACTTAACTTGGGACCTAACATTTACATTTTAATAATAAGGAATCGTGGCATTTGTTTAAGAAGAAATCTCTGTCGCTACTTGTGTTCTCCTAGAAGAATATGATAGGCCATGTTATAACTATTTTGTGGAAGGAGGAAGATCTAATCGAACAGTTGGAATTTCTTTTAGAGCAACAATATTTTTGGTGATTGTGATAGTTGCATTCCTGAAAGTGAACAAGATAACTGTTTCTTTGTCATTCCTATCTCTCTGTCTGAATGTGCTGTATGTGAATATAATCTGAGATAACATAAAGCAGGTTTTTAAAAATCTGCTTTTAAAAAATTGCTTTAAATTGCTATCATTGAAGATTATTTTAAATCAGTCTTTTCAGTGCATTGTAAATATCCATGCCTTTTCAGTGTGTTTTTGCTCAGTGAAACACAGCATTAAAAGAAGTAGATCATAGAATCATAGAATGGCTTAGGTTGGAAGGGACCTTGAAGATCACCGAGTTCCAACGCCCCTGCCATAAGCAGGGACAACTCCACTAGACCAGGTTGCTCAAAGGCCCATCCAGCCTGTCCTTGAACACCTCCAGGAGTAGGGCCTCAACAAATTTTCTGGGCAACCTGTTCCAGTGCCTTACAATGCCTTAGATGCCCATCTAAATGATATAGTTGATGTACGCTGTTGGGGCGAACTTGGGTTGAAAGATGTATGGTTTGCAGGACTAGGGTGACACATTAAGACTGTAGTAGATCTTATGAAGAGGTGTTCGTTTAGTGTTGTTAATCTAGCAACCCTGTGGATCTTTGCTTTAGATACATATATGATGTTTTTTACATTAGTTTGTGCTTGTTTTGTATTTTTTTGCAGTTATGTGCTTTTCATTTTAGACAATGTTTTGTTTAGCTAAGTAGATTATCTCAAAAGTATTAACTAACATGACATAGGGTCACTGATGTGCCACTGGAAGTGAGCTGGTCAACATGTGTGACTTTATGGATCTGAATCTTGGAGAAATAAATTCTTGTCTCTTATGTGGCAAACAGCACATTGGTATAATTTGTCAGCCTGAAAGCAAATTTTATTATTAAATTCTTCAAATTCCCATTCTGTAGATCTGTGTTCATAGTAGAAATTAGCAGGTAGCAGAAAGTACAGAATTTCTTATAGGGCAGCTATAAAGATAGAAAGCTAGCCAAGAATAAAAAGGTATGTACCAAAAATAAAAGGTTAAACTACCCTTCCTTTTTCCTTCTATGCTCCACTCACTCCACAAAAAAATAGATTCCAGAGGAAGGAAAATCCAAAATCAAATTAATTGGGTAACCTTACGCATAATGTTGGTTCATTCTTTACTTTATCTCTCTTCAAACCTAATTCCAAGCCATGCATTTTCACCTCTGTAGCTAGACCAGTTCTGTAAATGCAGGTCCACTTTTCACAAGCTCTGTTCTCTTCCACTTTGGGGAGCAAGAAGAAAAAGATAAGAATCTGCCTTGATGTATATTATTGATGGAACATATTTATTAAAAAGTACTATTTACCCAAGCTGCCATGGATCAGGATTTCATCAAGCTATTTAAGCTTTCACTGAGCTTAGTTAACAGCTCTTGTAGGTACAAGGTTCAATTACGGCTTTGCTTTTCTGCATCTACTCTTAAAGCAAGCATTTGATTGTAAGTCATCTGTTTAGAGAATTTCTTCTGTGGACAGCCAGTGTCTAAAAAGGGAAGCGTTTAATTTAATATATCTAGCTCTTTTCCATGTACATTTCCTGTTAAAGACCCAGATGATATGTGGAAATACAGCAAATATGGAGTAGTGTCTTCAAGCAGGAGAAGAAAATCCTAGGCAATCGCTTTTCTTTTTTCAAGATGCCTGTATGTTTTATCAAGCAGCAAAAAAAGAGCATATGGGCAGTACTGTGTATGAAGTATGAGGCTTTTTTGAAATCTTTTTTAATAAAACATAAATTTAGAAGCTTCTAATGAGTTTTTTCCAAATACGTTTCCAAACTAAGTTCAGTATATGGGATCTGGGTCTATGAATTTTCTCTAAAACTTCAGTTTTGGCAATTAGAGTTGGTATTACTGTTATTTTTGCTGTAATGTGTGTGATCACTGTCCAATCTGTGCAACTAACAATAATAATACATCTTATGCAAATTCGTATGCAGCTTTTTGTTGTGGTAACTTTCTGGGGGTGACGGTGTTGCGAGTATTTCAACTGCATTTTTGGGAGCTAAAGTTAAAAAGAAGAGCCTACAGGACTGGCAGTTTGGGGCAGATGTGTGTCTATTCCTCAGGCATCAGTGGTTGTAAGTTAACTATAAAAATGTTACAACCATCTGTGTAACAAGACGGCAGAGATCTGCTCTTGCCTGTTACTATAAATAAGAAGGAGATTTGTTTGACTTCATAGACATTGGTTTTATAAAGACTATATGTGTCAAGTCGTAACTATGTGCCATGTTGCTGAGATGTGTCTGCAGCCAACTACCTGGGGTGTCTTCCCCTTCAGACATGCTAGTGTAGTGCAGCAACTGTGCAGAAATGTCTGTATAGCACAACATGTGACAAATTATATTTGTTTTCTACCTATGGGGAAATGTATGATTCTTATGGATAAAGCTTATCTGGAAGGGTAGCTAAAATGGATTCTTAAATGGGCCACTCAAGGAGTTAAGAGAGAAAATGTGCTATTCAGTTTGCCAATGGTTTTAAAGGTTTTTCCCACCATTCAATTTCTTGTTGTTGTTGTTACTAAGTGATAGTGTATGAGAAATCATGTATGCATGAGACAACACATATATATGAAAACTGAGACATGTATATTGAGAATATATCAGCAGTTTCAAGTAACTGACACATAAAATCACAATAGCTGGTTTGCTGTCACTATTACACTCCTGAATAGAGATTTTGGATTTCTTTGGCAAATCTTCAGTAAAACAATTGATTAAAATTATTTCTTGATAACTGGAGCAATCAAGTTGCATTTAAAATTTTACATTTTCTCCCTAAAGCTCTTGTGCATTTTTTGTGTTTTCAAGAAATAGTGATGGGTAGAACAACTCAGTTTTGATCACTGCCTAAAATACTTTTTTTTTTCCAGTCCAGTTTGGTTTTTGTTGGACGTACTGTCTTCCTTATTTTTATTCTCCAGTCCAGTTTGTTCTTTGTTGGACATACTGTCTTCCTTATTTTTATTTTATTGATAAGTTAGTATTTTTTTAAGTACCATTGAGGCAATTTGTTACTACCTTTTACTAGACCAATCATATGTTTTGAAATGCAATTATAGAATAAAAATGCACTGTATTGTGGATTTTTAGTTTAAAACACATTAGTTTTTATATTTAAAATAGAGATTAACATACACAGTGTTCATAGCATCTTTTATATTAAAGTTTCCTCAATATTTAAAGAGCAGTATGCTCCACTTTCTCCTGAGCATCACGAGTCATACCCACATATCTTTGGTGTGGTCTCACTGTAACAGGACTGCTGTAACGGCACAACTGGAGACAGACTTGTTTGTATAGCCTTTCATGAGAGGAGTTTGTAAAAAGCTTTGTGGTCGCTGTGTCCGGCATTGCGGTGCAACCAGATAAAACTCTCAGCGCTGTCCAGAATTTGGGGTTATCAGCATTACTTATTTTTACTTAAATATTACTTAATAGACTCACGTCTTAGGTTTGGAAATGTATACTCCAGAGAAGTACTATTAGGAAATAATCAACGGATGATGTGTATACGCATACACACATATACATATATATGTTGCAAATCCTGTCAGAGTCTGAAAGCGTATTTGGCTTTTGTTTAGTATTTGGGTGTTTGCACACAGTTCACCTGGTCTGGAATAGAAACTGAATGTTCACATTCTCTCCCTTCCTTTTCCTCTCCAGTTCACTATTTGTCTACTTACTATATGTATGTTTGTCTATTTTTTCCCCCTCTTACTTTAAATAGATGTCTATATGTAGTGCGTGTAAAATGCATATATTGTTTGTGCTTTTATATGTATAATATTCTCATTCTAAATAGTTAATAAGTTTTATAAGATTATATAAGCCAGCTAATACTGTTTTTATATTCACCAACTATTTGAACACTAGACACGTAAAGCAAAAATTATCTTAGTTGTTAGAAAACCTGAAAATGTAAACCAAGAGTGAAATACTGGGTCTTCAGAAAACACTGCAAATAGTAAGCAAATAAGTTGTTAGCCTTCTTAAGAAGCAAATGACAAGCAGAGGGAAATATCACACCCAATTTTCAGATTGATGTTTAGGGAACTTAGTAATGTTCTATAAGATGTATTCTAGGTCACCAAGTACTGTGTTCTTCTACTGCAGTTATCACTAAGTGTGTGTGTGTATGTAAAATATATATATATTTTATATATATATACATTCCTTTGAGAATGTATTGAGCTCCTATGTAAAAGTCATTAGCCTCGCTGCTCCAATTTGGACAACTGTTTGCAGCACCACTGATCTAATTGGGATCCTTCTTATTTTTGGTCTGAATTTATTTGTGTTCAGCTTGTACCTACCTGTCCCTGAGCCAAAATTGGGGTAAGTATTTCTTTTGTTCTGCTTGTATTTTATCTGCACTGATAATGCAGATAATTACAGACAATGGTTGCATCTAGTCAGTCCTACTTCTGATTAGTAAGTGAAGCTGTCTTCTTTTGTTCTTCTTTTTGCAATAAGCTCTCCATCACCCTCGGTTTTCTGATTGTCGATCTCTTTTGAATATGGGCAATCAGAACTGTCTACAGGGTGTTTGATCAGGGCATTTTAATATCTCTGATGGTGGAATTAATGTATTTACTGGAAGTTGCTAACTGATGGATCCTACGATCACGTTTGCCTTTTTGACAGCTGCACAATATTGGCAGCTAATAATCCTTCTCTGTCCAAGAAGTGCATCCAGGACCTCTTCCTCCCAAGTAAATTCAAGTTGTTAGCAGAGACTTTTGCTATGAACTGCGAATGCGTTGTCTCTTGTGTAAGACCTTCTACTACAAAATTTCATCCCGTTTCTGCTGTTCCAGTCTTCTAAGTCATCTGTTTCTTTCTGTGCAGTATCCTAGACCTTCTCTAAGCTGATGACATCTCAAATTTATCAGCCCACTCCCGCTTTTTGTGCTGAGTCATAATTCAAAATATTCAAAAATCTGTTTAAACTCGAAGAAATCTGCTTATAATTCTTCCTCACCTTCAATTGTTCCTGTTGGCTGTGCTCTTTATTTTAGTCAGTTATTTATCAACAACAGCTTAGTTAACAATTGCTGATGGGGCATGATATTTAATGTTTTGCTAAAGCTAATGTAGGTAAGGTTTACTGCATTTCCTTTGCTGAAAAATCAGCTGTTAAAGGATTCAGGATTGATGTCACACAATCTGCTTAATCTAACTTATGTTTCAGTTTCTCATGTTTTCCATTTACCTTCCTGTCCTTATATATTCTTTTTCCTTCAAAATTTGTTGTAGGCTTTTCATGCATTTGAAGTCATGTTAATGGGCTGATAATTATCTGAATTAGCTTCTTTAAGGGTTAGTTAATGCTGCATCCATTTCAATTGCTTAACAATGTGGTCAGTGAGGGGAGGAAGGTGTAGAGGGGAAAACGACACTGTCTGTGTTCACTTTGAGCATCAAGACAGCTGGCCACCACAATTTCAGTGTTTTAGAAACTGAGGAATGATATCTGGGAAAGGGATATCATAAACCTGGGGGATAGTCAATGCCTCAAAGAAAAGCCAGGTGGAAAAATAGACAGGTTTGCTTGCTTCTGTGTTGGCCAGCTATCAACACTCCGACTGACACCCCCTCTGCTAAGAGTCTGGTAATTGTCCACTCTGGAGAATATCTTCTGCTCTACTGCTTTGATGTACTCTGCCTTCACCAAAACAGACGCGGGGATAGTTCTTATTCGTGCCACCAACTTCTGGGAGTCAAAGCCTTCAGCTCACTAATAGTAAGCTTGTGTTCTTGTCTACTGGGAATGTAAAAAGCCCTGAAATATGTGTGACATAAAACAGCACAACATAAGGTTCCAGGCTGTTCTTGTTACTTTCTGTTGTCAGCACAGTTGTTGGTTTTCAAATTTAAATGTTAATTTAGCATTAACGAAGAATTCTTGATTCTCTCCTCTAAAATGGAGGTGGATAAAGGTGATGTCTTTGACAGCTCAGCTCAGCCTCTCCTTGATATGGCAGGATCTAGAAATGCTTGGCCCTGTGCAGATCATCAGTGATGCTGAAAAATATTTGCATCGTCGGAGAGAAGTGTATGCATGGTTTTTCAGTGAAATCCCATTTTATTCTCCTACATTTGCTACAAACCTGCAACTGGTTTTATTTTGGTTGGGGCTTGCTTCTGGTTTCGATACGTGATCCTTCTTGTGTTAAACCACCAATTACCCCTTAACCACTACCATATCTTCTACTTTGAAACACTGCCTCCAGTGCCTGGTAGTAGCACCACTGGTCCGTGGTGTAGTAGTAATGGATCAGTCTTCCTCACCCCTTTCCCCAGAGATGTGAAATAAAAAGTGAACAGGCTGGATCGAAGTACTCCTTTGCTGGCAGGTTCATAAAAACATAGTTGTTTAATGGTAAGAAATAGCACCAAAAAGCATGTCACAGTTCATTTAAGTTATCTGCTAAATGGTATCCAGAGCTACAGAATAAATGTTTTTCCCCAGGATGACAGCCTTTCCAATGTGGTACAAACTCTGGAGGACAACCCTGCCCATGTTTCTTCCAAGAAGTATATACCATTTAACAACCTTTAGCAAGTCTCGATTGTTTAGACCACGTAAAAAATTAAATTGTTAAAATCCCTGACTGTTATACTTACCTGGTTTTCTTTCTTGCATTGTGTTGCATCTGCATTTTTAAAGTTCATTTTTCTGTACTGTATTTCTGTGATATCCTTGTGATGTGTCAGAACATTAAAAAAAAAATGTTTTCAAATAGCCACTGTGAGACGAACACTATGCAGTCGTTCAGCAGCAAATATTTAGTTGGGATATTTAACAGTAATTGGGATCTTCCTATTGGGCCGTAGGTGAACTCACAATAATAGTAAAATCTGACTATTAACCCATTTGGCAAACTAATTTAAACAGTAGCAAATTTCCTTCCGGTTTTGATCGCTGTGTATAACCCTGAGATTTTCAGACTAAGACTATTTAAAACCCTCCATTCCCATATAGCAGGGAACTGAAAATGAAGACAGATGAATAACATTTAAGCAGCTTTGCAAGTATGTCATGAAAATTTACCAGCTCTGTATCAAAAGCTATGCACCTGCCTGCTTCAAGGTTATTGTTGTAAGAGAAGGAGACCCAAAAAACTAATGACAATTTATGTTCTTAATATAATGAGAGTAGATTTTTGCAAGGCTGTTGCAAGGCAGCTTTTTCCTCATAACTTTGGTGTTTTGATTGCCTCTGCAGCATCCAGTCCGGCTCCTATGGAAACTAATATAACTGTGGATGCTCTCACTTTCCATACATAAGTCTAAGCTTCTCTTAAATCTTTGAGTGTTTAGCCTTGATGCATCTTGTGCCAGTAGTTCCATAACTAATGTTGCACTTATAGGTGTTTTGGTGTGTTCCCCCTCCCCTTCACTATTTTTGTTTGCCATCTTTCAAACTAATTGGAAGTGCTGTTGATTTTGCATTATGAGACTGAAGACTTATTTTTGCACTGGTTTTGTTCTCTAAAACACAGATAGAAACTTCTTTTGCCTATTTCTTGTATAATCTAACTTAAAGTATTACTCTTTTCTGGAGTTCCAGTCATATTCGTTACCAGTTTCTGAGCACGCTCCAAAAAAATTGCCATCCTAAAAAATGAAATACTAAAAAGTAGTTATGTTTATTGTGCCTTGTGACAGTTCTAGTTGGTGGTAGCCTGATAGTAACAGGCATTGTGCTAGTTTCTGGAAATGCTGTCTTAAATGTGCTATCCCTCAGCTACTAATCACAGAAGTTGTAGCAAAATAGATGTTACGAAAGTGGCTACAACGAAGGACAGTATGATAAGAGCTACTTAGCATCTGCATTTCTAGTGTACTCAGGACAGCGTTATGTGTGCTCAGGGCTCCTCAGTTTAGTTCTGAAATAAAGTAGGGACAATGGAAAATATGAAAGAAATGGAAAAGGGTAATAGATTATTCTGTATTTGTTTGACTTGTTCTTTGTGAACAGGAAGTTCATACGTGGAAGAGCCAGATTCCACCTTTAGTTATAGATATGGAAATACATTCTTGTCCCCAGTGTGATATCTCATTACTTGGAGTTGATCCTGAACGGTCTTTAGAATTCTGATTTGATTCAAGTCAAGGTTGCTAAATATTTCCAGGTCTCCAGTTTCAAAAGATTGTCTCAGTGGCATGGCTGAAATTACAGTAATCTTTTCTCCGCTTATGTAAAGCGGTGTAATCTTTTTGAGTGCTACACTTGCACTTCCCACACTACCAGGGATTTAGTCTTAGTTTTAGCTTTGTGACTTGCATGTAGCCAAAAAGAACTTTCAGGGTTTTGGGTTGGGTTTTTTTTTTTCCCTTTGCTTGGATCACTTGAGCAGCTGACCTTTTATGTATATAAAAAAAAATATGCACGTGTGTGTATATATGCATGTGTATATATACACACACACAGAGTTTCAGAACTAAAAAAAAGCTCATCTGTAAATTGACACTAAGCATGGACAATTGCACAGAATAAACATTTGGAAGCATGTGACTTAAAAGCACTTTGACTTTAACTTTTACCATCATGAAGGCTGCTGTAATCTGCTGTGCCTTATCAGGCGTGTGTTAGATGATGCAAATACTTGTGCTTCCCAAATCAGTTTTATGAATAAAATGCACAAACAAGCTAAGCAGAGGCATATGTATCCTTGGGAAAAGGCTTTCACAGGCTGGGCATAAATGGAATTTCTTCATTGACTTTCTGTAATGTTTAACCCACGTCAATAAAATCCACAGGAAATGTATCTAACATTTTATCCTTTTTAAATTTCCATTTTTAATAGCAAGACGACACTCCAGGCAGTGCATTTCTGGGGGATTATTGCATTTCTCGGGTGGCTGAAGTCATTCACCCTTCAGCCTTGTGCCTCGCAACACGCCCGAGGCGAGCAATAATCCTCAGCAAGGCACTGCCTGTCTTATCTTATTGCTTAATTATTATACCTATTTAATGCTGCTTAGAACATTGTCAGCTGTTGAGAAAAGGTAATTATCACTAGTCAAATGAAAAACACTTTTTTGGCTGCCTTACGGATACACATTTTACTGGTACCTTGATACATAATGAAGCCTGATAGCAAAACTTTTGCTTGTCTCTTCTTCAAGCCACAGCTGTTTCCCTGCTAAATTCATCCCATCTGTCTCCCCTTCCGTAAGGCTGTAGGCAGTATAGCATAAGTACAGAAGCAGTTCAGTGCTATTTTGGATAAACATAGCTGAAATTTGAATCTTTGCCATTTGCAATGCACACATTTTGTTTTACTGCTGTAAAGAGAGCTGTCAAAATAAAAACTACATGGATAATTTACTGAAATACAGTCAAATAAAGGGATGATCAAAGGGGAAAAATGAAGATATAATGCAGGGTCACTCTCCCTTTCATGTTGTATTCTGAACAATGTAATTGCTGACCTCTTAACGTTGCTGGGTTCAGAGAAATTGGTAGTGAATAAGAAAAGCAGAAGCCACTGAATTAGAATATAGTGTGAAGAAGTCTAGACTTCAAGCCACAAAGGTTAATTGTTGCAGGCAATTATTTGTGATAGTGCCCTGTTGAGCTATCTGATCAAGGTATAGTTCTTTGCTTGTTTTTTTAAGGAGTATATATTGTGTAAGATAATACAGCTTGGAAATTAAAACCCACGTTTCTATGTGTGACACTTTGTCTCTGAAAATGGAAGGGCACCATAATGATCACTGTGAGGCAATGGTCACCTACACCCTCCTTTACTCTCTCCAGTTTTAGCTGACATGGAAAACTATATATTAAAGCTGAATACAGTCATTTTCATTGAGTTTGTTGTTCTAAATTGGGTCAGTGGTTAGTTACCCAAGGCTTGCGTTTGAAATTCCAGACTTTCTGGAACAAAAGATCCAAATGCCAATAAGGTCTGTTTGATAGTTCACCTTTTTGACTTGAATAAATAGAGTTCTGTGCAATATACAATGTTTGAGATTCTTCCAGACAAAACTCTTTTTTTAAAAGATCCTCTGTTCTGCTGAAGTGTTAGAAATCCTATGGTGCCTTTAGTAAGAGAAGGGTTTTGACCACCACATCTTAGATATATTTTCCTTTTGCTACTCTGTTGTGTTCTATGTGGCCCATCTCGGAGAAGACTGTATTTCATCAGCACTGTGTCTGTATGGCTGGTAAATGCTTATGAGTCTTTCGTAGGAGAACCTTGGAAGCTCTTTCTAGGTTAACCCTGATGTGTATTTGGGATAGTTCCATGTCCTATGAAAGTTAGTCCTTGAAGGCTAAATGGAATTTCTTCATTGACTTTCTTAGTCTTCGTTAAAGGTGAACAAAGGCATGTTTGTCCTAACCTAGAAGATGCTCTCATTGACAAAGAAAGAAATAGATGAAGAAATGCATATTAGTGGACAATGAAACGATCTCAGTATAAAATTAATCTAAATGTTACAACCAGAAAGTTCTGTTGGGAAAAAGCACTTTGTGGAATTCACTAGTACTGAAATACTGATTTTTTTGTGTTCTGTGTTGAGGTACAGACAGGAAAAAAAGGATGTTAAGTCATTAGCTTCTTCAGTATTTACAGGATTGTTTTCAAGCTGTATCAAAAGAAACAAAGCCTTTTGTAATATTACTAAGAAAGGTACATGAAAAGCTGACACTGATTTTTCATGTAAATATATGTAAAATCAATACTCTGCGGCAAGAACCAAGACTGCATTGTTCCTTCACATTTACAGGAGTGTTAGAATTTCTCAATCTTTATAGACACTAAATTGAAATATATTCAAAGTTTGCGAAATATTATTTTCGGTTTTGTTCAGTAATGACTATAAATAAGGATGTTATGATGTGGGAGACTGTATGTTGGTATTTAGTCCTCCTGTAACTAATCCAGGAGCTGGTAACACACCTACTGCATTAGAACTAGTACTCTCATGTTTCAGTTTCAAGGAAGAAAGACTCCGCTATTATTAAAGGAAGCCCAATTCTTCAAAGACTCCACCATATGTAAAAGCATCTCCCTTTCTCTCTCCCTTAGGGCTTGACTAAAAGAATAGTTGTATTGACTTGTCTGAACTTAGTAGGTCACCGAAATATTGCAGTAAACATCCAGGTACTAGGGCCATCTTGGAACAATTGCTTTAATGGGAAATATATTGTGATATTCTTGAAGGTCCTGCTTACTAAGGTCTGAGCTTACCTTTTAAAAATAATGCCTTTGGCTTGGTCATCCAGTTTTGTATACAACTGTGTAAATCTCTCATTAAAGGGGAATGTTTAACATCTGATGAAATATGTGCATGTACCAACTTAATGTTTCAAGAAACTTAATAAGCTTTTTTTATTTTCTCCTCTCCAAAAGGAGAGATCTACTTTTGTGCTGTGTTACATGTTGGAAATGCTTAGCCTCTGTTAGAATCATTTAGGTAGCTGCTGTAAGTTCGTGTGGGAGGCCTGTACCTTCACGCATAACAAATTTGACAGATCCACTGCATTTTTTTTCTAAATCTAAAGAAAATTCAATTTTTACAAAGGGTTTTACTCTCTTGCAGGGTTTGCGCAAATGAGAATTAGGGATGGGGGAGCGGACAACAAGATCAAGAGCAAAACAAGTTTTAGTGGTTGCAAATACACATGCAAAGTATTAAGCAAGCTGTCAATCTTACGCTTTTCGCATATTTGTTACACTTTATTTCTGCAGTCCAGAGTGCCTTACTATAAGTACGTGCAGTTGTTGATGATGTGATCAAAAATCCAAGATCATGTGAATTCCAGGTGATCCTTCACCTACAGTGTTGAGTATGCTTCCCGTGTTGGGACTGTTTGTTGTGATCTGGATCTAATAAGGAGACTTCCTTTTGTCAAATCTAGTACTTCAAATACTCATCTGTTTTTGTCTGGCCATCATCTTTTTACTTACATCCAGGATTCTTTTTTTTTTCCTGCCTACGTGCTTTTAGATCAGACAGAAGGCTCTGTGTTTCCACCCTTTCCTTCTGCAAGTTAGTGTAAGGACAAAAGGAAAAGAAGGAATGGGTCAGAGGTGATCACATAGTACCAGCCCAAAAAACCCATTCAGTATGGAATTGGAAGTATGGAAGAAGAAAAACACTTGTTACAGTGCTGATTTCTGTTCTTTTTCCTTTCCTTTTTCATGCTTTTCTTTGTTTAAGGTAATTTTAGGCACTCCATTTCTACATGTGGAAGGAGTGTTTCTTGATAAAAATGTTCTGAAGACTTCTGGATCTTCTGAATAAATAAATAAATAAATTTGGAATGTACACAGTGAGCAAAAACCTCTGGGACAGGGACTATTTATGCAAAAGCAGAGGTAAAACTAATTTTGGTGAAAGCAGAAGTGATTAGAGTCCTGATAGCTAAATTCATAAGGAGATCTCCCAGTTCCAGTTCTGTTAAAAGCAGTGTTGCAAGATAAATGACTGATTCTTCCCATGCTACTTTCTTTCCTATTAATAACCAGTGGAACTTCAGTTGCTGGAAATGTCTGAATTCGTTCAGTCCCTTAAACACAACAGATAACTGTAGAGCAGAATTGAAAATAAGGGTTACCAGAGATGTTAGTGTTATTTGTGTGAAAATATAATCTCAAAAAAATTGTTCCACTAAAATTTGTTCTCTCCTGTTAAGCTAATTTCTATTCATATTTTCAAATAGCACATTTGGGGATTCTTTCCTTTGTAATCTTTATGGGAAGGAATTTTTTCCTAATACTTCAGTGACTTTCTGCATCAGATTGGAGGGTAATGTTACAGTCAGTAATGTTTACTTCAACAAATGTAAATTCAAATTAAATCTATTATTTAAATAGCATAATGGAAACACATGGTGCTTTGTAGTCATGTAATTAAAGAAGATCTGTGCCTCCAGGAGTTTATGATCTATAGATCAAAACCAGTTCCACATGCAACAGACATCTTCTAAATATTGGTGTACAATTTGGGGATTTTGTCTTGCATTTACCTCAGTATAAATTTTACTCTTGAGCGGAGATTTCACCCAGGCCAGTGCAGTACTGTTTGAGATGTAATGTGTAAGTATCGTAGTTGACACTTTGTGCAGGGACAGTTAACTCTTAGCACAGAAAAACTTTGTGTTTTGATGTCAAGATTTGTATTTTGCTTATTTAATAGTAACACTGTGAACTAAACTTTATGGATTATACTAGTTTAGTTAGGGGAAGAAACATCAAATTCTTATCTTTAACAAGGAGTCTGACTAGCCATGCTTTTTTTTTTTTTTTCCCCCAGTTGTGAAAGTAATTTTGTGCAAAATTGCATTTGAGTTAAATTATTCACTCGTCCTGGGGCAATAGCCTGTATTCACTTTCCAGCTGAGCCAACTAAAAATATGGGAAACAGACCAGCCTAATATTCCATTGTTGCCTTATATAATGTGGTGTTTTGGAAATGATGATGAAGGCAACCTGGATATTTAATGGATGAAATAGTAGATTCATAAACTGAAAGCTTTGCTTGCTATTTGTAATGGTGTTTTCTCCCTTCCTTTCAAAAGTCTGTGCTCGCAAATCAGAGATGTTGCTTTTATTTTAAAAAGAAAAGAGGCGGACAAAGAAAAAAATCAAGCCTCTTTACCCTTTGAAGAAATCTTTGCCTGAATTGCTGGCTGGGTTCCCTCAAAAGCCCTGGACTCCTTCAAAACTTGGAACCAAGTTCAGACCCCAACTAGGGAAGGTAGTGTACTTTGTTTAGTGTACTTTAAGGCTCAGTGTTCTCCCCACAAAATGCTACAAAAGAGTCTGGGTGTAAGCATATAGGTTGTTCTTGTCAAGTGTGATGGTTTGAGATTTCTTCCAATTATCATCCTAATTAGGACCCTGAATCAAAAAGAATTTTTCATTTCTTTTGGGCGTGTGGAGCTAAATGAAGACCTGTCTGTGAACCCTGTGACTCATAGGTCGCTGCAAACCATTAAGCCCCTTTGTCGCTATAATGACTTAGCTGCAAAATAATTTAGCAGCTCTGAGAGGCAACTTTCGTCTCCAACCTCCTTGCCAGGGCATTTTCCCTAAATTAAGGTAAGCTTGAGCAGCACCTCGCGTGTTCACGTTTTGTTCCTTATTCCACTGCTTTTTTTTTTTTCCTCAGTCGATGCTGTTGCTTAGGGTTGCACAGCCCGGAGATGCTGCTGTGTTTGGCTTTCCTCATTTATTTAAATCCATAAAACATGAATTCTGGTCACTTCCTGATCCTCTGAGTTCAGAGTTCTGGCAGCTATCGGAGGCTTCTGAGCATTTTGTTTTGAACTATGGCAGTTCTTTTCCAAGTCCTGGGTTTCAGTTTTACCCATACTGTGGTACAGATCCTGGCGTTGCTGGTTTAAGGTCATCTGTGTACTCTGTGGCAATAATGCTGTACTGATCTTTTCTAACACCTTCTAAGATAAAGCTGTGACGTGGGAAAGCTGTGACGTGTATTATGAGGGACAGGCATTATTGAATGCTTTTCTTCCACACCGCTCTGAGCGAAATTTTTGTGCTTCAGGTATAGCTACACACTAATCAGGGTAAAGTAATAGATTTCCCCGCAATAAGCGATAGTACAAGTCCTACTTTCTGCTAGTTTGCAACTGGATTTCCTTTCTACTGTACTTCTTTTTTTAATTAAACTGTAGCTTTCTGGGCAAAATGGGCCTCTGGGTCATATGGTATGTGGCTTCACACAAAACTTGTGCTACGTGACAGGCTAACTTAGCAACCAGGATTTGTTTTCCACTTCTTCCTACTCATTGCTTTTGTCTTGTGCTGACATACTGGATTCCATGCTGTACAAAAGGAAGCCCTAAATGACAACTCGTGTAGCATTGTGCCTGGGACGTGTATCTGGATCTAGATGGAGGACTTGTGCTGAAAAACATTCAGTGCTTGGCAATCCCAGATACCAAATTTCTTTTGTAACAGTTGCGTCAGTGGTAATCGCATGGTTCTAACGCAACACTGAAAAAAAAAAAAAAAATCCTTTATCAGTTGGGGTACCTTATTAATTTCAGGGTACTTTGGGTGGAAGAATAAGCAAGAAGAATAAGATTTCCTAAGTGGGTGTAGCATTGGTAGTCTCAAAAAAACAACCCACCCCCCAAAAAAACTCAAAACAACGACAAATCAAAAAACCTAAACTACAGAGGTCCTAGGAAATAGACAATAGTTCTGACATCAGGCAGTTAAATAACAGATTCTGATGCGGAAAACTGTCCCAGATTCCAACATTCCTTTCAGCTGACATTAGAAAACAAGGTAGACTTAGCATGAGAAATAGTGTCTTTATATGAAGAGATTGCTCTTGTTAGGCCCATATGTGAACCATATATCCAGATTCTCTCTACATCCGCTCACATGTCTCCCTGTCAGCATCTGAAGAGAGATCCCCAAATGTTCAAATGTACCTTTCAGATCAGAGTTTAATTTTAGAAGACTATCTTGGCCTATTAATTTTGATTATAACAGTGCTGTGATGGAGGAGACATCAGATTGCAAGTAAAATTTCAGAAGTCAAAACGCTAAAAAGCTGCAGAAGTAAATGCAAAGCACAACTTGCAGTAATAGGTCACAATAATTGTATATAGTAAAACATGTATGTGCAAAATATATGTCATTATTGAATAATTAATAATTCATTGGGGAGTATATTGTTCCTGCGCACTTTGCATGTTACGAACTTCAACGTGGAGGCTGAATACTTCCCTGATCTGTGTGTGTTGGATGAGGAAGGCAGTTTAAAAGCCCCAAAAATGGTTCCAGAGCTGACACTTGTAGAAGTTTGGAACTTCAGTACTGCAGAACATCTTGGACATTTTTGCAATTTCTGTGTTTTCTGTATTTAATCTGTAAACATTATTTTTGATTTTATGACAGGCTTTAGAATATACAAGCAAAAGTCAAACTTGGTGGGCTTCTTAAAAAAAAAAAAAAAAGACAAAAAGCTTACTACTTGGGATTGTTTGACTGTTTAATGCACATAAGCAAAGTAGGCTCCTACGCAATTCAGAAGAATCACCCTGATTATTAAAATATGTTTGGGTAATGCCTAAGAGTTAGAATAATAGCAACTGATTACATTAGAATAGTTTGAATACCATGAAACTTGTAGAAATGTTACCTGAAATCTTTCAGATACCTTATTGATTACTTAATTTCCCTGTGAATTTTCTTATTGTATCATTAAAAATAAGTACATAAAGTCACTATCCAGAACTAGAAATGATAGTGAAACAGGAGCTGCAAAATTAAAAATGCCAGTATGAAGTTTAGTCATTTTTCAACGTATCCGTTCTGTGCTTTCTGTTTTGCTATTGGATGTCTAAGGGCATGTGGTTATGAAGGAAGAAATTAATTCCCTTTCTAATATGCCCACTTCCCCATGTAGCCCTTTTCAAATTGAAGGTGTTTTGTTTTCAATTCCCTATTTCTCTTTGTCTCAAAAGAGGAAAAAACATCGTTATTTTTACAAAGGACTGTAGAAATTCTTTTGTTTCTGTAAGTTACAAATGAAGTGTCCAGTAAAACTGGGTGGCTGATTTACAATTATTATTTATTGATATCAGACACTTCAGGTATACCTAGAATATGAATACCACAAGCTTTAAACCTATTTTTATGATCTTGTTTATTCCATATAACTGTCTTTTCTTTAAAAACTTAAAAAAAAACCCTCACACACCCCCCCAAAAAAAACAAACCAACCAACCCAAAACCCCACTTGTTTGCATTTGTAGCTATGACCAAGATATGAGAGTGGATTATTCATCAGACCCAACCAGTCTTTTTCTTAAGTGGTCCAAACTGCTATCCAGTGAACTCGTCAGCTCTTTTGATCAGAAATCATTAAGGGTGAGCATGTATAAGCAGCAGTGCAATTACACTGCAGTTAAGGAAGAAGTTCTTAACATATGCTGCACCTTCATAATTTTCCATTGCTTTTCAAGAGAACAAAGTATATTATTTTTTCTTAGCCTGCAAGCAGTAAGAAAGCATGCAGCATTTACATTATTTCTATGCTAGTCAGTTTGCAGCGGGTCTTGGCCAAGACTTCAACCATGATTTCTTTTTATTCACCTGTTCTGGGACAAGAAGACTTAGCGTATATACAAAGTTAATTTTCTTTCTCATACCTAAATCTTGGACCATATTTTTTGCCTAAACAGTAAACTTAAATTCTGAAATGCTTAATCCAATGCATGTTTCACATATGCAAAGGACCTCTGTTGGCCAACCCCTCTGTTTCTGAAATTCTGTTTCTGATGTTTGTACAGGCTTTTATTGAAGGGAGGGCGGTACTGGAACTTGCTGGTGAGGGACTCGGATCGGGGAGACAGCCTGTGTGACAGCTCTCCACATATGTCTTCTCCCAGAACTTCAGCCACAGCTGATGTTGAGAGACATACCAAATGTGGTCATAGACGATTGGTTTTGACTGATCAGTTCAGAAGACATCCTGCTGAGTTGATTATCACTTTGCTATCCATAGCAACCCAATGGATAACATAGGCATTTTTAGACCCATTAAGTACTATTGACTTTACTGAGAATTTTTCAGGAAAATATAAAGAGGAAAATCTTTCTCCACCCCTCCATCAAGGAAAATAAAGGATGTTAACGTGTATACAATCAGATGTTTGGGAAAAATTTTCTCTGTCATCTTCCAGAGTTGTCTAAGAAGGCTGGGGCATGTGGGCTAAGCCTGGGCATTAACACCCAAGTGAAAATTGATTAATGACCAGGAATGTGTGCAAAGCAAGCAAGGTCTGAAAGAGATTAATCCAAGAAGTTGGGAAGGTTTTCTTTTGATTTTTAGGTTTTTTTTACATTTAAGTAGTTTCGTAATTTTAAGTCTTGAACACTGTGCATATGACTGAAATCTTAATCTGTAGTTATTTATAAACATTTCTTGTTACTGTAAACACCCTCTATACAGTTATTTATTTATTATAGCCGAGAAATCAAGCCCTATCAAATTTAAACTGAGCTAGATTGCTACATCATTGAATACATTGCCAGATTTTTACATTTTGAAATTTAAGTGTGTTTTGAACTTCTGTCATCTGTTTCTTGAGGAAAAGAGGGGGGAAAAAGTGGAATTATGGAAGGATAATTATGGGAGGAGAAAGTGGCTTTTTAATTTTGTTTTTATATAAAACTATCCAAAGCAATTTTGATGAAATTTAAAATAGCCTTGAGACAGAGGAAAAAAAGAAAATACTAGCCATAAAATAATCAGCTTTGAAACCGAGTGTTGTGTCCTCAGAAATGCTGGTTTGAACCAAAACCTCAACACTGGTCTGCTCTTTCTATAAAGGTAGGGCACGGTCTCCCCATTGTTTGTTTAGGAACTCTGACTTGTAAATAGCTGAGGGGGAAAAACAGTTTATACATCATCTACCTGAACACAAGCATTCCCATATTGTAAGGAAGGCTGGTTTTGTGAAGGCAGAGGAAGGTTCTGTGCTCATCGCAATGGAGAGTTGATGTGGGGAGACTATTTGGAGCAAATACATGTCTAGTTTCTATTCTTGAAAAATGCTAGAATGTACACATGTGCCTCGCGGTCCTTATGCTACGTACTCCTTCCCTCTGCACAGATAATCACACGAACAATACATGTGAGCAGCATTTGAGGTAGAGCTGTTATCTTTTATCTCTTTGATGTCTTAATTTACTGATGCATGAAAAGTTGAACGAGGAAATAGTGTTTCTGAACAAAAGGTGCTGCAAATCCTCAGCAGACAGAATTGCAAAGTTGTGCCGTCTGTCCTTACACATTTCCATCTCTGCCTGTCCTTCGTTAACTGAGGTGGTTATTCATCACAGAGTGGTCGATGAGAGTTTTATGGGGGCATTTATTTATAATTTCTATGGTCTTGGTCTTTTTTGTTTTTTTAATTTCAGGCTCCAAAGTGTATATTTTCTTTTCTGTTATAGTCAATTATGTCATAAATGGTCAAATGATAACTCATCACAAACAAAATTATTTTTGCAGCCTGTCTTCCTAGCGTCTGGATTCTAAAGAGGCAACCTGGTTGCCTGCATGCCAGTGCAACCAGGATTTCAACAGTGTCAATAATCTTTGCTCATCACACCCAAAAACAAATCAGTGTGTCAGTGTATTCCTGCAGAGTCATTAGCATACAGACTCACTCTGCTTGCTTAACAAAGCATGGTTCGGTGTATTACAGTTTCCTGGTCTGCTCGTCTGATTCACCTCTGACAAAAGCAGAGAGAAAATTCGGTCCCTTCTTCATTGGCACACTAACATGGGAAATGAATCTTCGGGCATAAGGTCTGAAATGGCAGTCATTTAAATAATTCAAATGCAGCAATCATTTTGCCCATGTGCCTTTCATTTCTTTGTTTTGTTTCTCTGTATTTCTCAAATCACTGAGAGACAAACGATCTCCTGCGACAATCTATATTTTTTAAATATCTAGAGCTAAATAATCCCCGTCCTCTTTAAATGCAGTTTAACTGGTTACATGTTAAATAATTATTTGCTCTCTCTTTTGTGGTGTGGAGGGGGGAGTTGGAGGGGAGAAGTAACATACAAACAGATGTGCTGCTAGATCTACAGGCTTCTGCCAACCATATGGCATCTTAAAGAAAGATGGTTGGAGCGTCTGGATTAGCAAAGAGTCGGGATGGAAAGCCATGTGTCGTGTTGGTACAGGCAGTTGTTTTAGCTCTCTGTAAAAGGCTTCAGGAGATTGTGTAATGGAACAAATGGTACTGCAAGCCTAGTAACAGCCTTACCGCTGCTGGAGAGGCAATTGGCCCCCAGGCGGGTACTGCTTCATCCTTGCTTGTTGGTTTTTTGTGAAGGATTTTTATATCGTTATTCTGTGTTCTTCTTTTAACGTACGGGAAACTTGGGAGATCTAATTCTGAACTTTATACTTGAAAGAGAGCTATTGTGTGTTTAGGATTTTTTCACAGCCCGTTTTTTATAATGGAAACACACAGTTTCCCTCTCTTTGAAATGGGAAGCTCGTGCCCTTCTGCAAATTTCCTGCATCCTTCGTGAACACTTCGAGACACTGATTCATTGAATTTGTAGCCGATGCCCAGATTTTGGGGGAAAACTGCTCTCTCTGGGATTTGCTTAGTTAAAAACAAGATTGGGGCTGTTGTGCTTGTGGCTATAACGTACCAGCTTGGCATTCGTATTCTGTTTGACAAGTTGCTTTTTATGCAAACAAGGGGCCTGCTCCTATTAAAGGCAAAATTCCTTTTGTTTTTAGCGACACAGGATTGGGCTCTTGGTGAGGTTTTATATGCTTTACAGGAGTCTCTGTAGTTGACATTACAGCTCATGGGAGCTATTCTGGATCAGGTTGAAAGCTTTTGTGTCCAGATCTGTAACAGAAATAGGTTTTAGTCGTTTCTCTACTGTCACACAATAGAACTCTAAACTCCTCTGTATGTCTCAGTGAAATCAGGCCTCTTAAAACTGCATTTACAGCTGTACTATCTCCCTGGTACTGTTTGTTTCAAAGGAAATTAAAAATCTGATGTTTCAGTAAAGGAGTTCAAATAGAATTAGCATTATCCTATTTGAAGAGACTTTAAGTACATTATGATCCTATATTGCAATTGTTACATAAGGAGATAGCACGAGGGACACTCAAATATTCATACATAGGTAGATACTTGCTGAGCAGGTAATGTTACGGTTTCAGAGACATTAGAAACAAACCATTAAGTACAGAAGCATCATCCCTACTGAGGATCTGTGCTGAAAAATAGACTATCTTAAACTGAGACAAATGCTGCGCTAATATGGGCTAAATTCCCAATAACTTAAAAGTAAAAGTACAATTTCTGGTCTTTTTTTCTCTTTAATTTCTTTCTTGCTCTCCAGAAGGCTCCTTATCTGGAGCTTAGGCAACAGCAGTCCTCAGTTTAATCTGCAGTTTAGTTACAGCAGCAGAGGCTTTTTCCTGAGCTGCCTGCGTGCCCCCCTGCTCAAGCCTGCATATGTTGCTCAACACTGATCAAAAGTAGCCTCCCTCGGGAGGGAGGCTTGGGTTCGTTTTATCGGCCTGTTTATTACCTCGCCTCAGCTGAGGCTGAGCCAGGTGTGAGGTGGACAGTTGTCCGCCAGGAGCGGTGCCAAGACCACCAACATCTCTCTGGAAGCTCTTGCGGTGGCTGCCGAGGAGGAGTGAGTCGGACCAGCGAGCCCCAGTGGGGACCTCGGGCTCTCTTGGGGCATCTGCTGAGCTTTCGCAGTCTTTCAGAAACCCCGTCCGTTTTCTGCGCCATGTTAGCATGTGAGTTCACCAACATCATGGTGTGGATTAGAAAAAAGTGTGCGTTTCGTTCAGAAATGTGCATTTCTCTGTGTAGGTTTCCCAATAATGAATTTTGAGTAATGGTGTATTTGTGCTGCAGCAGCAGCATCAGGGGTTACCAAGTCTACAGAGACAAGTAATTGACTCTGATAGTAGGTGGATCTCTTGCTTCTCATTTTGCATACTTGTTTGTCTTCTGTATCCCTACTTAGAAGAAAAAAAAACATGGTTGTATTTTTAAACAAGGAGACACAGCTTTGTTTTCTTAATTTACTACTAGTGATTTCAGGCACTTAATTTTAATTGTCCAACTACTTATGTGAGTGAGAATATTCAGCTCCCAAAAGCATATCAAGACTTCTCAGCTTTCTTATTTAAACATTTGTTTCATAAAATGTTACGATTGCTTACCACTGAAACATGGGGAAGTAATATGAGAAAAGCATAATTTACCTAACAAAACTAAGCAAGACCTTTTGATGTAATCTAAGGGCAAAAGTACTCTTCTCTTCTTACAGTTACATTGAAGATGTGTCGAGGAAATGAATAACATTTATTTCAACTTGTAACAAAGAAAAGACCGATAGTTTTCCTAGAATTTTTGACAGTAATTAAAATACAGTAGAAATGGAAGTGTCTGTGCATGCACGTGCGCAGTTGTGGTCAGAATGAATTCTTCTGCTGGAAGGTGCCAGTAGTCTTACCAGGGTGGGATGCCCGTGCAGGGTCCGATGACTGCTGACTGATGTGCTGAGCTGTGACACAGGAGAGCCGGAGGGGAGCCACGTTTGTGCTAATTTTGCGTGGTACCCCGGACAGCCCTGTGCTGCTATTGCAGAGACACTAGAACAGCTATTCGCAGCCACAAGCTAGGCTGCTGCCACCAGAAGGCAGAACTGACCCTTCCCACTGGCTGTGGTCTGGGTGTGTTCATACTCGTCTCCAAACTGCCTGGTTGCAGTCGTGTTCCTTATTGTGGAGGGGTTAATGGTTATTCTGAAGATAACTGTAATGATATTTGCCTCTAAAGCAGGAATAAAATTCCTGCATTTCCTAGCAATGATTGAGTTCAGCCTTTAGGCTCAATGCAGTGAGTTCAGAGCGCAATTGGGCTAATATATATATATCGTGAAATAGCCACTGTCTTACAGAGAGTGTAATACTCTCTATAATGTACTAATACATTTTTAAGATGTGTTTTCTGTGAAATGCTTTCCTGTTTTCTTTCAGTGCTTCTAAGCAATTGCCATTTTCACTAACTTTGCAGGCAAGTTCACTGTGTTTTTAATATAGTCCAAAACAAAACACAAAGTGGACTCTGGATGCACAAGAGCTGAGCTCCATGAAGGTGGGCTGACAATACTGCTCAGATCCTCCAGCTTTTCTCACTACCTGGAAAACCCCTGTTTTCTCGGGATGAAACTCCTTTCCTCTCAGCCCTTCCCAAAGCCCTTTCCAATTTTTCTTTGCAACCTTCACCATCTCCCCTACAGTTGGTCTTCCATGTTACATTCCCCCAGCTGGCGTTTTCCTTGATGCTGTGCCTCTCCCTTCAGTCTCCGCAGAACTGCTCTACGGTGTACCAAGGGACCTGGGGAGATTGGGGCTGGTCCCACGGGGATACAGCCCTGGTCCGAAGTGCTGTGTCGTGTGCCAGCAGCAGCTCCCTGTGAGGTGGGAGCACGCTTGCTTGGCCAACCAGCGCTAACAGAGAAAGAGAGGCTGAAGCCTCCTCAGGTCACTTGGGTATATCCATGCGTATCCGAGCACAGCTCTTCCTTACCTCTCACGCACGTCCTAGGCTCCTCTGCCCACCTCGACCTGCTTCCCAGCCATTTCTCTAGATCCTCATTTAAGATGTGCTCCTTATTCTCATTTTTTGTTTCCTAGGCAAGAGTAAGTTTGGGAAATAGACATGTGTGATAGGGCTGTATTTGAAGGGGAGTAGGCCAGACTTGGTAAGTTCGCAAATGGAAGCAATCTGGTCTGTGTGGAGAGAGCAACAGGGCCTTGTATGGAAAACATCTATCTGAATGTGCTGCACAGTAAAATTATCTCTGTCACCAATTTAAAGTCATATTCCTCCTCTTGTATGTCACAAGCATAAAACTACACTCCGTACTAATCTTACATCTATCATTACTTTCACTGTAGTTTATGAAAACCACAATAACCCTGTGTGAACCCTGAAAATAAGCAAATGTGTATCGCCTGCCAGAGCTTACAGGCAAAATCTCTTGTTTGAAATGAACTGGAAAGAGGGCCATGTTTGCACCTCTGGTGTGGAAAATAAGCGTGACGGGGTTTAAGCAAAGGAACTAATGAGTGACGCCTACAGAGATATTTAGCACTTTGTGTTTGATATTTTTATAGCTTATTTCATTTTGACGATATAGTGGTCAAACTATACAGTATAGCAGCCTCATTTTTTTTGTGCTGAAGAACATTTTTGAAGGACTACGATATATATAGTTATTAAACTGGGAAGACTCCTTTGCAGATAACTAAATCAGGACTGCGTCCCAGCACTACGGAGCCCCTCTTCCCAAGGTCACTAGCGAGAAACATTTTACCTTTCAAACACAGGTACTAATACTATAAGCATGAACAGGAGCTTTATGCTGTCTGTAATAGAGAGGCCGCGGTCCTTGCTGGTTGCAGCTAGAGTCTGGGCTGAGGGAGGACAGCAGGACTGACCCAAAGCTGTTCTGTTAGTCTGCAATTGCGACTGTCAGAAACAACTGAAGCGGTTGTAGCTCAGCTGCACTACCCTTTCTACCGTTAGTATTTTTTAATTAAGACAAGGTCTGACAAAGTAAATTAACAGAAGCTGATGCTTTTAGCAGTTTTTTTTGCTTCAAATGCCTGATGTCAGCTTGGGCCACATGTACCTTCTGCACATGCCATGGGATAGAAAAAGTGAAGCCGTCTTTTTCAATTCTCTGCTGCCTGCCCAAACACCACATGTACTGTCTGTTACATGTCGCTTCTGATGAGGTTCATGCTGGGAATTTCTTTTTAAAGGCAAAGTGTTTCTGAAGGAAAGCGTTCAGATTGGGCAGATTGCATTAAAAAATTCTCAGTGTCTCTGACTCGGATATAGTGACTGTTTTGTGTGGACACCAACTAGCAGTCTGTAAAGGTTCAAGTTTGTCTGGTAATGAAAGAAGTAAGAAGAATCAGAGGAAGCAGTGGGGAAAACGGAGTATACGTTTATAAAATGTAAACCGATGACAAATTGTTGTAACTAGTAAAACAAGTGCAGGAAAAAATATTTCCGTAATGGCATGTACGTACCTTATGGAATGATCCTTATAAACATGAGGGGGCCACTTCTGAAACCTTGAGAGGATGTACATCTCTTAACATTATCAAGGCTCTGTCTCCTGATGGAGAAATTTCGCAAAATCTGTTCTGTGCACCATGTAACTAAATCAGAGGTGAATGTATTAAAAAAAAAAAAAAAATAGAGTCTGACTATAACATTGAGGATTCTGATGATTACGTATCTGCTGCAAGCCCTGCCTCCTTTTTTTTCCCTAAGGTATTTTACAGCACTCTAAATTGTTAGCCAGCCTAAATGGTTTGGCAAACAGTTTTATTAAACATTTTTCAGCAATAAGCAGAAAATAGCAACCAGGACTGTTTTTCTCTAGAGCAAACCTGATCCAGAGTTCGTCGTCTTAGCATCAACTATATTATTTTGAGTTCCTTTAAAGGAGGAAAAACCTCTCCTCAGCCTAGGGATTCAGACACAAATAGACATTAGTGAAGTTTTCACCCCTATCTTTTCCGGCCTGCCATCCATTCTCTTTCATTGTTTCCTTCCTGTCCAAACCCAGGAGGGCTAAAAGTGGCCATGGTATCGGCTATGCCCAGCTGCTACACCGCCTGCTACAGAGCAGGCTGATAATGTTCTCTTCAGCACGTTAGACACGAGCTATTAGAAGCCCAAGAATAGATCCCAGCTCAGGTTTCCTACATGATCTATTTGTTTAACCTGTTGGGCCAGCTGTGGAAGTGAAGATGTATTCTAATAGTCAGCAATGACATCTGAAACAAAGGGGAAGCTACTGTCGCTAAGTAAACTTTTAATTAAACCCTATTTGTAATTGTTATCATGGCATGTCAGGATTGTTATCTTCTTGGAGAAGATGTAATGGAGGCACTTCTTCAAAAGTGTGTGGAAAAATTAAGAGTGTCTTTAGTAAAATGAATTTAGAGGCTACCCAATACACATTTAAAGAAAAAAAAAAGATTAAGTGATAAAGAACCACCTGGGTCAAGGGTTTCATGGTGAAATGTGGACATTTTCTTCTTAGGTGTCCAATTCCAAACTGTGCAAGGGATATTAACCTCTAGTTACCATCTGTTAGCGTAAGCTGGATGAGTTTGTTCTGCCTGTAGTGTGGGCAAGTACTTAACTTACTAAGCTAGAAGCAGTATAGATTGCATTCCTTCTCTGCCTGACCAAATGACAGTCTGGGCCTTTTATTATTACAGAATTTTGATAGGGATTTCAGAGGGTGGGAAATGTCACAGAAACTTGTTTTAATGTGCCCTAAACTGTCGTCTTGTGTCCTATTAGAAGTCAGGACTTCTAGTGAGGAGGCTCATTCACTGTCCTTAGTTCCTACTCACTGTTACAGCTTCTTTTTTTTTTCATTTGTGTGATTCTTTTTCTCTTATGCTTTGTTTCTTTCACTAACATGAGAAAGGTGGATCATAGTGGTTTGCTTTTGAAGCTAGAAGGGAGAATGGAGTTCAGTTAATGGATAGGTAGTATAGATGTTCCTCTTTGCTTTTTGGAAGCATATTGGGACTTCTCTGAGATGCTAATTACTCAAGGTTGTCTCAAGGTCCTGATCTATGGCTCAAGATCTTAAGTACATAGCAATTTAGGACACTATTGAAACTTTGGGGGGTAATTTGCTATTTGTCTGCATTTAAAATTTATAGACTCTTATTTAGTTACCTCAAAATTTACTGTGTGAATTTGTCAGTGCTGCAAACCACAATGAAGATGCAGGTTGCTCTTACAAGAACTAATTTTACTACTGGTTTAAATGTCCTAGTTCTCCACAGAGCTGATTGAAGATATGAAGAGGTGGTGAATATAAATTTTTCTGCCTTAATGAAAAAGACAACATCACTTCTGCTATGAAAAGGGAAGACAGAAAATTAGCAGAGTTGAGGTACAAAGCAGAGGGGATCCATCCTGCCGTCCCTGCAAGAGGGATGGGGAGTGACACCAGCTGGGGCAGTTGTGGCTGCAGAAACAAGCTCATCATGAGCACCTTAATTCTTTGCGTGGCAACAAGTCTGGCTTTCCAAGAGCCTTGTATATAGGCAAAGCAAGCCTGAGCATTGATTTATATATAGGAGGAGGTTACATTAGGCAGTGCCAGCTCTATCTGTGTCAGGAACTAGCTGTGATCGCTGGAGTTTGTATGTAAGGTTGTGTGATGCTGCCTGTTGTAAGACACTGCTGAAGTTATTTGTGCTTTCATTAGGCTTGCCAAAAACTGGTTTAGGCTGAAACTGTTCAGCCAGGGGCGTGGTGGGTGATTGCCTCGGGAAGAGATCAGCGAGGCTGGCCGGGGGACCAGCAGTGGAGGTGGGAGCCAGGGTGGGAAGGAGGTGCACAGATAACCTTCACTCTGGCGTTTCCTAACTCTTGAGTATTTGAGTATACAAATTTAACATCCTTTAATGGGTTACTTAACTATCTGTTAAGTGCCACAACTTAAACACTTCCTGTTGCTTTAGTATGTGACAGCAAATTTGTAGGATATCCTGAAAAAAAATGACAAAAGCAGGTAGAAGCTTGCTGATGGGAAGTTTGCTGGGTTTTGCTTTCTTTTCTAATTGACTTGCTCCTTCTTTTTTTGTAACAAGCTTGGGTTTAAATCTCTATTTGCTTTTAAAATTCGGATTGTGTTCAAAACATTTGAGATTGGCAAATGGCCGATAAACAAGTCTGGCACTGCCTTCGTGTTGGGGCAGAGTCCCCTTCAGCAGTGTCTCCGCAGCAGGGTGGGGGTCTGCGACATGGCCCCTGGTTTTCTCCTTGTGACCAGCAGCGGCCTCAGATCGCTGTGTCCACCTACAGGCAAATGAGTGATGTGAGAGTGACCTCAGAAACTAGTAGCTTGGTGCTCTTATCCTGACAAGGGAAATGTTTTTATAAAGGCAGTTTGCCGCACCATAACGTGTTCTCGTGACTTTGAGTTTTGGTAGTTTTGGGGGGCAGGAGGAGCCCCAGCAGCCCCTTGCCCACAGAGCCGCAACCCCAGTGCTGGTGGCCCCTGTGGGCGGCTAGCGTCCTGGGCTCACCGCAGGGTGTCCAGCGGGTGATGGGCACGATGGGCTGCCCTCCGTTACCATGGCAACCGGCAGATGGGGGGCTTCGGCGGGGAGGCGGCCGCAGCAGCAGCGCGCCGGACGAGCCGCTCAATAACAGCCCTTTCAGCTCTGACAGCTCTGCTCTGGCTGGCCAGAAGTAGTTATCAGATTACTTGTATTAAAACCTAATTAAGATGTGTGCCAGTAAATGCAGCATGGTTATTGGATTTGGTGATTTAGCTGCTGCTGGTTGCTGCAATCCAATCACGCCATTTCAGCAAATTCAGCTCACTGGAGTAGAGTGGAAACGCTTTACATCAGTAACCTGACTGTGCTGAAAGAGTAAATAACCTTTTAATGCCTCTGCTATGTCAAGGACTGGTCCCCACTGCTGGGTGGGTGGACACAGCCCACGGATCTTTGCATATTAATTTCTTTCAAATCAACTTTAAAACCCAGAGGAGGGCTGACAGGTTTTATCAGCTTTTCCCTTCGCTGCTTGCAGTTGCCTGGGATTAATGGAGCTGGGAGTCCCCCAGGGAAGGGGGTTTGCAGCAGAAGCCTTGTGGGTGCCTCTGCATTGGCAATGGGTCTTTGTAGAAAAGAAAGAAGGAAGCTTTTGGTTGTCTGTAGGCCGCAGACGAGGGGACAATCTAACTGTAGCACGGTGGGTGCTAGTCTGGCTTTGTGGTATTGGATGTAATGGAAGTCTGTTCTGCTGGGTAGAGTTCACCTTGGTGCTAAAGCTCTGCTTTATGTTTGATGTTTCACATAGTTTCTGTAGAGTCTTGCAGTGGTTGTCTACCCATAGTTGTCGAAATGTAACAAAGCCTATCTGTCCCTTTCCATTTCATTTCTGGGCAGGCTACGGCATAGCCTAGTCTTAGATCCAAATTCTACTGCTGTATGGAGTGAGATGTAGTCTTCTACAGGGTGTAGCTGCACAAAGTAGCAAGGTAGCTTGGAGCCATTCTAACATAAAGCTACATACCAGCTCCAAGTACTGAGGGTCAGGGCAAAACCTTTACCTTAAAGCATTCGTTACAGCTTGTGATGCCTCAGTTTCATTCTCCTTCTGTGGAACCACTTGTCTCCCGAAGCTACCTCCTTATAGAAATAGGGATTTTGGTTTAGAGTGGTTAATGGAAAATTACGTTAAGGGTAATATTATTGCTTAGTCCTTAGTGCCAGGTTGTCTGTAAGTAGTCCAAATGTAACGCGGTTCGAGAGCTACAAGTCTTCACCTTTTGCCTTGAAGTAACATGACAGAGCGTGGAGTCAGCTCCTGCCCTTCAGCACACCCAGGCCAAGGAGGAACAGCCACCTGACAACCCAACTGGACAGATTTTGCCACTTTGGCAGAAAACCGATCTCATTTGGAATGGAGGGTGAGGATATGGTGGTCACTCAGATGCCTGGGACACAGTACGTGTTTGCCTGGTAGGTGGTGTTGCCAAAGTGAACGTGGCGACCGTGCAACCTCACTCACTCACTCACTCGTATTAGCAAAATGTGCAGAAGGTTCTGTCACCCAGTTGTAAAAATGATGGCAGGCATCGATGTGCAGTTGTAACATATGGGAAGTACAGTGAATGTGGGTGGAGCTGTTCATTTCTCATCTTGAATCATTTACGAGATCAGCAGGCAGGCCAGATACAATGCATATGGGAATGTGTGGCTGTGCTGCACATGTCACACGTAATAGCAGATACTGTGAGAGGGCCCAGAGCCTGTCCTCAGGAGCTAAATGCACCGGAGCAGGCTGGTAGTCCCAGCGTGCGGACCAAGGGCCAGCTTGGCAGCAGTTTTGGGAGAGCAGACTGGTAGACAGAATTTGGGAATTCACGGACCGAGATCTGCACTGACTAGAACTGCTCCCTCTTTATCCATCATGACCCAGAATTGTAGAAAGGAATGTTATTAATCCTGTACTTGAGCACTGGAGATAGATACAGATGGTAAAAGTGAAGTTGTGGCCTGCTGTGTCATCTTTCTGCCTCTGCTCTAGGGGACAGTCTAAATGTAACACAGTGGGTGGTGAAGTTACAAAACAGAAAAGCATAATTGAGTACTGTTGCCATAATTAAAGACTTTTCTATTTACAGTAGTTTATCTGAATCACCCTTTGCATGATCTGAAAGGATATAGAGCTTTACAATAGAGCGCACGAAGGCTTGTATCCAGTAACATTTTTGAAATGTGCATGGGCTGCCTGTGAGTATCTAGTAGAAAGTGTTGTTTTGATGTAAAATTCCCAGGAGCTGGAAATGGCTTCTCTCTGGGTGCCAGAACTGGAGGAAGTTCTGGTGCCGAAGTGGTGGCTCTTCAGCTGGAGCCTTCTCCCACGTGAGGAGAGGCACGCTGGGGAAGGGCCCCTCCTCAGGGGCTGGAACGGGCCCTACAGAAGCGATGGGCAATGCTCACCATGTTGCTGCAGGGATGGTGATCAAGGGGTTTATCTACTTACCCGTGTCTTTAGCTGCCAGTAATAATAATTTTGTGCAAGAGGGTCTCTCAAAGACCATATGATTGTTTCTAAAACAGACTGAAACACTAGCATAATGGGAAAATTACAAATTGAATGTAGAAATCAGCAGAAACTTAAATTCTGAGGGCCTGAATCCAGACTGTAGTTGGTAGTTGTTGAGTGGGGTGCTCACACACGACGAGGCCTCAAGGCTCCAAATGGGCAGGGCAGCACTGGGGTTCTTCCCCTGGCTGTCTGAAGACAGCGCTTCCCGGTTAACATCTCCCTACCAGTACTGCTATAAAGCAGTAAATACTCTAGAAACAAAGGACTGGAAGCCATCTTTATTACAAATCAAGATGTGCAGTAAGGTCTTATTCCTCCTCAAGTTAAAGGGAATCAATGGCAAAGTAGTGAGTGCAACTCAGCTCTCCAGTCTGAAACTATGATGTTGCCTCCGGCAAAGACCACTGTTGTTCTTGCACTCCTTGGGAGGAAGATGCTCAAGGAAGAGCTACTATCTTTAAAAACAAAAGAAAGAACAGTACAAGGGTGTGGGTTTGTTTGTGTGAGGGAGTTTTGCTTTGTTTTTTGAATTTCAACACCCCTGAAATCACCTTTAGTAAAGAAATTAAGCATAAACAGCTCCTGTACCAACACTGTATAGTTTGGAAGGTATAGGGAGTGTGAAATTGGACACAGAGTGTCTAAGTGTGTATTTAGCGGAATACCCGGTGTTATCAAAGTCATGGGTTTGTTTGCTTCATTGGGCGTTTACAACCAGCTGTCACTGTTTGCAGCGAGCTGCGTTTAGTTTTGTTCAGATCCCCAGGAGATGCTCCTGTAGCTCCTCAAATCCCTTTTGCAAGGATACGTTAGCAGAGCAACAGGACACTATGCAATGTGAGCGCTCAGTGTTTGCTACATGATGGTTGCAGTTTGATTTCAAGGAAGTTGGCTGGCCGATATGGATCAGTAAATACTAGTTTTGACTTAGATTTTGGCAGTTTTGTTTCAGCTAGATTTTACTAGCTTTATATCAAGAAATTTGGGGGTGTTTATTCCTGCAGTTATTTGAACAATCCTGATTAACAATGTGAATATTCAGAGTCATTAGCTTAGCTGAGTTACAACAGCTGTACAAGTCAAAACTACCACATGGAGCTGAAAGTAGAAAGATTCAGAAAATCACATGCCTTATTGTAAGCGTAGAACTAATTCCATTAAAAACACTGCCTGCATGAGAGATACAACCTCAAAACCTTTTTCAGCTGAAGCTGTATTTCAATATGTTGAGCAAGAAATAGTTTACAAGAGCAAGTGCAAAGTTTAAATCCAGAACTAACCTTGACAAACTCAGTCAGTTCGTGCTCCCTAACTACATAGTGGTTTAGATGTGTAGGTTTTTCTCTAGACTACTTTTATTTACGGACAAGAAGCTTCTAAGATATCTGAAAGGACTTCTAATTAGAGACATTTCCATTTGAAGAGTGAAATATGTTTAATGCAAAAACACCATTTCCAGCTTATTTGTGTTTACGTCCCTTGCTACAAGTCCCAAGCAGACTTTTAAAATTTTTCATGGCAGGATTAATAAACGGTCCCTGAGGACGTAACAAGCCATACCAGGTTTTGCGATTAAAGAAGTAAAGGTGCTCTTGCCCTGTCTACAGCAGTGTTGTCCCAACTCAGGCACTTGTTTTTTAAGTGTAAGCAAAAGACCTCTGTGTGCTCCTTCCGATACCCGCCAGCTTGTTCCCTGTTGTTTTGCAGCCCCTGATGAGGAGAACCTTTGGAGTGATGGGCTCTTTATAGATCCTTCTCCCAGAATCCCTGTTTCACTATTAAAGGGTCTACGCTGACGTGCTTAGTTAACACTAAGCTTATTTGAAATAAATGTACCATTCTGTAATGAGTTTTAGGCATTGACCGGGTTCCAAAGAGTAGCAGACAAACAGCAAAAGGTTTTGTCACTTTAGGTCCAGTTTGTCAGGGCAGTTGGGATATTTGGATTTATAACCTGGGCATGTGTGTGTGTTGCAGGAAGCAGGTTATCGAAGCAGCTACAGCGTGTGCAGCTTGCTTAGCTACAGGTATCGGGATGCAGTCCTGCAGTCCTTACTAATGTCACTTAATGGCAAAGCAAATTTGCTTCATGTCATGATAAGGCTTCTAAATTAGAAATGCAAACCTTTAAAAGTGCTCGTTTAAAGTGTGAAGATAAAATGTATTGAATGCCCATCCTCGGAGTAATACTGTAGTCTCAGCCCATCCAGCAGACCGAGCTCAGTCATCTGGGAGCTGCGCCTGGCAGTGCAAACATCAAAGCTTCTACCATGAACTCCAACTTCAGATGCTCTACAACCCTTTTATCTATTTTTTTCCAGGTTACAGCAGCTTGACAAGCACTGCCAGGCCACTGCCCAGCAGTTAGTGGAGTTGCTCAACAAACAGAATCAGCTCTTCAAAGAGAAGCAGCTGCTTACAGAAGAGGTGCAGTTTCTGCGAACACAGGTACTGTGCCAAAAGAAAAGGAAGTCTGAGGGGAATATTCTGCAGCTTTAGCGGAGATCTGCCAGCAGTCTCAGTGCAGCTCTTCGGTTTTGTTGTTGTTGTTGTTTGAAATCAGGCATTACCTTATGAAAAAAAATAAAATAAAAATCCATGCAATTGGAAAGAGACTGGTAGCTGGACCTGAGTCTCACTTAAACCTAAACTAAATGAAGAAAGTGTTTTGAAGTGACACTAAAACAGCAGAAGTTATTCTTGGTGACAGTTCCTAGCTTTCTTATCAGAAGATTTTGTGTTCCTTTTTCAGAGAAAAGGGAAATCTGTTCTTTAACAGCATTAATGTTTAAACAGTAGTTTTGGTAATTGTTTTTTGTTGGTAACTTGTTTGAGCTTTTTTGCTGACATTTGTCGAACTGAAGTCCCCCCATCACTTTGTGATGTTTTTCCCCCCCTTATTTTTAAAAGTCATTTATCTGTCCTGCTGCTTCGTGGCCGCTCACCCAAGTGTGAGATGGTGAACGTGAAATCAGTCTGCCTGAGCACTAAGCACTGCGCTGCGTCTCTAGCAGGACTGACTCTTGCTTCCAGTGGTCTGTAGGAAGCTGTGGCTTCTCGTGGGCTCTTGTTGCCTTTTTTTTTTTTCCCCCCTTTGGCCACTGTTCTTGAGTCAGTCAGTGCTTTGGAAATACGGGAGAGGGCTGCATGGTTTGCTTTTTGCTTTGTCTTTCTTTTACTTGTTTCAGAAAAGGAACTAACGAGCACAGAATGAGGTTTTCAGTAAAACTATCAAATAATCAAACTCCTGTTTTGTGACTAAGTAAATGAACTATTTCAACCATAGAATGTTGTTTTCTAACTTGCAAACCAGTGATTTGCCCAGGATAACTGGAGTCCTGTTAACAAGGTAACAAAAGACAGTGTAGGAAATATAGCCCAGCAACACATATAGCAGTAAACGGAACATGAATCATTTTAGAACTTTAAAATATTTTAATCATACTATTTTTCGTAGGCTTTTTAGCTGTAGAATTTAGTAGACGTTTCACCTAGGAGAATAAAATCCATACTTTGATATGCCTTTAATCATGTCAGTGTGTTTGGTTTTACAGGATTTCCTGTTCTAGTAGACAAATTGGTAGCTCATGATACTGTAAGGGTATCAGCATCTCGTAACTACTGGCAAATTTCAGGGCAACCATAGTGCTCTCTCTGTATGATAGTTTAAGAAGGTGGTTGTTCAGAGAAGAAAATCAAAATTTCTGTTTGAAGGGAAGCACTTTTGGTAATGTGAACAGACTTTACACGGTCCACAGGGATTTTGTTATTGATAATCTATTTTATCTGGAAGTGAGCATGCTTTTATGAACTTGGGCAGAAGTACAAAAATGATACAAAAGAGGAAAAAATCATTCAGATATTATACTGCTATCAAGGCTTGACTGGCAAAAGCTTCCTTCTTTATGTTCATTACAAGTTAATTGTGCTCCAGAGGATACTTTTTAACTTGGGAACACTCAGAAGAGAAGAATGATATAAAAAAATTATTACAAAATGAGTCCTAAAAATCTATTTGCAGCTATTTAAAGCAACAGTGGTTATCTGGGAATTGGAATTCAGCCCAAAAGAGCTGCCTGGCATATCAGACAATTGGTTTAAGAAAACTAAAGAACAGTTCACCATAAATGGGAGATTTTAGCTACAGAAAAATGTATGTAGTTAGTGTAGAAATATGTATTTTAAAAAATCAGCTGCAGAATTGGTATTGATCAAAGGTGAAAGTGATCATATTCCACATTTTACTGTATTATTCAACAGTTCTTTGTAATCTTTTTTTTTTCCTGATGGGGGGAAGGGAGAGAAACCGATCATACCTAATCTTTTAAAAATGATGTAAAATACACTAACCTAAATGTGCTATTGTATCTTGGAACATAAGCCACTAGTAACTGCAGTTGCATATTTCAGGAAAAAAAATGGGATGCAGATCTCAAACGGGACACAGATGGAATCAAGTAAAAACCTGGATGGATAAAGAGAAATGAGCAGAAGTAGGTATTTTTTCTATATCCTATATATAGAGAGAGGGGAGGGAAAGGAAAGGAGGACTAAAACTATTTGCAGATGTGGGTTGAATCTGGCAAGCACTTCAAGACTAAAGGGAGAAGAAAGTGTTTGAAACATTTTTGGGTTTGAAATTGTTGGAGCTTTTAGTGTTTGTTTTTTTTTAAGCACTTCAAAATTTAGGACAAGCACTCCACAGCAAAGGCAGGCTTACCTGACAGCATTTAAAAAAAAAAAAAAAAAAAAAAAAAAATCCCCAAACCTTGTAGATTTAAATTGGAGGGAAAGGAGGACATACAAGTCTTAGCAAGGTGGGAACTCCTAGAAGAACTCAGATTTTACCATTGGTACTTTTTGGTCTAGATAATCATTGGGTTTTTGTCTTTTGATATGGAATTGGTTAGTTTTGTCACTTCTAATCGTATTTTCCTTCTGAGGAAGCAGAATTCTCTCTATTCCTTCAGAAAGGCTACAATTTGCTCTGTAGTAAATCATAAAACTTAGTGTCATGTTGAAGGAAACATATAAATAATTGTATTTGGAGCAGTGCTGTTGGAGTTACAGTACTGCTGCATAGTTATAGCTGTTCTGTTGCCTTGTAAGAGTTACTTTTGGGGGATTTAACTTAAATTTAACAGTCACAGATTTTAAAATTGCATCATTTATTTTAATCTAGCTGAACTTGAGAAAAAAAGAAAAACAACACTGACAAACATATAACCTTCATAGGATTTGTTTTCAAAACTCAGGTTACTTCCAATGCAATTTTTATTTCTAGTGTTTGCTTTATGGGGCAGGAAGGAAGGAAGAAAGAAAGACAGAAAAAAAAAAAAGTCTTTAAATCCAGCTACATTCTGGTGTATTGACAGTCTGTTTTTCATGGAAAACTCATTTGACACTAAGGAAAATACTGGAGTCTAAAGTGAATGAAAAAAAGTCATCATACAAGAAATACCTGATCCTGCCACATGCTGAATTACCCTACAGGCACCATGACTTAAAAGGCTTTTCGCATCCTTGTTGAAGGAATAACCAAGACAAGTACCACAGTTTTCAAAAACATCTTTCTCATTCTCAGCAGTGAATGACATACTTTTAAAATAATAATGTTAAATCTCCTGGTACTGAAAGAAGCTCAGTATTATTTCAGAATAGCCACCTGCCTACAACATGACCAAGATGCTCATACTGTAATTTTCATTTTCGTAGAGCTTAAAAGGACCAGTATGGTGATGTGGCCTGACCTTACAGCACTAATATTTAATAGATGGGACTAATATTTAAAAATGGTATACAGCATAACATATTTAGGTCCACATAAAGGTAGTCAAAAGTTTAATTGTGGGATTTACACCTCTTATTTTGAAAGTTTTTGAAAGATTTAAGTTTTGAGTTTCTGCCTTTGAAAGTCTCTCTTACACTGCAACTTGCTCCAAGTCAGGAGAATAAGAGATATTTAGCTCCTGCCATAGAATGGTTTGGGTTGGAAGAAACCTTAAACATCACCTAGTTCCAACCCCCCTGCCATGGGCAGGGTCACCTCCCACTGGACCAGGTTGCTCAAAGCCCCATCCAGCCTGGCCTTGAACTCTTCCAGGGATGGGGCATCCACAGCTTCTCTGGGCAACCTGTGCCAGTGTCTCACCACCCTCAGAGTGAAGAATTTCTTCCTTATATGTATTCTAAATCTACCCTTTTCCAGTTTGAAGCCATTCCCCCTCATCCGATCACTGCATACCCCTGTAAAACGTCTCTCTCCAGCTTTCTTAAGTTGCTATAAGGTCTCCCCAGAGCCTTCTCTTCTTCAGGCTGAACAACCCCAACTCTCTGTCTGTCCTCATAGGGGAGGTGCTCCAGCCCTCTGATCATCTTTGTGGCCCTCCTCTGGACCCGCCCCAACAAGTCCATGTCCTTCTTATGTTGGGGTCTCCAAAGCTGGATGCAGTACTCCAGGTGTGATCTCACCAGAGCAGAGGGGCAGAATCACCTCCCTTGGCCACCTGTCTGTCACCTTCCTGTCCTGTATAGTTACTAAATACGAACGTGCATAGTATAGCAAACAAACATCTAAACTGAGATTACTAGAGACCTCAGCGCTGCCCACCCACTGTATGTTTCTGAAAGCTGGGATGCTCCTTACTTGCAGGGTCTGCCTTGGTGTCCATCAGTTTGACAGAAGTAAGTTTGTCGCGGCTGATAACCCCCTCGCAGACCCCAGCTGCCGGCAGGGGTTGGTGGCCAGCTGAGCCAGCGAGAGCGCAGACTGACAGCGTTCCCACCTTGGGGATTGCCTCCAGCCGGGGCTCTCATCGGACACTGCTGCTCTGCCTTCCCGCGGAAGATCTCCTCCTGCAAGCCAGCCCCTCCCTGGCAGGAGTCAGTGCTCGCCCTGTGCTCTCCGTATGGCCGACCCACTAAAACTATCTCCTCCCTCATTACAGACGTCCTGTTTTTCCCAGTGAGCGTATCTGAACAGACTGCCTTCTAAACAGGAGTCAAAATATACTCACCCGTGACTATATTCCCATCCTCGTCCCTCTCGTCGCTCAGTGGGAGGCGCTGGCAGAATTACAGCTGTTCCCGAATGATGGTTTTCTTCCTTTTCTTACATCAGCATGAATTTTCAGTGAGGTCCCAGCAGCAAACACAGGGCTTGACGTGCTCCCAAGTTCCCCATGTGCTTTTTTTTTTTTTTCATTATATGTTAGAGAAGGGGACCTTTATGTCCAGAAAACAAGTAGCTCGTCCATCTCTGATGTCAGAAGTGATTCAGGCTGATCCTTACACAGCCCTTCCTTCAGGAGACCTGAAGACTGTACAGGTTATTGGGGAGAGAGCAATTTTTTTTTTTTTGTAAGTAAACTAAAGGCACAAAAATAGTGCCTCTGTCAGGTGTTTGTAACAGCCAGTGACATTCCAGATGGGTTGGTGGTTGTGGGTTTTTTTTAAGCAGGTGAAAGGAAAGTCTTCATTAGTCCTTGGATGGAGTTTAGTCAGAGGTGATGGGAGTTAAAAACTATGACAGGAGGGGATAGAGACAGACCTCTGCTTGATGTCTGACTGCCCTGTTACGACACTTCAAGTGCTGCATCACACAGTATTTAGCTCCTCAGAGTTTGTGAAGCTGCAGCTGCAGGAGGCCCGAACCTCCCGTGTGGCGTCTGGCCAGCGGGCAAAGCTGGGGAGCAGCTGGGGAGCTGAGCCTGGTCCTCCTGAGAGCTCCACCTTGGGTTTTGCAGCTGTGCAAACAAGGATTGAGGCACCTAAGCCACCTGAGTGCTTTCCAACCAAACAAGAAGCTATTGGCTCCTCTCTCTTTCATTACAAGAATAGTTAACAGCAATTAAACCATTCCGATGTCAGTGGTTCTGCTCCTAGAAAAACTTCCAACCTGTACGCCTAAGAATACCCGACCACCCAGGGAAAAGAGATGCCACCGAGGGGAGGAGGGAGCGTCAGGAGGAACCTGGGCAATTTGTGCTGCAGAGGTCTGCTCACCGAATACCAAAGTACTGGTGGGAGGAGGAAAAACTTGAAGGCTATCTCATGACCAAATCATTTGCGAGTTAGCGGGACGTTAGGAGTGACAGATTTGTCTCCGTGTAGTTAGAGAACCGCGCATCTTAAATGACTGCTTCAGCATCCAGGCTGTTGTATAGTGGGGTACACCCAGACGCTGCCAGTATTTGTGCTTTATTTTTGAAGCAGTTGAGGCCCGGGTGTAGCCAGGTGGAGAAATGCCTACTGTGCCAGTCACGCGGAGGTTCAGCATCTCGCAAAGCATTAACGCTGGGTGTAGCTGTCGTGACGAAAGACATGTAGGCACCCCGAGGCTTTGGGGTGGAAGTACTGGTACCCAACGCGTTTACATGCGTGCAGGCAGGGCTAAGGAAAGGCTTTTTGTGGCTGTGGGTGACAAGAAGAGGAAAATGACAGCTTTTGAGTTAGAGGCACGTGTGACAGTATGACATTTGCAGGGTAGAAATATTTTGAATTTTGGTGGTACGAAATGCTACTGTCTGAAAAGGGGTGTCTAAAAAAGAAGGAGAGGCTCTGCCGTGGGGTACAGCTGGGCACACTCACTTGGGGGGAGGGGACGGGGGGGACAGTGAGCGAACACTGGGCCAGGCTGTCAACTGGGCCACCAAGGGCAGCTGCGTGGCAGAAGAAGGGGCTGGCTGAGGATGCTGTAAGCCGCCCACAGCAGCAATAATTGTCAGGAGACTTCTTCAGGAACTGTTTGGGGTTTTTTTTGGCCTTTTTAATCTTCTGCCTGTACTCTAATGCTGGCCGGGACACTGGGGGCTACTGCAGCATGGAGTAGGTGTCCCCTGGCTGTCACTAATCAGTTGCTGGCATGGCATTCAAGCCCCAAGGCTTTCTGTGGCTGTAGCTCATTTTTCCTTGCAGTGGTTCAAGACACGACTGTAGCAGTTGGTGTTGGTGCATGTATTTTGAGTGGAAAAAAAAGTACCATGTTATTGTTTTTAACTAATTCTTTAATGAACTGCAGCTTTATAAAGTCTCCTTTTTTAACTTAGCCCTAATTGCTGTACCAACTAAGGGGGAAAAAAAAGCAGCAAAACCCTTTAGTCCTCTAATGCAAAACTAGCAAAAGTAGAAAGTTTATTTTTATTTCTGAGGTCATTTACATCGCTTAAATTAAAATTTTAGAACTCCGGTGGCTTGATTCTAGGTAGCTCCCCCAGCTCCAGTTGAGTTTGATGTCTCGCTCTTAATGCAGTCCCACAGTGCTACGGAGGCAGCACAAGCAGCGGCTACGCGACAGCTTCCAAACCGCGGCTGAGCCTTCCTGCCAGAGGGTTCCTGCCAGCCCCCAGGCCGCAGGTTCCTGGTTTGCGGCAGCGGCCCGGCCGGGCGCACGCTGTACAATTCACGGTAAACACGCTCCGGCACAAACCTGCTGCCTCCTTCCTGGAAAGGAGAAGGGGCCGGATCTTAGACGTGCCCCAAAACAAGTGCTCGGTTATTTACTGCTAAACATGAATGACAGCTAAAGCTCATGGAGCTCCTGTTTTTCAGAAATCAAATAGCTCTTGTTCTTGCTACCTGTAAGACTTCAGCGCTTAGGAAAGAGGGGAGAACAGCGGGCCTGCAGGAAGCGCCGGCTCTGAACCAGCGCTTGTTTACATCGTATTGCCACAGTCTTAAGTTTCTCTATTTCTCTTCTAAGAACTCGCCTGCAGGATGAAGTGACACAAATGAGAGGCACAAGCAAGGCGATACAGACTCCTTACCTACACACCTGGCTCTTCCTTTCACCTTTCAGGTCCGCTCTGCGCCCGGCTGAAACTTGGGCTTGTCTGAGGCTCACCCAAAGACACCTCTGCAGAAAAGAGGCACGGTTGCTGGCTCATTTCAACTGGTTCCTATTTGGCTTTAACTACAGAATCATAAACATTTTGAAGCGTTCCCAGTCTACCAGTCTTCCCAGGAAGATAGCTGAGACTTCTCGGAAAAGACTAGGCTTGCAAGCCAGTTTTAACAGCTCTTACATAGTGTGGACTTCATTCATAATTTGTACAATTTTACATAAAATGTTTTTATCTATTTTTATAATTGAACATAGATGTCTTATTTACAGGCTGAAATATCAATAAACTTAATTGGATTCTTATTTTCCTCCTCCTGTCCTTCTGAATTCAAGGGAAAGCGTGTGCATGGGGAAGAGGGAGAAGGGGATTGAGCGTGTCTCAGCGTTGGAGTGGTGACACTAGACTTTCCTACCAGCAAATATTTAGCAGTCTCAGGGATGGGCACCAGCTGAACTTGGCTTCAAATTATTGAGCTCAAAACTCTTGGAGGATACATTTGGAGGGCCTTCTTCTGGTTAACTGCACACTTTTTTGGTTTTAAGAGTTACTTTCCAAATACCAGACTGTTTCTGAAAGAATTTCTCTGGCTCTTTTGCTAACTAATATAGGATAAACTAAGTACATAACAGATGTAGAAACTTTTTTCTTATCTTTAGTGTAGTTGAGAATTGCAGTAATCTTTAAAGGGGGAAGAAAGCGCAAAGAGCAGTTCTCCATTAATAAAGCTGCCTGGGCCAGCATGAACGCATAAAATGTAAAAAAAAATAGGAGTAACAAGCCAGGCAGCAAGTTACCATTTGCTGTGGGACACAATCTTTCCTTCCCTTGTATTTTAGGAATTATTAGTGGTACGGCCCTAACATCAAAGTGGGTTTTCCTCCCCATTTCAATTTCCTGCCATATTAAACTGCCAAACACAGCTGATCTCCTCCGTCAACTGCTTCGCCAATATGACAATAAACATGCTTAAAACGGCCTCAGGTCTTTAGGGACGAGAAAGCCCGATGAAGGAAGGTCCTCTAGTTGAAGTCTGGGTTTTCCACAGTAACCGGCTGGACAATTTTTTTTAAGTGTCACTACTTTATCGATGGTTACACAGGTAAGAATATACACTTATAAATGTAGGCATATGCAAACTATTTTTATTATTATGATTTATTACTCCACAGCATAAATCTGCGTTTAAATAGGAGAAAGTGCCTATAGGCTACAGGTGCAGAGGAACTCGGGCACCTCGTCCCAACACTTTGGCTTCACTGAGATCCTGGAGCTGCCGTGCCCTGGCCCGAGGCACAGCTGGACCCTCAACCTTTGTGGACCTGCCTCACCTTCCTGCTGGTGGCTGCGCACAGAGCACCCCACCCGCATGCATGTACATGTTCGATTTTCACAAAGCATCCTGGGCTGCCAGGATATGCAGCTGGAAGGAGGTTTTCGTACTCGTCCCAGGCACAGGCTCAATTCCTTACGTTGCTGGGAGTGTAGAAGGAACCCCTTTCCTTGCAGCAACTACTCTACTTTGTCGCAGTTCATTAGTCACGCCAGGTCTACCTGTCTCATGTTTCCCCCCACCCTCCCTTCTACTCAGGCACAAAATGCGGAGTTTTACAAAGTTTACACGTGTCAGACCAGGAGATGAAATCCAGGAACTCCCACGTCCACAGCTGGGGTGTGATGCGGCCGCACGGGATG
>VZSZ01007721.1:227-157022 GCA_013398815.1 Ibidorhyncha struthersii | reverse complement strand
ACTCAGCCCTCCTGACCGGCTGGGTCGAACGGCCCTGGACCGGCTTGCAGGCTTCAAAGAGTCCCACTCCCGGCTGCCCTGCGACCCCCTGCCCCCTCACCCATTTTTTCCTCTCCTTACCCTAAGGCATTACCTAGCTCCGGGATGTGAGGCTATGAATTCCATTAGATGACAAAGCACTGAAATCGTGGGTGTTCTGACAGCAACTGTGTAGCCCTGTGCAATCGTGACTTCAAAAGTGTAACCCAAATTTACTTTTACAAGTGACAGACACCTCGCAGAGTTAACGTGAACCACCTGTACGGAAACAGCCTGGGTCCAAAGCACAGATACACCTTGCTTAGTCATAAAAACTTTTTTTTTTTTTTACAATACTGTAACTTAATAATTTACAAGCTGAAACTGATCACCCAGTATTTGAAATACGTCACAGCGAGTTACAGTTATCACTAGGACTTCACAGCAAATAAAACTTATAACTAAACATGCACAGATCATTATATATACAGTGATAAAAAAATAACGATGTACATTTTCTTGTAAGAAGAAATTAAGTAAATTCTTTCTGCATTTCAGGATTGAAACATCTAACCTATATAAAATTACTTTAAAATATGAAGTAAATATTTAACCCCAAACTTGAGAAATCTTTTGTAATCTGCAATACAGCCTTCTCATTTCTGTTTTGCTTTCTGTAACACAGAACTTACTTAGGAATTTTATCCTCTAAGATATTTAATAGTGATGTGCAGATATAAAAAAATACGTCCTTTGTGGCAAGCCTAAACATATATATATATTTACAATCCTCCAGAACAAATTAGCATTAAAAAACACAGAAGTAGCAGATTGACATAGTGCTTTATTTAAGCTGTCTGTACGAAGGAAAATAATGTGCATCCCTATCATATACGTGTAAAAATACTAAGGATGTACAGTGTACAAAAACAGTTTCTTGTCATTATTTCACATCCTTGTGGGTCATATACTTAAGGAAATAAACAGTTTAAGTATGACCAACAGTAATACGGTTTCTTGGGTTCATAGTCGTGTCTGCTTAATATCCTTAACCATATGACTAGATCTTGCATGGATCTAATGAAAGAACTAGCAAGGTCAAGAAATGTCACAAACTCTAAAGCTACAGGGAGGTAATTCAATTACCAATTTAGAGGTTTTTATTTAAATAAATACTTTACATTTCATGCTTGCCTGTAATGCACTACCAGGAGCAAGATAAGGAAATTCTACTGTAGACAGTACAAACAGTAGCAGCAAAGTGTGTACATTGAGGTGTAATATATAGACCCTGCAGTTAGTAAGGAAAGACCTTACTTTTGTACTCTAGGAGAAGCACATGGCCCCTGCAAGAACAGTCAGCTTTAAGAAGCTGCAAGTAAAGAAAGATGGAAAGAAACGTAAAACAATACCGGAATAAGTGTTCTTTAAGCGACAGGAATGTACTGGAAGATGGATTAGTGTGGAAAGCGAAGCTGTGTGCAAAACTGCCAAAATCCAAACAGAAATGACCTATTTCCCCCCAGATGGCTGCAGTACAAGAGGGCATACTGTATGTCATGGAAGTCAGTACAAGCTGGAGTCAAAGTCTGAAATGTACTGTGCTCAAGAGGCTCGCCAAGGTAACCAGCCACCACCTCCCGTCCAAAGCCAACCACAACCGCGAACAGCAAAAGAAGAGCTTCACAAGTGTCTCTCGGCACCGCTCGCCCATTTGTCTTTCATCCGTTTCTAACACTGGTGAGAGAGAGAATCCCCCAAGCCCGGGCAGCACGAAGCGGCCGCCGACTCTCTGTAGCATAAACTCGATCAATGATGTTTTGGAAGGCAGACAACACAACGCACGATGGAGTCTTAAAAGGTTCTCAAAGAATTCACTGACAGCTATTTACCATGAACCGCATTCTAACTAGCTAAGCGATGGCGAGCTAACCACAGGGCTCCTTCTGCACGCGAGGAAGGGCTGCCCAGAGGCACGGCGCCAGTTGGTCATTAGCTAGAGGTGCCCTGTGTCAAGAAACTTATTGCTATTACAAGCTGAAAACATAGGGAAAAAAACACAGGCATATAACACAGATTTCGAATCACCATAGTTTTAGTCTGTAAGTACGAGGCCTTTGCAGAGAACTAATTAATGCCCGTCTATTAAATACTCGGTTATTTCACTCACTCACTCACTCACTCACGGGGCGAGCATAGACACCTCTACACTACCAGTGCAGAACAGACCCGCAACGCGATTGCTGAGCTCCTCTCTCTCCACAGAGGGATAACCTCTACACGTGTTTTAGTGTTACAAGGTGACAGAATGAGATCCTATGTAGTTAGAATACACACTGCGATGTATTTCTGACTGATTATCCATACTAAAGATAAAACACGCAACACGCAAAATTGTCTAAATTAGTCTGCGTCTTTAGCTGCCTTGCTAAAATGTCCACCTACCCCTTGACCGTCCCAGCACACGCACTGCCAGCAGTGGGCTTCGTGCTCGGGCACTCAACGTTCCCCATCAAGAGGCTGAGGCACCTGCGTAGGAACATCTCGCCTTTCAGGCTCACCTACTCACTCACACAACGCAACCAGTAATACTCTGCGATATCACAGTCTTCGGGGGAGCTAACGAGATCCGAACGCAGAGATACTTCGCATGATAATCCCATGGAGTCAGGGTCTTCCGATGTTCTCAGCAAGGGCATGCGCACGCTATCGCTGCGCTGCCTGATGTCCCGACTCCTAGCACCAAAGGGTTTATTATTAAGATTATCATTGCTGAAGATCAAAGCTAAAGTTTATGCGCACATTCTGTTAGATACAGATCTTCGGAAGTGGAAAGACGTTCTCCTGTCAGTGGAGCGTTTCTTGTGATGTTTTAAATTCAGTTAATCAGGTACCACGGTTACATGGAACATGCTGGGGTTTTGAGACTCTTTTGGTTGAGGGCAAACCTTGCTTGAGAACGGCTGATCCCAGAAATTTACTATTTTAATTATTAAAATAAAGTGCTTTTCTTGTAATCACTGGGGTCTCGTTGTTCAAATGCAACTCCTTCATATAGAACAGAAAATTTCTATTGTGCTGTCAGGCTCTTACATTACGTTTATCCTCAGTGGAGCACAAGACGTAGCTTTTTTGTCTGTTTGTTTTTAACCCTTTGGCACATGAAGTTGGAATTCCTCACCTCCATTGCCAAACAATTAAAAGACAGTATTTCATTCACAAAAATCTGATTCTAAGCAATATGTACAATTTCAGAGCCTTGTTAAAATTTCCACATGGGAGAAAAGTGCATTATTCCCTTCAGCTTGTACAGTCCTTCCATATATTACAAAATTAACTGCTATAAGCCTGTTCTAAGATGTAGCAGCATTTGCAAACATGACACATACAATCCTTATCTCTAAAAATAAATACTAACGCAGTATAACAAAACAAAAAAAAAACCAAAACAACAAACAAAAAAACCCAACCAAAGAATATTCAGAGTTAAACACCTGGAGAAAAAGCTAATTCACAAACTCAAAATAGAACAAGTAAGGCAAACACGTGTTTACCTTGGTGCACACATTTTGGTGAAAAGCAATACCATTATGCCTGTCTACATTCTTCAGCCATCAGAGGTGATGTATATCATGAAAGAAAAAGAAAAGCATGAGAAAGATGTTATCTGGTGCAAATTATAAGACCCCTTAAACAACTTCAACTGCTGCTTTTATGCCTTCATTTCTTGCATGTATAATGTTCGATTCTCCATGATTGCACGTGAACCTGGAAGTTCTAAGTGGCAGGCTGGGTGAACCCAGCCCTTCTGCTTCTTCTGTAGTATCCAACAGTAATTAAAAAATAATATATATATATATTTATATATATCAACAGTTTAAGTCCTTCTCTCAAACGTTTCCCAAACAAATTCCAGCCAGATGTTAATGACAGAGACCTGCTTCAAGTAATGATATGCCTAACAGAAACCTTGCATATGTACATCACCACCCCTACGTTTCCTTGTTCTAACCAGCACAAACAGATGCAAGAAAATGTTATAGACCGGTCATTTTAGATTAATTACAATTTTGATCCATCTTCTGGAAGAAGATAAGCTGGACCAACACATTTTTTTGTTTAGCCTCCACTGTGAGGAAAAATAGATGACTACTTGTGCACAAAGTGTACAACGCTGAAGTCGAGTCATCTACCTTCAAAGAAACCGTTAGTAACTTCTTGACGTTGCTATTATACTGAGACTGTGGGCAGCAGCAACAGCAGGGGAGCGTAGTAGAGAAAATCTCGTATTTCATGCAAAACCCAAATGGATTTTAGGTAGGTTTGGGAAAGAAACTTGTTCAATTTGGAATGGTCTCTGAAAGTGCCCCTGCTATCTTAAATAGCATCTAGTACTGGTGGTGATGTTCAGGAATCATTTTCAGTGATAAACCTAAGATGACAGTGAAGCAGCAGAACAAAAAAGTTATTCTCGTCCACTTGCAGAGTAGGAAAACTGGGGGAAATGTGGCCGCCTCTCATTGTCCATGCAGTCCATACCATCCTCGTCATCTGTATTAAAGGAGAAGTTCAAAACATCATTACGTTTGCAACGAAATTTTATTATTCACCTGGTAGGCAGCACATCTTTCAGGGTTCAATGCTGAAGTTTGAGGCTCAAGTTAAAGTAAGAGTTTATTCACGTAAGCTTACGCTCACACAGTAGAATGATGCTCACTGAAAGGACATCCTTTCAGTAAATCACCATTTATTTCGGGGTGGCTCGGTTGGTTGTTTTATTATGACTGTCACCTGAGAACTTCAATCATTACTACCCGTTCTAGGCTAACCAAAACATGCCGGCACATCTAGCTTCTGGTAGCACAGAAGCCGACTGAAGCAGCCAATTTTCATTGTTTCTTAGGCTGAGTTCAGGAAATTATAATCTTACCGTAGACATCTTTAAATATTCTTCCATTTCCAAGTGAGTTAAAAGGAAAAACAGCTACAAAATGAACAATTCGTGCAGGTTCTATGTGTTTCAATTCTTACATTATTTTTTTTAGTAAACTATTTATTTTTACAGTATTTACTGGGATCAGAGGAAACATGGACTAAGCCAAATTCATAAATATTTTTATTTACATAATTCCTGCAGTGCCAATGGAAACCAGGCACCAGATGTTGCCTAACTCTGAGAATTTGGATCTACATTCTCACACGGATTTTTAAACAGTGCTTATCCTTAAAGGCTCCTATTGAAACTGTTATTCTAATGACGTATTTATATGCAACCTTTCAGAATTATGTAACTTTTGTATCTTCATATATTCTACACAGAAAAACTAGAGTTAATGCAGGTTTGAGCAATTGCCATCATTAGGCTGCTTGACTTCAGCAGTGCCTCTCAGTTCTGTAACCTCAAATACAATCTCCCTTTTACACCGTCAGTTTAAATTACGTTAGTGTACAGAGCTTGGGTTTTTTGCTATCAGTTTGATTACTGTAGCTACAAGACTCAATATTCACTTAGCGTGATTTGTAAAACTTTGATATCTAAATAACTGGCCTTAATCTTATGTAAATTATTTCTATAACTATCAAATATCTTTAGTTCAGCAGTAGCTTTCTGATACAGTTACTAACCCTCCATCCCTAGAACACATTTTAACCCCCTTCTGCATAATCACATCAGAGGGAGGTGATAACATATTGAAGATAATACAATTACTTGTAGATTTTAAAAGAAAAATTATTAAATATCATCACCCCCCATTTTAATATTCTTATGATTGGGGGGGTGTTGCAGGCATGCTAAGTTTCACGCTGCAGCAGCCAGACCATTACCAGAGGCCAAGATAGGTCCTTTAGGTAGGTAGGTCGTTTCCCTGCATTGCTACTGATCACCTGCTCCCAATTCAAAAGCTTTAAAGCTGAAGCCTTGGTAGCATCGGCGTATTTTGTATTGCTTCAGCCTTCGAGGGATAAATAGCTATTCTCATTATGTATGTGGAGTTTCAAGAAATCAGGACTTTATGATATTGAATTAGACTCCAAGTCAATCCAAGTTTTAGCAAAATTTGTTCAAATTACAAATACGAACAAATTCTTATCAAGATAGATGGGAGAAGAAAGGGTTATTTTTTCACAGCAGGAAGACTTAAAATCCCTTAAATAACTGTGTTCAAATATTACAAATGCAAAACCCAGAAAATATTCCAGATCTGTAAACCAACATAAAACTGCAGCTAAACCTGGGAATGCCAAAACATCAAAAAATGAGCTAGCTCTATGAAAGGGTCATAGAATTACAGAATGGTGTGGGTTGGAAGGGACCTTGAAGATCACCTAGTTACAACCCCCTTGCCATGGCCAGGGACACCTCCCACTAGACCAGGGTGCTTTGGCCCCATCCAACCTGGCCTTGAATGTCTCCAGGGATGGGGCCTCCACAACTTTCTGGGCAACTTGCTCCAGTGTCTCATCACCCTCAGAGTGAAAAATTTCTTCTGATTTCTGATCTAAATCTACCCTCGTTTAGTTTGAAGCCATTCCCCCTCGTCCTATCACTACATGCCCTTGCAAAAAGTCCATCCCCACCTTTCCATCCCCACCCCACCTTTAGGGACTGGAAGGCCGCCATAAGGTCTCCCTGGAGCCTTCTCTTCTCCAGGCTTAACAACACCAACTCTCTCAGCCTCAACCTTAACTATAGCCTTTATTGTCTACCTTTGTGATAGTCCTTCCCCATTCACCAATTTAAAAATAAAAATTTAAAAAAAAAAGAAAAAAAATCTCACTTAGGAAATCCATTCAAGAACTCAGCAGCAAGATTTTAACTGCTCTGGATTGGTAAGTAGCTCTGTTAAGCCCTAGCTTGGCCGATCAGATTCTTCTGTGTGTAGCAGAAGATGACAAAAATACAAAGTGCAGTGAAACTACACTCACTCCAACAAAGAAAGTCTGTGCAAGGCCCACTGCAGCAGTTAATATTAATAAAGTTCTTTAAGAGCTCTGCTGAAGCATCGGACTTGATAGGAGATATCATTTTCAAGTAATTTATATCTACACAAGAGACATCCACTTGTCTCTGGTAGCTCTTTTTTATTTCTTTTGGTCCTCAAAGTATTTTAAAATATGCCCAACTCACCAAACCTAGGCAATGCACTGAAGCCACTAGCAGCGTCCACACACTTAAAGCAGGGTCCGTGTTCCAAGGACTTTGCTAAACTGGGACCTTAACTCCCAACCAGCAAACATTTGAAGCTGCTGGTTTTGCTTATTTAAAAAAAAAAAAAAAAAAAAAAAACAAACAAAAATGCAACCCAGGGTGATCTAATATTCTAAGTTTTGTAATTATTCCTTCTTTCCATTCTTTTAAGAATGCCGTCATTGAGAGTTTCTCTTACACACTTCCATACAAAGACTTTTACTAATAACAGCGAGAATAGCTTTTCCATTCAAACAGAAAAAAAACCTTACACAGTGCTTTATTATAAAATTACTATTTTTAATTTATGCTTATGCATAAATTCTGACTTACATTTTTCAGGCGGCGTTATCGTAATAGTCTGAGCTGTAAATTCTTCATCAAAATACCTGGTGTCTGTCTCAGATGTCACTTGAGGTTTAAAAGGAGGTACAAGCTGAAAGGGACCAAGAAACAAAATGCAATTACTATACCTGAAACCAGCCAGATTACTACCAGGAAAACTCATCAGTTCTTTTTCCCTACACCCCAGATCAAACCTCCCAGCAGGTCTGCGGAGAGGCAGCTGAGTCCCTAATTTCTAGTAAGAGATCAAAGCCATTAGAGTCAATCCCAAAAATACTAGTTCAGAATCTAGCTAATAGCCCAACACAGCTAACCTCCAAGTATCACTCTCACATGACTTGCATAAAGACAATTACCTAGAAACTCTTCAGGCCATTCTAATTACCCACACAGCTGTCAGGCACAGGCACCTCCAGGTACTTCACCACAACTGGGTGGTATAAACAACTAAGGCAAAAAGGATTACACAGAGAGCACAGTAAGCACGATGCATTCCCCGCCCCCCCCCCAGGGTTAAGGCCTACATCTAAACTTACCTTTATTAGAAATTATGTGAACGTGAAAATAAATTTTATATTTTAAAAAAGGCCAGTTCAAGCTTAAGTGAGTTGCCGGATCTAATCCTGCCTACTTCTTTCACAGTACAGTGTGGTATTTCCCAGCATCCTAGTATTTCCCATTTCCTAGTATTTGCTCACAGCTCACGGGCAGGACTTCCGTGCCCTTCTTTTGAACCAGCCTTGCTATCCACCTTCTCCTCCACAAAAACAGCCTATGGGCCAGATTTTAACTGGAAAGCATATTCAGTACGGAATATCACACTGCATGGTGCCAGTCCAAAACGATACAGCAGTCCAGTATGTATGATATTGTCAAGGCGGGGAGGAAGGGGGCACAGAAGACAATGTTTTGTTTTCTGACTTGGAGCCCTTTGGTGTTATCTGCTCATAGGCAATTTAAAATACACACCCTGAAGATAGTGTATCAATTTCCCTCTCTAGGAAAGGTTAAAATACGGCTGCCTGATATTATCAAGGCTTGTGTGCGGTTTTCATGAGTTTCATGTTATCTCTCTCCTCAACTCCAGCACACCAACACCAAACAATTAGGTTGTTAATCTACCCCACAGCAAGGGAAGCGAAGCTGCTGTTAAACCCCCTCCCCTCCCCAAGTTCAATGCACTAGACACAATTTACAATACATGATGTACATTGCGGAAACTCTTCTTTTCGATGATGACCTTTTACACCAAGAGCCATCACTATTTTACTATGTTTGATGCACAAGACTTTCTTTTTTCTGAACAGGTTAGAGAGATCTGTATGAACTGTGAATATTAGAAGCAGCTCTGGATCTCAGTGCTAACCAAAGGAGACTACACAGTTCGCAAAGAGAGCCATCCGAAATCCTAAAAAAGCTATCCCACCCTATGAGGACTAGATCATGCAAGTATGTAGTGCTGCACAACCAGCCAAAGAAAGAATTCTTTCAGCAAGATGCTCTTCACAGCAGACCTCTATCCAGAAAATTATTTGTATTAATTTCTAACATTTTACAGTTTGGGATTTTTTTTATCAGAAATGAGGCATAAACGATTGAAATGTGGTAAAGTGCATAAACAGGGCACCTAAACAACCAGCAAAACAACAGTAAAAAAAAAAAACTAAATAAAAGCACGTGTAGGTACATACATTCACACAAACCCTCTCAATTTATTATCGCCATTACAAATGCACACACAAACTCCCATTGTTTCCAAATCCAGGTTGAAAACTGCCACCCAGTTCTTTTCATGTTTTCCTTCTCACATAAGACATATCACACTGACAGCTGGTAACATGAAAGCCGTGTTAGCTGGAGAAAGATACCTTCCCCGTACCTTGCAACATGAAAACCACACCAGAACGCCGTGTGGCTCTTTGGACATGGGGCCAGATTCTACCTCCATCCTCCCAGGATACACCTACAAGTCCCTTCATTCAACAATTTGACTCTTTTCTTCCTGCAACAGAATACATACTGTCCCCTTTGAGTTTATACTAGGAGCTCTATTTTATCTGATCCAAATCTTCAGCAACAGTCCAAGCAATCATTGAGCAAAAATAAATCTATCATCACTTGCATTAACTTAAAAAGTACAAAAGATCTGATTAATACTTTTACAAAACTAAATTCAATTTTTTATTCCATTTTCCTGAACAGAAAACATACAACAGCAGAGGGATATTTGAAGTAAAGGCTTTGGGCATTGTAAGATAAACGTTTAAGGAGCTAACACACATAAACTCAACATCAGAAGAATCCTCCAGGTATAAATCCAGTTACATCCAGTGTTTAAAAACAAAGTATTCTGTTTTATTGTACAAATTCCTGCACTTTTATGGAAATTATTTTTGTATACATTCTGGCCAACCCAATAAATTCTGCACTGTTAAAACAGATTTCCAAAGTTGTACGGCCCCCCCCAGCAAAGCAGCCACACAATTCCTGAGCACAGAGTTTCTGCACTGGAACATCCCTGCTTGGGATTATTTTTCCACATCAGAAACAGAAAATGCCAATTCACAAGAATTAAAACTTTTCATATGAAAATACAAGCTTAGGAAAAACTTTCTTGTTTCTCAAGTCAAGGGCAAGCAACGATGTCTTTCTGATGGCGCAATACACGTAGAACAAACCACTCTTGCTAGAAAATGAACCAGAGGCCTTTCACGCTACAACTAATAAGTGAAGTGAAAACACTCACTATGCGGTCTTTAACAACTGTGATTTAGGTCAAAGCAGTTAATGAAAAATAAAAGGAAGGGCAGGGTAAAATCATAATATCTAGCAATGGATGGATCTGCAACTGGAGAGGAAAGACATAATGCATTAGCTGACAAGATTCTTCCTCAAAAACTTACTGGCTAATTACTGGTTTACTCAGAGTTCCCCCGCCCCTTTTTTTTTTTGTTCACTGAAATTAACATGCCTCACTACAACTTTATATTACCTCCTTGTTCTCTCCATCTATCTGAAATAGTAATGGTTATGAAAATACTTTGAAAGCTTTATTTTAGGAAAAGCAGCACAGTACTAAATGACTCCTAAGGAACAAATAATTACAATAATAATTTCAATCAGGTATGAAAAGCACCATTAAAACAAAATTCATCAGTCACGGGTGATGGGAGGGAGTTGGTGCTCCAATTCGATGCTCGGTGGCTAGGCTTAATAGAAAACTGGTTATTAATACCATCCAGTAAGTCAGCTGATGAAACTTCCAGTTACGGCAGAAGTTAAGCTGCCTGGGCAGGTGAAACAAGTAAAACCCACCGAACTCCAGGCTGCAACCAGAAGGGAGGAATCCGATGCAAACTTATGTCACTGGTGTTTTGAGATTCATCCATCTTACAGCAGTACCTTTCATATCCTGGACATTAAAAGCAGTCAGAAACTTCAGTGACTGCAAAAACAAACCGTGCAGCCACGTGGCTCTCAGTGACAGCTTAGGCTCCTATTTATACAAGCTCTACCCTCACATCCACCAACCATCCCCTACAGCCTATGGGAAAGAAGAAATGGCAGCTGAGATGAAGACCCACAGATACAACTCAGAGAGCAACAGGAAGGTTTCTTAATTCTTTCCATACACTTTGCCCCCTTCCCTCACAGCCTCATTTCCACCAGCACGGCCGTGAGGAGAGCCAGAACTGAGGAACACTCCTTTTAACCTGCTCTATGCCACTCACGCCAAAACAACTGGGGCTAAAGTTTTGTGGACATCCCACTCCAGACTCTTATTCTGGCACCACAGGTACACCTCACCTCGCCTCAAATAAATGACTTCTCTGACCTTCATACAATTGTTGGGATACTTGCCAGACACACTCCCAATTTGAATGGGAGAATCTCTAAAATAATATACTGGTTCCTGTAGAATTCTTGTCAAGAAATGAGGAACTGGTACATGGAGCTCTGGCATCACCTCCAGAAGAAAATGAGAGAAATGCAGTAAGAAATCCTTTCCTAACAACCGTTCAGACAAAGCAGGAGCACAGAGTATGGTATAAACGATGTGCACAAGTGTATGCAGAGGGACACGGTACTTCAACCCCGCATTCAGGAGACTGCAGACAGAAGCATCCAAGACAGATTTTGTAAGGCATGTCACTAACACGCCTGGCCATGCTACAGAAACTTGGCAATCATCTTTCTGGAGGAGTGCCACCTTTGTTCATTAATGGTCAGATTTTATTTAAAAACGGAAAGTAAAATCACCACAAATTTCAGCTGCTATGAAATCATTAGAAAGATGAATAAGGTGCAACTGCTGCAAGGATAAGCACTTAGATTGACACAGAGCCTGAGTAACAGCTCAGAAGCTTCACCATACATCCTGAGAGAGTGAAGCTGAGGCTCAACGACAAAGAACAAAACATCCAACGTTAACTACAGCTCTGACGATCACAACACGAAGATGTCACTCTACACCCAGCACCACTTTTATGTTTGGTGCTACAAGGAAATGGTACCCAGCCACTACCGCTGCAGCTTTTCCCCACTTCTGACCTGAGAAGTCAGAATGTCCAAGAGTAATGCGAACACCATAAGGCACACCCAGCACCTGCGTCCAAAAGGCACGAGATGAGCTTTTGTTAAGCACAGGCCTTGTCAGTCTGCGTGAGAATCACACTGCTCGGTCCCGCTGCCAAGCCTTACTATGGGACGATTTTCCTCCTCCAGCAGTGTGTGCAAATTCAGGCAGAACACACGCAAACCAGACAGGAGACTGCACCGTCAGCACCTGACAATTTACTCCAAGGACCACAAAAACAGATTTTCTGTGTTCATGCATTACACGCACACACACACACACACACAGATGTGCATGTGTGTACAAAGAAAGAAATAAAAGTCTAAACTCAATGTGAGTTAAGTGACTGTAAGAGTTGATGTTCAAGGCAAAACACCAGTTTCACAAGACACCCATCTGCCAAGCTGAATCTGCCCCGGCTATTTGCAAGGCTCGGTGTTAGAAATGACAACAGAAGCAATATCAAATTCTTAGTGTCTTTATGGTCTCCGGTGAATGGCATTTCCATTTGGCATCCATGGAGAGCAGCACGTGAGAAACACCACTGTTCTTCCACGGTTCAAGACCTGGGAAACTTGCCACCCATCTCTCGGGGGAAGGAGAGGGGCAGGTACAGTACCTGACTGTTACAGTCACACAGATGAACAGACAGGCTCTATCCTGCACCCTGAGCTTTCTCACACGTACTGAACAACTACACAAATACTTCAGTATGAGAGAAAATATGTAACGTTATTTGCTCAAAGACAATCTGACAGGAATTGTTTGTCTTGGTGTCGTATAGGAGTGGCTGAAGCTACTTCAAAGTAACTGCGGTGCGCTCGATCTGCCAAATGAATAATATGACACTTAAAAATATCAATTTGATCTTCCTTCTTCTTTTAATTGAAAGGGAATTTTCATTCCAATGAACTCAAAATTAACACTACCATAAGAATCTCATCCACCAACAAACTGCAGATGAATAGTACTCTGAGATAAAGTGTGAAAGGAATAAGAGGTGCAGCTATATACCACCCCCACTGAATTATTCATTTAAATAAACCAGATAACTAGATTATAATCTCAAAACTCCCAAGCACACTTTCTTTATGTGATTTATATATATGAGATATATTCTATACTCTTTAAATATATATAATATATATCATATAAATATAAATATATATATAAAAATATCATATAAATAATAAAGAGTGAGCACTGTTGTTCAATTTCAGATTTTATCCATAAGGAATAATTATTTGGATGTCACTTATGGCTCAACTTCAGCATGGCATTCTGAGTTGCCCAATTAAAAAAAAGAAAATCACTGCCACGTCCCAACATGTATGCCTCTTCTTTATCAATAAATTACAATGCATGAGATTAACTCACAGATTATATATTTTGAAAATAATAAAACAGATATTTCAATAATGCCTTCTATCGTCATTATATGCTGTATTTCAATAGTTTCGATGTAGTTTATTATTCAAGTCTGATGTACACCAGAAACTATGATGGCTGTTACAGTTCTTTCTACTTATGAAAGTTAATTAAGTATTGGTAATTAAGTGTTCATAATCTGATGTCCAGAAATCAAACTTTCATCTACCTTAAACTTTCCTGGATAACCAAAACTGCAAAGTTGATACTTTCAAGAATGAAACAAGAGACAGATTAGCCAAATCAGAAAGGTGGAAAAATAAATTATACTGTGAGAAGAGAATGGGGTCACATCACTGAAATATACCTTTGTATTTCTTCACAGGCGTGTTCAGCTAAAAGTGCTGAAAACATGTCACAATTCACAAACAGACTTCCAAACTCAAAGAAAAAAAAAAGTATTTGTATTAACAAACTAGCTAACTTAATGACATTCCAAATAAACAGTCTATTTTCACAAAAACTGAAATTCATTAACTTACAAAGTAACACAATTAAACATTTTAAAAGGATACTAGCAAAGCTTGTCTCAAAATTTGATGTTTTTTTCTGAAGCATATCTGTTAATATGGGTGCCCTCATTTATGTCTTCTATGCTCCCTTCAAAGCAAATGCTTGGTGACCTTAAAAATCATGCAGAGATACTAACAACACAAAACCTTTGTTCAGACTTTCAACATTAGATCCTCAACAATGATATTTTAATTGAAAATATTTAAGTCCTTTAAAATATTGATTTTCCTTTCCTAACAATAATTTTTTGTCGTTTTTCTGATATTAGCTCAGTTACCAAAGGAAACAGGAGCTGATGAGATTACGCACTCTGTCAGTCTGTACGACCTTCCCTACCAAATTCCAGACGGCCAGGCAAACGCACCCGGATGGAGAAAAGACTACGCACAAAAGACTTCCCACAGAGTGTCTGAATCTAGTTTACTGAACAGAAGAGAGACATCCCTGTCCATCTGCCCAAACTGAGTATCCACTGGGGGAAAGCCGGTAACTTTAGCTGAGGTTCGAGCCGGTGAGTAAGCGTTCATGTAGGCACCGGCTCATCCCCATACCCGGCCCAGAAGCCGTCAGCCTGCTGCCCAGCCAGCGGCCGCAGCCCGGCCGGGAGCTGGAAATACCCCGCAGACCCTGCTAGGACACTGCATGTGGTGGTCCCAGGCAGGGGGAGGAGGAAGAGTTGGGATTTCAGTGTGGTAGGAGGACACACTCACAAACCCACAGGAAGGCAGGCTTCGGCAGGGGGTTTTGCCCACGGACAGACTGCTGTGCAAGTGATACAATGCCGATAGGACGGACAGAGAGAAACCACAGCCCCCAGGAATACAGCAACAATTTAAGTTTAAGAATCAGACACCCTTATGTCTATTTTTCCTCCCTGTAAATTCAAGCAGCTGGGGGAAGGGTGGTAATCAACCACTAGGTCTGCCCACATCGTTTAAAGTATCACTGGAAACACAATGAAAAGATCAGACTGGTTAGCGGTTTTCTGAGCTTTTTACTACTTTGCATGGCAACAACACAAAAGCAAGTTATGAGGGTCATTTCTACAGGCTTTGTTGCACTGCAGATAATTGTACAAAAATAGTACGACTCAAATAGCAATGGTCTAAAACCAGATGTTGGTATTTTCCTATTTCCCTCCTGCCCTCTCCCTTAAAATCTGATACACAAAAGTATTTAAACATGCATTTACGTTTATAGTTATACTGCAGATTTTGCCAGGCCTGAACCCAGGGCTTCATCATGGGATTTCAGCATCTGCTGTTCTTGTGTCTTAAGTAAAGCAAAGGTAGTCACAGCTGAAGGGTGAGGAGCAGCTTCCCACAGCTGACAGACTTCATGCTGAAGGTCGCTGCCTCCACACTGCGCTGGGTCCCTCCGCAAGCGCTGCGCCTGCAGCAAAGTCAGACGCTCCAGCTTTAACCACTACTGCCACTTGCCCCTGCTCCCTTCCCAATACCAACAAATACATTTGTTAGCACCCCCTGATTTGCTTCAGAAACCATCGGAGGTATTGTCAGAAATCAGAAGGAGATATATGTATCTCAGCCCAAACTCCCGTACGGCTTCCTTCTTCTTTCATCCGTATTATTTGCAGGAGGAAACCCAGGCTTTCTGGATCTCTTTTGACATGAGGCTACCTGAGTGCTTCAAGCTGCAAGCCTGAAGACATACCCAAATTCCTACCTTTAAATTAATGCCCATGTGGTTTTTGTTCGGTGAAAGACCGTAGATAGAACACCCAACAACTTAAGAATATTTCTGCAACCCAAATAAAAATATGCTAAAACGATTCTTAAATGAGTAACAGAGAAATCTGAGAAAGCTTCCTGATTCTAGCTAAAAATAAAACAAATATTTTATTTAGAAGTATATGGGGCTTTTGAAGTCCTCAGAGTTTGCCAAACTATTCAATTTCTCATACTCAGGCAGAGATGAAAACTCATCAGGGCTGAGATGATCACAGGGAGAACCTGGCACAGGCTGCTCTTTCATATGCCCTCATGGTTTTTCTGCCAAAAATAAATACATCAGATCACAAATGCTAACTACTATACATTTTTCATCTAAAGGCAACGACCTTCCCTGCACCAGTGTGCAATACAACATTTTATTATCATTGTGTAGTACCAAATTAGTTTAACTAGTTAGCAGTATCAGAGAGCTAATAATTCCATTTGACCATTTGGATCCATTTGACCTGACAGAGCTACTGTTTGTTGCATGAAATACTCCAAGTTTACAGATATATAAGTCCGTCTCTAATCACACCAGTAAAGCGATAACCTAGTAAGTACAGAGATGTACTTAATCTCTAGTAAAAATGATAAAACCAGTGGCCCAGGAGCATAGCGCACATATGTACAAAACTATCGCCCAGCAACTACTTGGAATACACATGATTTTTTGTTTCCATTACTCTGACTGGGAACTTCAGTACTTTCCTTGCTAACGGAAACACACTCCTGAAACGCAGCCAGAAAACTACAGTTTCATGGTGCATAAACCTCAGGCAAGAATACCATGAAATATTTTTACTATGCAAATAATTATATCAACTATCAATTTCATCAAATGACCCTACTGCTGAAGACTGTACTACTAATAATAAACAGCAACAGAAGCAAGTGCAGAATAAATCTATCTGAAAATCAAATTTGTTTGATGCACATTCCTCCTGAGTTATTTTAGAATACCACAACCTCAAAAATATTCACATAAACATTCTAATAAACATACTCAGTGAAAGTTCATTAACCTTATTATTATGTTTGAAGTTTATATTTCCGAGCACGGTCTTACACTCTGCATACTTCAGAACTGGTTGAGACTGTGTGTGCAGAAGGAACAACTGGATTATTTTAACCAACCAGACGAATGGCTTTGTAATAGGAACAAAACTATTTCTAATTAAACAGAAAAACATACTGTCAAAAGTCATCTTCATGAGTTATTTTTTCCATAAAGAACACCTTGCGTGCCAATACTGCACAAAGCAATTCCTATCATCCTTGAATTTAACTCTTCAACTGAGGAAATCCAATTGATTTTTTTACGGCAAATTTAGTTTCTCAAAGCAACAGCGGACGGAGTAAGCAATGAATGACTACAATTTCTCCAGTTGTAATACTCCAATAAGCTATATCCTCCTCATTGAGCATAAAAGCAAAATACCTGCATTTATACATTTATATATATATTTACATATTTGTATAAATTTATACATATATTTATACCTGCAAAATGACTCCTTTTATTTTAATAGCTCAGAATAAGATCTTGACTGAAAGACATTCGCTATGTTGATTTGTAAAGACTCAAAGTGCACGCTTAAAAATTAAGTGTTTCTATATTTTCTTAACTAAATATGATGTTGAACACAGTGTGAAATTGAGATCCCTACTTCTAATGTAAAATAATTAAGAAATGTTTTCAACAGAGCAAGAGGAATGTAACAGCTTTTTCTTTCTCACCCACTCCTAGCACATTGCAATCCAATCCATATTAGTGGGTTTTTTTAAACTCCAGAAAGGTCCTCAACTCGTATTTTTAGATTTTATCCTCAAAGTGCTTCTCTACCATGTCCTTACACAACCACCCAGAGGTTGAGCTTATAATGTAATCTGATTAATACACTTGCTCTGATTATTTATTTTAGAGTTTCTTGAAACCTCATGATACTGCCAGGGAAAAATTACATATGTATCAAGTAACTTCAGAGTACCGTATTTGTACCATCACATACAAGCTTGTATTTCAATTCCGGTATTTGTCAGAGAAGTACCACACCAACAACCACACATTTTTAAAATTCCAGTTCAACAGCAACTGAAAAAACAGTTTGTATCATTGACATTGTAGCATAAACATATTCTGCTCACTCGTATGTCTTCCATTTTCCTTTTATTTGAACAAAGCAAAAAAGGGAGAAAAATCTATCTTTTAAAGTTACGCAGCTCAACTGACAGATTAACAATGTAAAACAGTTGGGGGAAAAAAAAAAGACTTTATCAAAATAGAAGGGGTTTATAGCAACAAGTAAATTCTTACACAAGTACTGAGATAAAATCAGCTTCTGTATATAAAACAACTTAAGTCAATTTCAGTTTCACTACTCAGTAAGACAAATTCATTTTCTAAAAGCATCCCCAAAGTGTTGATCATTACAGGAACAGGACTGGGTTTAGAGACAACTGTTCCAGTTGAATTCCCAGTACTCGCTTTCTCCACAAGCTGTTTTGGCTCAGTGTTTTAACGCTATTTTAATTTTCTTAGATATCTCTTTAAAAATAAGTTTGAAAAAGATTTCTATTTAAACACAAACAATCGGAAAGTAGATTTTTGCTATGAGTCACTTCCAATCACTTCATTTTCCTATTTCCATAAAACAACTTTTCAATAAAAGGCAGAAATAAAAAGACAATTCAGGATAAACTTCCTTTACATTTTCTCACATTGTCTTGAGTCATACACCTACATTTCTCTTGAAGGCCCAGGAAGAAAAAAAAGGAAAGAAAAAGATTTGGACATTTACATAACAAAAGAAAAATCTTTGCTGAGTTTAGCTTGGTTTGCAAAGTTTATTTTGGGTCCACTGACAAATTATTACTGAAAACCAAAAGATTAAGTAAGTGTACCTAGTTCAGAATAATTACTCATTTGTATTAACACAAAAAGTTGCAAAGAAAAACATGACTAACTTCAGAGAGCTGCAGTCCTATGACTATCTGCTGAAACCACCTTGCAGATGTCATATAAAGACATACCTTTTTATCATATACATCTTGCCAATTTACTCCAGCAAAGAAACTATGACGCATGATCTCTTTTGCATCATCTGGGCCTCCACCAAGTCTAAAGAGAGTGGAAAAAAAAATCGTATTAGACAAGTGTTACTCTTAAAGGGAGATTAAGTTATTGTAATGGTTAAAAAAGTGACCATTTGTTTTTTACTACCTGGGAACAATTCTCAGATATTTAATATGTAATTCTCACCTGTTTAATATGAATTCAGGTGATCTTGAGAGAAAATGTGGTAGTAGCAGTATCTATGCCATGGTCTATTCTATTTGATTATCCAACTAGAGTGTTCATTACTGTCCATGATGGGCTTTTTCGATAATTCATTCATTTTAAAAACACACTCAAGTTTAGTTTTCTTGAAAGACCAATTAACATTCTGGCACTATTAAAAAACAAAACCAACCCAACAACGCTGACATAAAATTTTGCCAAGGAGGTGCCAGGCACTGAATCAGTAATGACTCACGCATCATTTTTATACAGTGTTCACTGCTGTTGCATCTGGGTGCTGTAACAATTAACCAATTACCATAAAATAGTCTCAATCTGAGTCAATTAGTATAAATTAATAAATTGTAGGCCTGCTGAGAAGGTTATTTAAAGGCCATTGTAAATAACCACACTATTCGCTGTTGCCCATAGCTTGCCAAAGCCAGACTGTGGCAGATCATCTTGGGAAGTGAATTCCACCTACTTTGGGTGAACTTGCCCAAGGTGATCTGAGCTCACGGACGTGGCCACTGCTGCCAAAAGAGAAGAGTCCCACCCCTGCCCATACCTCTCTCCTCTCACTTGCATCTACACCTTCATTCCCACTGATGTCTGTGAGCTGAGTCAGATCACTAACCTGGAAGAAAACTAACCCCGCAATGAGAAAATGAGAAATAACTGGCCGGCTTTTGTTGCATTAGCAAGTCAAATTTGACTCAACAAGTTTAGTGAGCTCTCTTGAGCTGCTGCTGGTGGTGGAGAAAGAACCACACATCCAGTGCAGGGAACCTCTGCCCCTTCCAACAGCACGTAGACTTTCAGGACTGCTCAGCTCTCATATAACTGAGACTGGCTATCCTACTGGTCTAACACAAAAAAGCTGCAAAAGAAAAAAAGCTAATCTTAACTGAGCAAGCAGCCCATGCATGTTAAATATTGACAAGAGCAGTGACACAAGCAGTTTGTTTCATGAAAAGGAACTGCTAAAGATATAAAGATAAACTTTAAAAGCAACATTTTAAGTAAGATAAATTCCTCTCTAAAGCATTTATTGCAAGGAGCAATAATTCCCATAACCAAGAAAAGAAATCTCTATTGGTATTACCCTGCTGCCGAATTACAATAATATTCTGGACTACTACCTCAGTCTTGCAGTAACTGGGTGTAAAGTTATTCTCATTTCCAAGCTGTATTCCCCTTTGTTTCTCAACTACTCATCATAAAATTCTCTACGTCTCTGCAAAGCATCACAGTCAGCCTGCAGTCTCCAGACTTCTCTCAATATCTTTCCATCCAGCTGCTCAGAAAAAAGCTGAGTTGCAGTTAACCTCTGTGCTCCCACCCTATTTAGCATTAGCTAGCACCAGAACTTGAATATGAATAAGCTTGTAAATGTAACGCTACTGTCTGCAAAGATTAATTACAAGGAACTATCTTTTCAATTCTAAAGGTTAATATATTTGATGGGTCAGCTTATTTGGAGGTTAAAATGCATTAGGAGTTGCTACAGGAACAAATTTTTACTTTACTCTCCATGTATTTGGCTGGTTGGACACACCACATCCAGTAAATTGAGCTGAACAGGCATTGCTGGGCAGCAGCAGAAAGGCTGACCGCTTGCACTGTCTGCGCTTGGCTGCGTGCAGGCAAATCCCTCAGAAAGACACAGCGACCAGTCCTGCCCTGGGCGCCAGCGAGCAATACCCGCCACTGAAAACTTCTTGAGAACAAACTGAGGATGAAGGAGGACTAGAGAAGAGAGACAGACAGGCAGAAGAATGCCTGTGGCATGAAAACATGCCAAGAGACTTGCAAGAACAACAGAGAGATCGGGGAAAAGAAGGGACCTACAGACAAATCCCACTGATTTACAAAGACAGAGATTTTTTTTTAGAAGCACCGGGGACTTGACGCTGCTGGTCCAGTGCAGGACCCACTGGAAAATGGCTCTCCCAGGCATTAATCCCAGAGGGAAAAGCGCACCACACAAAGGCACAGGTAGCAGCTGGGTGATGCTTTCTTTCAAACCACTGTATTTAAATTTCACTCAGAAGATGCATTCTTTCACAAGTTACTAGTTTACATGGTCTAATATGTGATTTATTTACGTGCCCTGATAAAATTTAGCTGTGGGCATCTATACATGTCTTCTGGCATGACCACTTCCAAAAAAAGAGTACTATGGTCCCCATGAGACACTACAGCCAGCACAGGGTTAAGTCATACTCTGAAAACAATTGAGAGTTTTCCCTTTGTTCCAGTACACAACCTAAACCTGAAAAGATCCCTGTGTTTGCTGTGAATGATTTTTAAAGTGTTATCTTGTTACCTTCCACATGCTATTTCCCCCTTTTGCTTATTAAACCCACTTCATATATTGTTGCTGTATTGAAGAAGTGGAAATCTGAGACAGTATGGCTGCATACGGCCCTTTCCTGTGACTGACAGCTCCTTCATCCAGGAAGACCAGGCACCACTGCCCTATTTTTACATTACCCAGTATAATGAGAGTATTTATTGCGCCTGTATACCCTAGTAATTTCACTTACCGCTTATTTGGATCCTTTATCAGTAGGCCTGATAGTAATGATTTTGCATCTGCAGACAGAGTTCGAGGAAATTTTATGTCCTCCATTAGTATCAGTTCAAATAGTTTCTCATGATCTTGGTTGTAGAATGGTAATCTTCCACACATCATTTCGTACATGACAACTCCTAATCCCCACCAGTCCACTGCACGACCATAGTCATTATCTTCCAACACCTAAGACAGAAAGCAAAACCAGCTGTAAGACGTGCACTATTTCAGACATGATCATTTCAGCCTATTTGATGCACCTCTATACAAATGTGTTTCCAAGACTTTACCCTCACAGTGTGCTGCTACAAGGATGCCCAGAACCTGGCTCAGTACACGCAACTGCAGTACTGACGGGCACACCCGAGCTCACTCAAATTCCAGGCATAATGAAGACCGTACTGCTAAAAGCAAAACAAAAAAAAAAAATCAAGAATGACCCGCTCAAAATTATCAGGAATGCATTTTCTCCTTTCCTATGTCCTCCACCATCCCATGTATAGCGTACACAGCTTTAGGTAGAGACACTTCATCTGCAGGCACTACTGCCTCGCTTAGCGTTCTTCGGGGAGAAGAACTGAAGCATCTCCTTGCTCAGTCACTTCCCTCTCCTTACCCCACCTGTAAGAATAAAGCTTCACATTTAGAAACACCTTAATCTTACTAAGACAAGCTTAGCTTCTTTATGATCTTTGTTTATATTAAAAGTCCTCAATGCATTTCTCCTGACAGTTTCATTACATTCCATTAAATAGTCCAAAGAGCTGAACTGTGCTTATGCAAAGAAATATGACAATGTTTCTACGATACTATGTTTACATGATACTATATGATCACAGAAATATCGTAAAGTTTATATAATTTGTTAATATAATGCCTCCAAGGTTGTGTACCATAAAACAACCTACTCCTCAGCCCTTCTCCCAACAGCCCCAGAGAATTGGAATACAGAATCTAAGCAGTGTGTCTTGACCTTAATACACCTCCATATTAAACTGTAAAATGGAAACAACACAACAGCAGCAGACACCCATAATGATACCATAGGCAATAAGGAAACTGAAGGCTACTGAATATATACGTATATAATTCCAATTTCTGTGAATTTCTAGAAGATCGTACCCTTTGATTCAAAAGAGATGCAACAGTTAGAAGTTAATAAATGGTAATACAGAGGACACTACCACTGTATGTGCAGAATTGCCAGTATTTGCGGCAGAAAGATCTACTAGAGGCAAAAACCTTAAAACAAGAAATTAGACTTAAATAATACATAGTTACAAAGATAAATAAACGCAACTGATACAGTTGGACTATATTTATAAGGAATTAAACAATTTTTTACAAAGAATTGTTTCTGTATCATTAAAAGGCAGATTCTGAAAGGCAGCACTGATTTTGAAAAAAAAAAACCAAACTAACCCACAGAAAACAAAGTACTTTTTACAACACACAGACACATGCAATCACCACTACAAAGAGCTCACCCAGATTCAAACTGTAAGCAGACACACAGGAACAGTCATTTAGATATATAGTAGAGAAAATCTGGTGATGTGTAGTAAGGCAACCTCTAACAGATCAGAAATAACCTTTTTCCACGAGCACATTATCTTGCGATTGTACAAAAAGTGTAAGGTGACTTCCAGTGATTTCCTCTGAAGCAAGGGCAGACACAGTCCTCACCCATCTGGGGACACTAAGTGGCCGTGACCACATCATAGGACACATGCACTACCTTAGCCAGTCCTAACGAGAGGTGTCGAGCTGGTTTATCTGCCTCTCCTTTTTCTCACCCCGTAAATCCAACCCTGCTCTGAAGTATCTGGTAGATGCTGTTAGCAGAAGCAAAATGCAGTCTAATCCAGTGTGGCAATTTTGACAATCTCGCAGTAATTAAGTCATTCATATTCCTAGTTTTCACTGTCCTTAAGGATTAGTAGTAGAAACATGAAGTGTATTACATATCCCTCTTGTGTATATAAGATTAAAAAATCATAAATATTAACACATTAACACATACTATTTACAACTGTGCCAAAACACACAGACTCGTTACATCACTGATATTTCCAAATAGAGGGTGAAGTTTTGGAAAGTGTAAAATACAACAAATTATCTGAATAAGTACATATGACAAAACTAACTAAAATAACTCCTGCATTTTTAAATTAATTAAACGTTTTATGAGTTTGAGCATATTGCAAGCTATTTGCTGAAAAACTGTATATGAAATCTGTGACACTTGTCTTTAAATCATCGTTTCTTCTGCTACAGAATAAAAGTATTATATATTTTTCTACTACATCTGTTAGCCCGGTTACTATTTCTCCTATTTGTACAGTTAATCTTTTCTTTTGGAGCTACTAAAATATATAAAATTGCAAGGCAGTGGTAGATTCTTCTTACAAGTTGAAGTGTGGTTTGAGTGCGTGATTTATACAAGGAGGCAACAGGAAGATAAAACATATCGTTCTCTGAACAAGGCAAATCACATGGCCAACAGCTAAAGCAAAGTGTATCTGGGGCTTTACCTAATTTATGCAGGACTTTACCTAATAATAATAAAAAGTATGAGCAACCTTTTGCTGCATTCCCACAACAGCAACAAAACAGTGGTACAAAGAAAGAGCCAAATGTGATTTTTAACCTCTTTTTACATAAAATCATAAAAAAGCATAAAAGCTGGATTAACTGCCTCCCGAACCCGCATATCACCAGCCGGGTTCTCATCCCCAGCTGGCAAAACTGGCAACTCTTTATTTTTGTTTAAATACCTGGTTTACAGCCAGCCAGACAAGCAAGAGCATCAAAAGGGTTTCATTTAGGCGAAGGGAAAACAGCCTGAAAATAGTGTAAATAAAGCAAAATGCATCTCAACTTATTTTAATATAAATGTAATAAAATTGTGCATAATGCATTCACAGTAAATACACACAATTATTTTCTTTAAGTAATTTCTGCTCCTCATGGTGCTAAGAAACTCCAGGATTTGTAGACTGTGACAAATCAATGGAAGTGCTGGAGTCCAGCAGCTCCTACGACCAAATCCATACAATTAGGGCAGGCACGAGAACACGTCTATACACACCACCCTAGCATTACAGAATCCTTTCCAAACAATTCTTGGATTTGAGGGATTTGTTTTTAATTACACCGAACATAGGTCAAGAAAGCTTCAACTCGGTGCTAAAATGAACATGACACACAGCTGCAGGCTTTGTACCCATGAATAAGTCAATCTTTTGCCTACCATGAGGTGGATACCTGCTTTTAAACTGCCTCCTTTGGCTGTGAGGACTGATACTACTGTCCCTCCAGTATTTGTGGGGTATCCTTGTACACGTAAGGTACCAGTCTAAGCACTTGGCCAGGCACAGACACAGTGGAAATTTTGATCTCTTGGACTTCGTACACTGCGCTTAAAAGCTGCCTCCATCATCTCCAGCCAATTCTTGTCCCCTCCTATAAGGACTCACAAACCCATCTTTATGCGTAATACACTGTCCTAACAACCCAGTCCCATCAAGGTCACAGCAGGCAAGGCAGCAGGCCCATCAAAACCATCGTAAAGGGGACAAGCTCAACCACTCTGCTATCTCTTTTAAAGTAATAATATTTTCTAAGGGTACCACACAGAAGGCTCACATAGAACTCATAAGTACAGAAAGAGCAGCTACACTGAGTACGTGCTCCAGTCAGGTGCACTTTCATGAAGTAAATATGAAGTTACGTGCTTTCTTCCACAAAATTTGTTTGAATAGTCAGATCGTTCAAATATATGACTTTCCTTCTTTCATTTGCTTTACACACGCGGGGTGCTAAAATACTAAGCCACCTCATCTAGATCTAGGTGAGGTTTTAGGAGATGAGAGCTCCAGCACAATGTGACTTCAGTGCATGGATAACATATATAGTCACTCATCCCTATTTTACACCTCACATCATCGCTGTACCCAAGTGACTCCCCAGTGTTGAGGAAAGCAGGAGGTGGGCTGACTGCAGTTCAGTCTGGATGATACCATAGATTATAGGAAAGAAAACTCAAAAAATTACTATCACTTTTATTACTTGAGGGACTCTTACTGCCTTTGTTTTTAGGGCTCTAGTTCAACAACTGGTTCTTTTGGAGGCAGTGCCAGCCTAACTCACATTCTTGTTTCTGTTCCCTCACCACAACTTCCTTTACCTTGCCAAAACCATGCAACACGCTACATCCAAAGAGTAGACCAGTACTAAGAAAAAAAGGAAAAAAAAGTTTCGTCCTGGGTTATTTTTCACCTGAATCAAGTCTTCTGACCTAAGCCACTCAATTGCCATGTGAACAGTTGTAATAGCAGCAGTGAGAACACCATGGCAGGCAGCATCAGATGCGGCATTGCTGCAGAAACGCTTGTCAAACTCTGCCCCAAAGTTACACCACAGAAGTTACACCGACTCTGCTCGTTATTCCTGCACGCACAGGCAGCTGCAACAGCCGTGCTCACTTAATGGGAAGACTAAGGGCCTGACTCTCTTCCCAACCTCTAAACACTCCAGCAGTTGTCCCAGTTTCAGCTGGGATAGAGTTAATTTTCTTTCTAGTAGCTGCTGTGTTTTGGATTTAGTATGAGAATAGTGTTGATACCACATTGTTTTGGTTGTTGCTAAGTGATGTTTACATTAGTCAAGGACTTTTTCAGCTTCCCATAGAAGCTGAGAGGGAGCTTAAACCAGGACAGCAGTATAACAGGGCTCCAAAGTGGGCACAAACTCATTGCTGCACTGAAACCGCTGCAGTTTTTAAAGGCGTTGATACTCCTCTAAAACTTACACCTACACCTGCCATACAAGGACACAGCCTGAGTTTATATGGATGCTTTTAAAAAAGCTGAAGAGGTGCTCATACAGTTCGTATTTTTCCAGTCTTAGACAAATATTCAAGAGGTTAAGTAACATACACACTTTCTAACAAGCAAGATATATTAGCCAGGCATCTGCTTCCAGGCATATGCAGGTACTTTAGTGCTTTTATGGATGTTTTAGAGGCGCTGGACAATATTACAGTTTCAGCTAAGAAAATCTATTTATTTACCTTAAAATTTTAATTTGTATTGTGGTCAAAAGGCAACCCAAGTCTTTTTAAAATTTCCTGAGATAGCAGGAATAGCCAACTGGAACAAGGGAAAACAAAGTATTCTCTATTGATTCCACTGCCTCTGCACACTTTGGGGTTTCTGGAAAGTATTATCGGCCATGACCAAGTATACGATGGGGTACTGTTTCATACACACAGCGAAGACCATCAAGCCCTACATACAAAATAAAAAATTCAGTTCACAGCCTGAACTTTGCCTTTGTGATGACTAAGGCAACACAAACACACTACAGTGCTGCTAAGATCACAGCAATTCAATTGTGTTTGCTCCTCATACATAACAATTCATTTTGCTGACAAGTAACTACAGATCAGAAAAAAAAAAATGTATTTGCTTTTATTGACAAAAAAGCAATCTTCTAATAATATCCCCCACTGCTGAAAGTCCAGAGTCTTGGAGTCAACAATATTAATAAAAATCTTTAGTAGCACAGAGTTTTCTCTTTCCCAGAAAACAAAATCCATTAAAAAGACTTCCTCCTCTACTTCCACAGTGGTAGCAGATTTTAATTTTTTGGTTTATCAGTCAACACATCCCCAGGTATCCTTTGCTTTAGGTACAACACTCCTTTAAGAGCCTAACATACAGTCCACAGAATTTGATGTCCATTTAATTTTTATGGTGAAAACCAGTGAAAAGATATCTTTTATTAGATAGGCTCTTTATTTCTTCAGTAGCTAGAGCCAAAAGTTTTCTGGGCTGCAGCAGCTTGAGACACATCTGCAAACTCTTATTTACAAGGGCTTGGGGCAGAGACTGAGGAAGCAGCCAATTAAATAAGTCAGCCGAAGAGAAGTCAATACAAACACATGCAATGCTTTTACAAAATTCTGTGAAAATAATTTTTTTAGGAGGTTAGCCAGCAGTAAAACAGGTGACCGTAAGTCTGTGACCATCTTAAGTCAATCATGTATTTCCCCTTGCCTTCAGTGAGACTAGGATTCTCTTTTTACAAGGGCACATACTGATAGGATGAGGGGTAACGGCTTCAAACTGGAAAAGGGTAGATTTAGAATAGATATTAGGAAGACATTTTTCAGTATGAGGGTGGTGAGACACTGGAACAAATTGCCCAGGGAAGTTGTGGAGGCCCCATCCCTGGAGTGTTCAAGGCCAGGCTGGAGAGGGCTTTGAGCAACCTGGTCTAGTGGGAGGTGTCCCTGCCCATGGCAGGGGGGTTGGAACTACATGATCTTTAAGGTCCCTTCCTACCCAAACCATCCTATGATTCTTCACTAATCACAGAATACTGGACAAGGTGTGACTGCCTCAGACACAAACTGAGCTGAACGTAGAAAATCCCTTAATTCTGTTTTTACTGCATTTTCTTGAAACAAAAAACAACCCCGATAAGCAGCCTCTGGAATATTTTTGCTTACACAGTAGGAATCCACACAACCAAGAAACGTACTTCCCACGGACCTCTAAATAGTAGTTAGTTGCTGTTACTTCTGAACTCTGCAAGCACAGAAAAAAATTAGCAATAACCTTGAACACGAAAAGCTTCATACAGTTCTTTGCCAGTCTTCTAAATAAGTGTTGTCAGCATTGGGTTGTAAGGCAACTTATTGGAAAAGCAATGACATTTTTGACCTAGTTATGGTTTCTCTTAATACATTAAATATAGACTTTCTGATAGGACAGTACAAATAGCTTGTTGCTCAATCAATAATTTTGACGGAACAGATGGGAAAATATTTAAACATCTAAACAAACTGTCTGCACACCTATGTTGTGAAAGAAAACTGAGAACTTGGATACACCAATGTACTGTTAATTTAAGGGGAAAAAACTGTTTTCAATTAACCTTACAGTTCAGGTGGAGTGTATGTTCCTTAAGCATTCCTGGTAACCCTTCACACATTTTTATTGCTACAGTTGTTGCTCTGCTAACAAATATTCACCCACGTATTATTCAACAAAAGTTAAAAAGTATAGTTGCTAGAACTTTCGATCAATTGTGATAACAACTGCAACAACAAGAAAGTTTATAATCTAACACTAATGAACAAAGGTAATACACATTTCTTTACAGAAACAGACTTTTATCCAAATGTATGAAAATTTTCCCCACAGAAAGGTATGTTTGCCAAGTACTATACAAATTTAGTCATTATAACTGTATTTTGGTATGAACAGTGAAAGTATTGCTGCATCAATAGTAAAAAACACTTGAATGAATACTCATTGTTTTTATTATACAATGCTGAAAAGACAAAACAACAAGGTTATAGATACCCCGTGAAATGGATACCTGAGAATTAAGTCAGCGAAGAAAGCTTTCTATTATTTTCTACTGCTCTGATTTTGGGAGGTAGTTTTTCTCCATTTTGTGTCCAGCTTGCACTGCTGTTTTACTTCTAGTCCTAATGCAGACTGTCTTCCTAATACATTTTTGTACTAGATATTTCCCCCATCTCACCTAGCTTTTCGTTATGTAACCTTAAAAAAAAATAGGAAACTAAATTTTTTTTCATTTGCTGGCACATGTTGTGTTGCATCAGAAATGGTACATTCCGATATAAATGTGAATTAAGCAAAGCCGCCTAGAGCAAAGAGCATGCAATCCTAATTAATACGTTTCACCTCCTACAAGGGACTCTGACTTCAGTAGAATTTAAAATCTGGAAAAAAAAAACAAAACAAAAAAAAACAAACAAACAAACCCCCCCCCCCCACTGTTAACCTATTGCACATTAAAATATTCTAACAAAGGACTGTAAGAAGTCAATGGCAACCCTGCCAATCAAAAAAAACAAACAAAACCTCAAAACCTCAAAAAAGCAAAACCAAAAACCTACCAAAAAACCCAAACAACACCAACAAAAAAAAAAAACACCAAGAAAACAAATCACATTAAAAAGACCCCTCAAAAGTAAAATCTATTCAACGGACAAAAAAAAAACCAACCCAGAAAGCTAAAATAACTCTGTTCTAGAATTAACAGACACCTTTCATATAAGGCGGCAAGTAAAAGCACAAGATTATTTCAGTCTACAGAAAGATGGCACTTGTCTCTCATAACTCTACCAGCTCAGTACCGTTGCAAAAAAAACTGCAGACCTGTTCATATCTGTATTATCACTCCACTAGCAGTAGTCTCCATAACATACACTGCCATAAGAGGCAGGATGTGTAAGAAGTAATAAATAATGATAATACTGTGATATTTCTTTCTGGTTGTTCAGTCTTCCTGAAATGATTTTGAATTTTTACCGATGTTAAACAGCATTTGTTCTACTTTTGTTTAAGCTTCATTACTCTCACAAAAACTAAAGGCTTTTGCTGAGATGGAAATAACGTTTGCATCGATTAAATGAAAATTAATGGGAAAAAAGCTTCAAGCATGTTATTGAAACAGTCTTTGTAAGAATTGTCATACTTATTTGTTTTACACAAAAATGTTTTAGAAAATTGCTCTCTGCTTTAAAGTTTTGGTTTGAATACAACAGCTTACTTATGGGCACTGTAGAGCTAATCTGTTTTCTAGTCTTTTGTTTGTCTTATTATTTTTGCATATTTGTTACGTCTTTCCCCTTGAGAAGTCTGTTACTTCAGGTGGACAATTGTTTTTCGTGTCTGGTGAGATTAACCAGATTGCATGAAAATTCAAATTCTTGTTACATCATTGGTTATCCGGCTTCAGGAGAAAGTCTAACTCTTGTGCTAACTTATCTGTTGTTGCAGCAGCTTTTCTGTGTGTGTAACTGATCAATGCTTTCATACTCCATCTAAATGCTCCCATCTTTTGATCTTGATACTGGTTATTCCAAATAAATGACGTTCTGCTCTGGATACCCTGCCTTGTCCACATTCCATCATGTTCATCTCATGGCCCCGCTGGCAATGCCAGGCTGACAAAAATGTCGAAATTCAAATCTCTAGCATTTTTGATGACTTAGGAGCATAAGATGACACAATGTGGTACACTAAAATACAATAAGTGATAAAAAAAAACAGAAAAAAGACCACATTTGAATTTTCATGAGGTGCTAGCATTTCAAGATAAAACAACTTTTTGCATTTCCATTTCATTTCCACATCAAAAAAATAATTTGATACTTGGAATTCTAGTCTAAAGAGAAAATTCCATATTGTGACTCTCCCATAAATCAAAAAGGAAAATATTTTCAGGCATAGTTGCTATTCCTCCTCACACCCCCACTGGTCCTCACCCAGAAATAAAATGTAGCCAAATATACAACAGACAGCTGTTCAAGAGCACACGCCAATACTAAACCACATTTCCACAGGTAAAATAAATTCTATTGTGCCTCTGCTAAGAATCAGATTATGCATGAAGCATCTAGGTAAACAGAGAGTAAATAAACTTGAACTATCCTTCTGAAGCCAAAAGAAAATTAGTTAAGCAAAGCACAACAACATAACTACGGTGTTTGGGTACTGAGCAAACTAACCATACTTTCAGGAAAATGAGTACAGTTACCAGAATTTGGGGCTTTTTGCATTTAAGCAAAAGTCAACAACCAAAAGCAAAGCATCCTCTCTCTCACCAGGAAGCAGTAAGGTCTCATACTGTAGAATAAGACATATGGTTATTCAATTATAAAAAGAAAAAATAATTATGGCATCAGTGTTAGTAGAAGGTTTAGCAATTAAATATTTATCAGTTAGATACTTTTTATTTTATGGAGTGAAATACAGCTCAACACTGAAATTTTTTAAAAAGGAATCTTTTTTTGTTTCTATAACTTGATAGATATGAGTGTTAAGACTCCATTTAACTAATGTAAGTGAATAAGCAAATCTTCAGTCCTCATAGCAGGGTAGTAGTAGGGTCCTTGGATGTGGTGGTCCACACACAAAAGATGTTATTTTTTTGTTGATTATACCTTCTCTACTTAGTCTTCCATTTGCCTATACGACAAAGAAGTAATGCTCCTTGTTCCAGATCAGCTTTAGTTATCCAGGTATCCCCATTACATGCATGATTGTAATAAGAGGTTTAAAGTCTTTCTTGTGACATCAGAAGCAAAATATTATCACAACCTACAACACTGCCAATATGTGACATTAAAGAATGACCCTTTTGACAGCATTCTTTGAGCATGAAAAACAATTGATTTGAATGCATCATTTGAAAAGGAAGAAAAAAATACAACTACCACCTTTCCGACTCTCTGGCTGACAAAACTAATGTTCTGTCCTTGGACAAAACAACACTATATAACATACTTTCCTAAATATACATTGAACACTCGTAGATTCCATTTCTTTCTATCACTAAAGTTTTTTTTNATTTTGTTCATTCTAACTTGGCGATCAAAGAATTTTTATTTTTACACTATTACAGAAGTGCATTTTTCTAGGTTTCCAAAACCACCTTATTCAACCTTCCCCATCTGTCACCATCTGCTTCTTTTTAGCATGTACTTTTTGTGTGATCACATAAGCATGTGAAAAATAACTAACATTCAGATGATTGTCTGCTGGTACATTTGAGGACTGGGCATAATAAAAGTGAACTGCCAAAACGTACTTAACACTTCTAATTTTGTTGGGTCTTGCATGTAAGCTACATTTGATTTTCAAACTGTTTTACAGTTGGAAAGTTGATCAGGTACTCTAACTCAACAGTAAAACTGAGACTACATAATTAGCTCAGCACTAAAAAGATTATATTCAAAGAGAGGAACAAAACCCAGAAATACATCCACACAAGTTCACACATCCATCTTGACTGAGTCTGTCTGCACAATGTTGCCTGAGGCACAGGATAAGATGCTACAAGCAGCCTACTTCTGGACAGTCACAGACTGTGTCTCCTCTCCAAGCTACTACAGGACACGGAATAAAGGACTCTCGTGATTACAAGGGTGTACGGAATCTCATGGAAATGCTGGAGAAGCAAAGGCAGTAAGCCAAGAGTAGAAATACATTGAAAAGCAATGCAATTCCTAAACAATGCAGCAGATAATGCTTCCAGGTGCCAAGTAACTGGAAATTGCCATCAAGGCACAAAAGCTGAATGGTGGAGGTACCTGTTTCCAGAACACTATCATGCCTCAGCATAGCATTTCCACTTGTAGATGCACTTCTTAATACCCTTTTAATGTGAAAAGAACAAAACAGGTCTAAGGCTACAAAAACAAACTTACCCTCTGCCCTCCAAAAATACATTAACATCACTGTAAGAGAATTCCATAAACTAAATTCTTTCTGTCTTGTTAGAGCACCACTACAGGCCTCTCAGGTCTTTAGCAACACCACTATAAACCAGAATACCAATATATTTATATCAACACAGACAATTTGGAGGAGTGTCTCATTATCCTTTCTCTAAAAAAAAAAAAGAATACACAGAAGTGAAGTCAAATAAGAATAGGAACTAGCCTTTCCCCTAAACAAACCCAAAAAGTCATCGACAATCAATCTTCATTAACGCTCACCAGAGGTAACCAAATATGAGTGAGAACTTGCTCTGTAGAGCATGATGGAACGGAGCCTAACATAAAGTTTCTTTTTCACTGTCTCTCTTTACAGTATTGTTCCAACTCGTAGAAGTTCATAGTGGTCTTAAAGCCTTGTGAATGCAGATGTCATCTAGCAACATCTTAACAGCTGCTTTCCCTTAATTTGTGCCATTTTCCACAAATTCCCTTTTCCCCTATTTACCTTTTCTATCCAGTAGCTCTGGAGGTGGAAAATAATGGCACGTACCTATTTTTTTATACAAAAGGTGCATAGAATTTCAAAAAGCACATTACTTCAATGCCTCAATTATCTTTAAATTCAAATGAAATTTAAAGGAAAAGGAGCTAAAAAGAAAACTGCATCAGCCATGACAAAAATTATTTTGTCCTTCAGTTCCTCTGTATTCCTAACCAAACAACTCCCCAGCAAGCTCCTCTTCAATTTAAGTTGCTCATCAATCAAACACCTTCAACCTGGTCTAGTGGGAGGTGTCCCTGCCCATGGCAGAGGGGTTGGAACTAGATGATCTTTAAGGTCCCTTCCAACACAAACCATTCTATGATTCTATGATTCTGACTTCTGCCTTTTGTCTCTGCTGCAAAACATTCTAATAGTTTCTACTAAGAGAAAATTAACACAATAACATTAATTGTCTTTAGTCCAAACTCTCCTGCCCACAACCACATTTTTCCCCACAAGAAAAGCCTTCTCATTTCTAAGCTGTTTTCTGGCCTATCAATCTACCTGTGAGATCATTAGATTCAGTTCATTAATTCCTTTTACTTCCTGTTAACCTCCCTTGCTATCCTCCTTCTTATTTCACTCAAATTCTTCTCTCTCCCCCATGGAAAAGAAAGGAAAAGAAAGGAAAAGAAAGGAAAAGAAAGGAAAAGAAAGGAAAAGAAAGGAAAAGAAAGGAAAAGAAAGGAAAAGAAAGGAAAAGACCCATGCAACTTCACTTTCTCTGTAGCATAACATGCTGGTCTTTTACATCCTCACCTTAGCTAATCACTCTCAACTGGCCTGCCTCAGTTTATCCATGATGTTGGCTACTTTCATGAAAGTTCTTTGCAAACAAGCACCTTCATGCTTTTCTCCACACCTGAAGGAGCTCTTCTGTAACATTCACATTGCAACGTGTACTAAAATCCCTGTTTATAACACTGCTTTGCTATGATGCCTGCAAAAACTGAAAACATCAATTTCCATGCTAGTCTGTTTCAGTGCATTTCTGTGGTTCCCTCTCTGCCTACATATCCCTGAGTTTCAACTCATATCAGACGAGCTATGTGCTAGACCATTATATTCTCAGTCCAAAAATTTACCAGACTGCCTTTGGCAAGTATCCTGATCCAATACAAGCAAGCATTAAAAGAATGAAATAAATGTATAGCTGCACCAGTGACAAAATGCTTTTTCTGCCTCTACCGCACCATTTTATCATCTGCATATACCACAACATTCTTAGAGAATTTAACTTCAGTTCCTGTAAACACGGCATAAGTGGTTTTTTATGCTACAACCATGCTTGCAGCACAGGGTACCATGCTTCCCCTGGCTGAAATTCAGCTACTGAACTTTGATGGCCAAGTTCTAGATTTTGGGTCACCCCTATATCAAAGCCATATCATTCTCAAAAAGAAAAGCTGGAAGTAAGAAATTAAGTGAAAAATGAGGAAGGACAGCATTTGCTTCTTGAGAAAAAAGTTTTACCTTTCATTTCTCTGAGATAAAACTCAGGGAAATAATTGATTACGTATGATCTCTCTCACTCCCATTTCTAAGAGAAAGATCACACAAAAAAAACCCCAAACTGACAAACAAGCAATGTGTAATTTATCGTAGTATTTCCCTCATCTCCACTGGTCTCATTTTAAAGTAAGTTGTAAGACGTGCAGATCTTCTCATTCCTATGGACAAAAGCTATCAATCCACTCTGGGCACATACCTTTAAGTGACAATAACTGCATAAACTATACTGAAATGGTGTTGCTATTTTATTTTTTTTTAAATTAAAAACTACTGTTCTTATAGGAACGCATTCATCCATCTAGTCTGTACTTTTAGACTAATAAACTTAACAAGGTCCTACCATTTTCCCTGTTATTAGAATACACCTAAATATCATTGATCATCTGCATTTATGACAGCCATTTGAATGATCATCCATTAAGTCCCTTACAGACTTGTTCATGGCCAATGAACAAGTTCTCTCCTGTTAATAAAAAGATTAAAAGCTTCAAAATTAATTTCTGGTATTTAAACTTGTATCTTCCACGACACCAAAACTTAGTAGCTCAGTGACTGACATACTATAACTAGGACTGTGCACTTACTCCTAAGAACTTGAACTGAAATGCAGAGAGCCAGAAACTGCAATCTCATATAAGAAATTATACTTATAAATAATCAGAGTTTCAAGAATTGATATTTCTCTGCCCAAGTAGCTTCATTTCCTGAATGTTCTATTAAAGAAAGTCTGTAGAGGTCTGTACCTTTATTAGCTGGTGTTTGATCCTTGACGATCAACTGAAAACTATCAAAATCCAAACTGCTTTTAAATGTCTCACAGGTATATTTCTGAGTACCTCCTCACTTTTATTCTTTCTTTATTAAGCAAGTGATACTGTCTGGAAAAGACATAGGGTCCTGTCCTGCCTTTGCCACCACAAAACTGCAAAATAAACGTCTTGTGGGGTTTTTTTTGAAAAAAAATCAAGAGTACATCTGTGCTTCCTAAATGGGATCACAATTCATCTTTTTCATATTGGATCTATGTTTATTCTCTGACATCACAATGATCTCTAATGTGATAGCTTGCTCTGGAGGATAACAAAGGAAACAGACTCCTAAGAAACAGTCTCTTCTTCCTGAAAAACTACTAAAGAATGAGAAATTATAAAATATTTTATACCTTTCAAATGGGGAATACCGCGGATTCTTAGAGCAGAGGGAAATATTAAGTATTACTATGACACTTACACAAAAAAAAAAAAAGTCTTGCATTAGTTCTACTGCAGATGATAAAGGAATTTCACTACCTATCAGATAACCAAATTACTCTCAAAAGACTATATAATTTCACAAATAAAAAGTTATTTACTTATTCTTCAGTAATTGTGACCAAAAGGTACATCTGTACTGCAAACATATATAAGTCCTTCTATTTGACAGCGGCAACTATTTTCTTCCTAGAGGATGCATTCATACTCTACCATCTTCTATGCTTGGCACATAATTATGTAAGACAAAGCATAGTCAATGCTATTTTAGTTTTCTTTAAACTACAGAATACTGGCGTTGGGTAACAGGGAAGGACTAGGAGAGGACAATGGGAAGGGAATGTACCTGTGGAGCACCTAGCTTGAAGCCCTGCACATCCCTGTAGCAGCACAGTGCTTGGTGAAGGTACACATAAACTTCCAGGTGAGTGCCACAAACAATAATCAGTGACGGTCCAGAAAAGTCATCCTAGCTCCAAACATGAAAATTGCTTCCAAACTGGCAATCTCATTACATTTTTTTCCTGTGGCCCACCATCCATTTGATCTCCACATGGACAGGGGCATTTTTCTGGATCTGCCAGATACCAGCAGCCAGTCTCAGGTACTATATGAAAGGTCACAGCCTAGCAATGTGAGATGAAAGAGCCTTTTCAAAGAGGGTGGGAAGGACTACTTTGATCTCAGAAACATAAGGTTTGCAGGGAAGACACAACAACAGGTATGCCTATTTTCCAATTAAGAGTAATTCTGAAAACACCTTGGGAAAATATTTCTGTATGGATCCACAAGGTCACCTTCACCTGACAGAACATCATGCAAGGGGGAAATCCACCTTACCCAGGCTTAGCTATTTCTCTATTTTCCTGTTGGAAGCAACTGCAATCTAGTTTTTGCAAGAACAAAGCTCAAGTTCTTGTTTGGAGCTGAATCCACAACACTGAATTAATACAAAAGAAAATGTTAAGTCAGTTCTCAGGCTAGGTATAGATTTCCACCAGTGCAAGGCTCCTGGGTCCACTGCTTCCTGGCTGGTAGACTGCAACCTCAGGCTACCTCCTCGCGTTACACAGTACACTGTTCAAGTGTCCTCTAGTACAACAAGTACATGGAAAACTGAACCAAAAGGCCTGGAGAAGGGATGCACCCATCACACCTGACCTAGATGAAAGAGGAGGATGCAAGGGTATTATTAAAAGGACAGATGCTGAATGGATTTCCTCCACCTAACTGGAGAATATCTTGCTTCTAAAGAAAGGCTAAAAGGTAGTTGCCTTTACACTTACCACGACCAGGCAAAACATAAGTATATGCTGCCATTTGTCTTAGGATAAACAAGCAGGAATTCACTGTGGTAAGAGGATTAAAGTCCAGCTGTAACATTAGGTTCTCATGATCCGCAATTTGTCAAAAGGTAGTAAGTCCTTGGCATCTCGTAATGACTTCTGTGGCCTGAACTGCAAGAAGTGATTTTGGGGCATTCATTCTCTGACACATGCACATGAATAGACTGGACAACCGAGTCTCTTGATGGTCCCTTCATCAGTCAGCTGTCCCAGGTATAAAAATAGATACAATTATCTCAGGTGAGCAACTATCCAGCCAATGCACTGACAAACACTATTTTAGCAGCAGAGAGTGCGAAGGGAAAGTTTATTTTTTTGCAGTGGTGTCCATATACTACTTTAAAATAAGAATGTGTGGATAAAGCTGTTGAGTCTTCTTACGCCATATCAGTACCCTGTCCAGGTTGCTTGCTCTAAACCCTTTATCTCTGAGATAAAAGGGAATGAGTTTTGTGGTTCCAGGGTTAACGAAGAGTCAGTTTCCTTCAAGGCAGATTTATACAGAGTGGGTCTCCAAAAATACTCATAATGGGAGGTGGAGGAAAGGAGTGGGACTGCTAGAGAACAGAAAGGCAAACTAGATCAAGTTACTTGTGCTAAGTGTCTAAAACCCAGAATGATCCCTTGTCAAGTTCAATGGAAGAGAGCTAATGTGTTTCCAAAACTGAGAGATGGAGAGGCAGATGAAAGCAACTGAATGGGCTATTTGCACTCTTTGAGAATGTTTTCAAGACTGCTGACAAGGAGACAATGAGGGGGCAAGAGCTGGCAATGACACCTGTAGTCTATGCCAGTGATGACAGTATCATCCCCTGTGTTCTTATTGTTGCTGTTGTGGTCTGGGTATGGAACACAAGAAAAGTGGCCACTGTACCAAGCCACACAGATCTGCAACTACTTCTAAGTAGCCATAAAAGATTCAAAGCAGGCTAAGAGTAGTTCTGTAATCCTTAAATGTAGGTAACTGCTACTCAGCACTAAACCGAAGGAGATGTCAGAAATTGCCAAACAGGATAGCATCAATCTGCATCCAAGTCTTCGTTGCAATCTACGGGATGGGATTCTGCAGATGAGACCAGGTATCAGTGAGTTTGTCTTCATAGCTAGAGCAGCTGGTGACTCACCAAACAGCTGAAATGAATACATTTAACCAACCAAAATTATTTAGGTACTTCTAAACCTACAGTGTGAGAGCATGACTGCTCAGATTTCTCTTCACTGCTGAAAGAATCGAAGAAGATGGAAACAGATGGATGAAGAGAAAGTTAGTGACTCCTAAGAATGCTGATGTTTTCTTTATAGTTGAAGAAAAAGAATGTATCACAAGATCTTGCTATGATCCAAAATGGTCTATCAACTCTACATACCATATTAACTTATAACCGACTCTCAAACCCGTAAACCTGACCATCCTAAAATCTTCAGCCAACAGTATTTAGAAGCTAATGTGCACCAGTTTCTCTTGACATCCCTTAATCGTAAGGTTCAGAATAAAAAATGAAAGGCAATCTAAACTTGCTTGTTGAAATAGGCTACAGGGATTATTGCTGCTACTCAGGATTCAATACTTCTGAAAATAAGAGGGTAAAAAGCTACGCTGAATCCGTGCCTCTTCACCTCCTCCCTTTTAACTAAGGCACATTCTTCTTCAAAGACAATAAGTAATAGAGACATCCTGGTGGTACTGAGTTGCTGCAAGAGGTGGGGAATCCCTTGAAGAATGCTTCTTAAAACAAATCATAGAAATAAAGGGCCTTGGAAAGCCCTTTGGGTTTACTTGAAAGTTGTCTCCATGTCAGGTGTGTACTAGGTTAATTAGCAATCTTGAATGCTGACAAGAAGGGAAATAACGACTAATTCAGCATCCGCAGAATCCCTGGCATTAAGTAAAAAAAATAATGCGGTCTTTCATGTCAATACTGGAGTTGCGTTTGGCAGCCCCAGTGGAGAGGCAGAGTGACATTTCCAAGCACCACAATCAGTACTGTTGACTGAAGCCAGACAGGACAAAACCACAATTTTGAGAATGCTTCCCTTGCGTTTTTTCAGTAGGCATCAGTGGCAGAGCTGTCAGCACTGATACTGGAGCAGATCATTTGGGGGACTTGAGCTTCCACAACAGGTTCTCAAGTGACCAAACCAGAGCCGTGAAGGGGACCAAAACACCGTCCTCATGTCCATCTTTTTATCAGTCCTCGAGAAGTGTGATGTTTGGCACTCTGAGTGCTAGCTAACGGTAAAGATGGGGTGGCATACTCTGGGATGCCACTTCTGCTTACATACTACGAAACAGCTAAGTTTTGGTGCCCACCTCAACCAGTTCTGAGGTTGATACACTCAACTGTTTTTAGCAGAAATATCTAAAATTTCAGCTCCCTCTCCCTGCAACTTGAGGAGTTCGGATAAAACCCAGCAAACTCAGTACCTTCCTATTCCCCCTCGCCTCCACTGAGGCTATATAAACACTAGTTATACAGCTCAGTTAAGCAGGATCATATGTTCCAAGTGACAGACAGATGGAAGAATATTTTTGAAGAAATCATCAGAAGATAAAAACTTTAACAGAGGAAGGCAAAGACAAGAAGGAAAATGCAAGTTAGAGGCCTTTTTAAACACTAAGCAGCACAGCATCAATATACATACAATCACCACAAAGAAGAGTAGCACATACAATTCTGAATAACAACTGCATAGTATTAATCGGGCAGACTGTCAGTTCTTTAACTACAATGAACAGTTTTCAGCATACAAACATCACAGTCTAAAATTAAATGGAAAATAAACACTTTACACTGTATTACAAGAATATATTCTAAATCATACCTCGGGTGCCAGGTATTCTGGAGTACCACAGAATGTTTTCATAGTTGCCGCGTCTGTGATTCCTTCTTTGCAAAGTCCAAAATCTGTAATTTTTATGTGTCCATCTTTATCCAACATTAGATTTTCTAACTGTATGTTGGGGAAAAAAAAAGGTTCCCTTAGTATTTCTTAACAGAAATGCTGACACATTACAACAATTTTGTAAAAAAGATACAGAGTTGTTGCTTGCAATAGAATGTAAATTTTTGCAATTAAAAAAATTACAGCACCTATTATATTACAGCATTTAACAATGTTTACTGTTATGCATTTTAAATAATTTTTTAATACTTTAACACAGTTTACAATAGTAAATCCCAGGTCAATCAAAGCGTGACCTTTCATTCTGAAGTTTTACAAGTTTGGTGCATCTGTCATAGAGAGAAAGCAAAGTAATTTTCTAAATATTCTCAAGATATAATCAAGTAATTCAAGGTTACAATCATGGCTGCCTTTTGGTAAGACTTCATAGTTTCCTTTGCTGTTACATGACCTTCATTTATCAAGACGCATTTTACTTACTATACTGTCATGAAAGAGTATATATATCCATAAACCCTGAAAATATCTGCATCTTCCACAACCTTTTCAATAACAGACAAAAGAGAGGCGACTGACAAAAACGAAACCCTGAGGTAAATTCCTCCTTGTATACTTGCAAAGGACACTGTCCTTGAACTGTGTATGTGTACCTCTGCATGCTTTGCATTGCATTTTAAATACATGATTCTTGCTTTGAAATATGAAAACACAGCCTGTTATGAAGTATTTAAAGAACAGGAATAAGAACTACTGCCATATTTACTGTGGACTGTCTCAAAAGCATGGTTAACATCGCTTTCCCAAAAGCTTTTTATTAGCAACACTTTAAATACAGACACAAATAAAAACAAGTGAAACATACTCAACAACTTTTCTCAACAGAAAAGGGTGGTTTTTTTCTAATTATAAGGTGTGTAGTGAAAATACCAACAAAGGACAGTCATGGCCCTGTCCTCCTAAGTCTGCAAAAAGCCTGAAATACAATTCAAAGGTATATATTTCCTCTTGAGTCTAACAGTGTCATACAAAGAAGATGCAAAGTACCATCCCCTGCCCAGACAATTCCATAGTTTTCCAAGATGTCTGACCATTTCACGTTATTGCAACAGATTCTGCTACAAGCAGGTAACCCAGTGTCTTGTTTCTGTCTGCCTCCCTGAGCACAACTTGCCTACCATTGCCTCCCTCTCCTCAGCTCCTGCACAAAAGAGTCCACGAATGAGCTCCACTAGCGCACATTAAAGCACAATTTCCCGTACCAGAGATTAAAGGCTTGTGACAGAAATAAAATACTTTCTTCGTGGAATTTAGAGGTTCCTCCCACATAAGTTAGAAAATGTTCCCGTTGAAAGAAGAGGTTATTTTCCATAGAACGCGGTCATACTGTGTCACAGAGTACCTGGAGCTTCAGGCAACAGAGGATACGCAACTGCATACGCAGGCAAATCTAAGACAAACTACATTTCAGTATTATGAATCTTTCCCAAGATACAAAAGGCAAAACAATTTTTAAATTAAGGCTGAATTTTTTCTCCTATTGAAGTATTCTGAATTGTTTTAAATGTTTTCAAATCATACAAGAACATAACTCTTTGGTGAGATAAACAGAATGCAGTCACATTGTCCCAATTCCCCATTTCCCTTGTTTGAGGACACTGAGAATTATATTTGAGATTTGCGTTGAAATCCAAGTTAAGTTATAAGTAATGGGGAAAAAAAAGGATCAGAAGTTTAAATCTCCTTCAAGTGGTATCACCAAGGTATGCTGTTTCTTTTTTTAATCAAGTTAGTCAAGTAATGTACCCAGCTATAGATTACTGTATCAAACGGCTTCCTTCAGCATATACAGAACTTGTAACTGAACACAGACTTTTTTCCCCCATTAACTCTGAATAGTGCAACTTTATAATTACTTTGTGTTTTTCCCAATAGTCTCTGCAAAAACAAAAATTTGATTACTTTTTTTTTTTCTTTTTTTACCTTGAGATCACGGTACACAATCTTCCCAGAATGCAGATAGTCCAGGGCAGAGACAATTTCTGCACCATAGAAGCGTGTGCGGTCCTCTGAGAACACCCGCTCTCTCGACAAATGGAAAAACAGCTGCAGGGTAAACAGCAGGGACAGGATTGTAATAATTACTGATTTAGTGGGGGAAATTAACACAAACATAAAACACCTCTCATCACCATATTGTGATGATAGATAGTGTACTCTCAGTGGACACTCAGCACTCTTAGACAGCAGCTGGCTTATCTTTTCCAGGTTTCCAAAGGGAGAAAGCGAGCTGTTAAATCAGCGTTTTAATCAATATACCAATCTTGTTTAAGGCATTCTGCTTGCTACTCATTTAACCTTCAGTTACTGGGGGTGGAGGGGGGGGGAAGTATGCAGCAACATCATTCTGTACTCCTCCCTCCACCACTTCCTTGGATTTTTATTTTAAGCCACTGAGAAATACCCAGATTCTGGATCCACCTTAAGTTTTTCAGTAATTTCGTAACTTTTCTTTGAACTGAAAAAAGTCTAGTTCTTCAGTAGACTTCAACTGAACAGGTGAACTGGCATTGTACAAAAACAGTACATTCACACTGCCAGCAATATTACTAGAAAAAGCAAACCAAGAACTGCTTAGGGCATACAAAATTTATGTACTTAGTGTATTTCTTTGCTACAACAGAAACATTTCTTTGGGGTTTTTGACTCTTCTTTAATGCTTTATAAGTAACAGCCCTTTGCAGACACTTTTTCAACTGAAGTCTTCAGTAAAAAATATTAGTCATTATGTATTGCCAGTAACTTCAGCTGCAATGAAAAAGTGTAAGGTGATGTTCGGTAAGGTTGTCAGCATCTTATTGGATAAAACATCAACCTCAGAACCTGGAACAACACCTAAAAAAGTAGAATTTGGCTATGTAATTGAAATTCTTTCTAAAATGGCTACTTTTATCTACTGTCAAGAAAGCTTGGGAAAGTCCTTAAACAAAGATTAGTAAGTATGCTTTGGTATTCTGCTTCAGACCGAAGGGTCTGCCTGCCTTACTCCTTCAAGTTATGACGTTTTTGCTTTTACCACAGGAGCTAAAAATCAACAAAAAAGAAATACAGAACATGTGATCATTTATAAACTAAATATAGACAAGGAAATCCATAATAACAATGTGGGTTTTTTTTTAATTTTCACTGCTAAAAATATCAAGTAGGTGAGAATTCCGAAATGGCAGGGTAGATACAAAAAAAAAAAACACCAAAACCAACCAACCAAAAAACAATAATGTGCTTAACCTGTCACTACCACATCCTACTTTACACCTGTAGGAAATCTAGACTGCTCCCACGGCACAGAACAGTGTCAGAATTACTGCAGCTATTTTCAGTATGCGGACTTTTCAAAATGTAATTAAAAAGTCAATCCTATAAATACCTAGAAGTCAACAACTTTCCTGACAGCAGTACTTCAAAAAATGTTGATTATTTTTTCTGAACTTAAACAAACTTCCCACTAAACCGAACCTTTTGGCAGCATATAAGCAGAGACTTCACAGAAAACAGGAACTGCAGTATGATTTAAACGTATCTGCATTCCCCTTCCAATTTCTTTTTGAATTCTCAAGACACCCTCTACCAAAACAGAATACCAGCATGACACAGAGGATCATTATTTTGTAGGTATTTCAATTGCTCCTGCTGCTGTTTCCCTGTTTAAGAACCAGTCCCTGGTGGTGACATCAGCCCTCCCTGTAGTAACGTGCATTCTGTACTGAGAACTGCTTAATTGCCAACATAAACAGAAGATTCATACAGACTAAGCACCTAAGGCTGCCTTCATGAAGTCCCTCACATATTATAAAATTGGGAAAAGAATAAATATAGTTCTCAATTTGCGGGGTCTTTTCCACACGTTTTTGCCAGATCTAAACAGGAAACAAACACTGCTAACTAGATCTTCACCCAAATAAAACAAAATATAAAATCTGTGTAATTTATGCATTTATGTCTGTTTTCTGGTGTCTTTCATAAAAAATGAGCTAATGTCACTAATTGTTAAGAGTTCTATTTGTTTTGATGGACTCAAAGTAATTCAAAATAAAGGCCAAGTTTCAGAACACTTTTTAACGTGTAGAAATAGAAAACCCATTCCCAAAATTTGTAATATAACCTCCAGTTAGCCCTACATTCATATCTACACAAAAGCACTATTGTGGTTTTCTGTATCAAAGAGACTAAGCCAGTAGCTGAGCAGCAAAGTCTTAGAAAATTCTAAAACCTCAGGACACGTGTCAGCAACAGATGTATTGGTTTCCATAGAAAAGTCTCCCAATTTGAATCTGAGCGTTGATAACCTCACAAGTTAGAGTAACAAAAACTTATTTTCTTTAGTCTTTATTTCCAACAAAATACTCGTGATATTCATTGAAATACTAACTTCAGAGTAAACCGACCAGCTAGAAACAACTAGCAACAGTTCTGTTTGCCAGAGTTCCAAAGTCAATTTATTTTAATGTTATATATGACACTGCAGTCACTCCTCGTAAGCATCCTTCATATTGTTATAGCACCTAGCAGAGTAGTCATCGAACCATGCGTGCTAGTTTTGAATGAAGAATGTACATTTAGATATAAAAATGCATGTTAAAAGTGAATTCATACACTCAGATATATGCTAAAGATATTAAAGCAAACTTCAAAATTATAATAGAAAAATCTAACGCAGTGAGATTACAGCATTATTTTCAGCTGATTATTTAGCTGGTTCACTATTTTGGAATAATTATGCCACCAGGCTCTATTTACAGCTGTCAGAATAAGAAGATTAGACTGAGAGAAGGAAAAGAAGAAATCTGATGGAAGGTTATGAAAAAAGCTTTCAACATTTGCACTATTTATTGATTTACAGTTATTAAGTATGTGCTACAAAATCATTGGAATTGCAATAGAAATAGCTTTGGCACAAAGAAAGCCATTTTGCACATAACATTTTTGATGGCATACATGACAGTACTATAGTTACAGTGAAGACTGGAGGTATAAATTTCCTGGTATATCTTTATTTAAAACTGGACAACGATGTTGCCATGGGCTTTTCCTAATAAAAAAATTTAATGGAAAAATTATAATAAATAAAACCAAAGATCAAACATAAAAGTAAATTCAGATGCAGATCCAAGCATACTAAATATATAAACGACACAACCTTATATCAATCGATAGATTAAACTTCTACACGCACCAGTGACCTATTCAGCCTGTTGAAACTTGTATGGCTAGCTCTTGCTGATGTGCATTGGGTTTGCTCAGCTCCGCACTTAAACACATTTTGTATTTGACTGTTGATTTGACTCTTTTGCAAAGCATCTGCAGTAGCAGCCTTGAAATTCTGAATTACTTGTTTATTGTTTCAGACTTTATACTGCTTCTAGGCACATTCTATGCTCAAAGAAATATAGCACCCTTATCTGAGACTATTGTCATTTTAGGCTAAGGAACATTCTCTCATTTATTAGAATTTAGGAAAACAAAACAGGACACAACCAACATAAAAATGACAAAGCTCACAACAATATTCAGTTATTTTTCATTAGGTAGGTTGTAAATCCTCTGTCGTTTTTTTCTAGACAGTAATAGCACTTGTTCAATTACAACAAACCATTTAGCTCTCTCTTGCCTAATGAATTGAAGTAAGAACTGTGGAAAAAAAAAAGCCAAGCAGAACACAGATTCAGAATTCTGGTGTGGAGAAACGATCTGAACAAATTTTAGAGTCTAATTTTATTATACAGATAATTAACAATGAAGTTTGTTACAAAGTACGGGATTTGGAATTATCCTGCAAGTGCAAAGCAAGGAAGTTAATCAACTTATTAGTCAGCTGAATCAGTGTACTCGGCAGAGTAATGTATGTAATAGATTTCATTCCTAAAGCTTTTCAGCCTTTAAATACTGGAATGGGAAACATAGAGTCCAAAAATATTCCCCAACAATAAAGAGCCATTCTTAGAACATCCTTTTTTTATACCACAGTTTATACCATTCTGTATGGCCTGGAAGTTGGGGGAAGACTGTAACGTATCACTAACGTATTGCAATCACATAGTACTCAAAATTGTATGGGTTACAAATAGGCAAATCAATACTAGCAGGAAAACCATCAATACAGCATTAGTCGTTTTTTTCAAAATGTTGATAGGACAAGGACAGCAAAAAATGTGCAAAAATGAAAGGGTTTTCTTTGCTTTAAAGCAGGCCTGTTTTCATCTGTAAGTACTGATAGTTTTAGTTATTTAAAAATATGTGCATGAATTTTCTATATTTTGAACCAAAGTAAAGAACAGTTTATCATGCAATACTGCATGTACTTTTTTACCAAACACTCATATAATATGCCATTTTGAAATCTTGATAATGAATATGGTCATCTCAGCTAAGCCAGATGAATACTTTTTTTTCCTACAATCAAATTTCAATGCCTTAATGCTACTTTAATGGAATTCCTTCAGTAAAACAAAGGTTTAAGAGCAATATTTTTTCAAGAGATTGGGCAGTAGGTCTTATGTAAAATATAAAGTAAGTCTACAGGGCCAGCTTAACACACCTGAGACTTAGCCCAAACATCTGGATATCTTAGCTGAAAAGTATCCAACACAGACAGAATCTTACAGCTTAGAATTTGGCCACAATTTCATGAGTACAGACAAATGCACAGATATATTATCCTGGCTACCCTCTGTCCAGCTCCCTTAAAGTTACTCCATATAACAGCTGTGGGAGTTTTTTAAGAAGAGTAAACCAGCATTATTTTTCATTAACTTAATTTAGAAAAAAGCTAAGTGATTCCTTCTTTCAAAAGATTTAACCCCCCACACTTGAAGGTCTTGGCTGACAAGAAGCTCAACAGGAGCCAGCAATGTGTACTCACAGCCCAGAAGGCCAACCCTATCCTGGGCTGCATCAAAAGAAGCGTTACCAGCAGGACGAGGGAGGTGATTCTGCCCCTCTATTCACTTTTGTGAGACCCCACCTGGAGTACTTCGTCCAGCTCAGGGGCCCCCAGCATAAGAAGGACATGGACCTGTTGGAGTGAATCCAGAGGAGGGCCACTGAGATGATGAGAGGGTTGGAGCACCTCTCCTAGGAAGACAGGCTGAGAGAGCTGGGGTTGTTCAGCCTGGGGAAGAGAAGGCTCCGGGAAGACCTCATAGCAGCTTTCCAGTATCTGAAGAGGGTCTACAAGAAATCTGGAAAGGGTATAGTGATAGGACTATAGGTGGATATGGGGGGGGATATGGGGGGATAGGGGGAATGGCTTCAAACTGGAAAAGGGAAGATTTAGAACAGATATTAGGAAGAAATTTTTCACTCTGAGGGTGGTGAGACACTGGAACAAGTTGCTCAGGGAAGTTTTGGAAGCCCCATCCCTGGAAGTGTTCAAGGCCAGGTTGGATGAGGCCAGAGGAATGGATGCAAGACAGGCACTCTGGGGGCGCTCAGGGATTAGGACTATAGTTGAAGACAGTTTTATTGTAGGAGAATACAGCAAAAAGATAATGCAAAAGATGGTATTATGCTGCAACAATTCCTGAAGGAAGAAAGTTTTCTGACAAAAAAAAGCTAGTGGAAACACTTAGTCCTTTAACATTATTATGCAGCATATAGTAGACAAAACAAGGAAAAACCCCTAGTTCATGTTGTAAGGAGGTACAGTCTGAATAGCAAACAGCCCCTAAAAGGTATCTAAAAGCCCTCTTCTTAGATTGCAATTCTCTTTAATTCCATTTGACATATATAGTTTTTGATATTCTGTTCTTCAGTAAACAGCTGGAGGACAGTAACGGCTTAAAGGCTAATAACACTGTAAGAAATTCAGCACTTAAGTTGAAACTTCTGGAGTACGCAGCAAGTGAAGGGGAGAGAAGTAATGAAAAAAATGAACACTCTTTTCTCATAGGTGATAGCAAAGGGTGATAGCAAGGGTGATAGCAAAGAAGAGAGTGGGTATTTCACATTAGGACAAAAGCAAGACTAATCAACGCTATTTCTGCTTGTTTGCACTAGATTATGACCATTTCATGCCAGAACATGCTATAATATGCTTGAAGAAGAAACAATAAGCAAGCTATTTCTAACTGTTTCTCTACCATGAAATTATCTTTCAAGATACAACAGCCTAATTTTTCAAGAATAGGAACAACATTTGACAGCATAGTTATAAAACATGTCCATATTTTTTAAAAAATAAAACAATTTTAAAATTAAAAAAAAAAATCCTTCAAAGATACTAGAAAGCAAAAAAAGCAAGAAAAATTACATCCTTGAAAAAGGATAATCCAGGAGAGCACTACCATTACAAGCGCAGAACATCTTTTTTAAACTTACCTCTCCTCCGTTTACATACTCCATCACAAAACACAAACGATCCTTTGTCTGGAAGGAATATTTCAAGGACTTGCAAAGAAAACAGCAAAACCAAACCAATTATCATCTTGTATTAAACCAATTTCTTCAACTTAAACTGTAACAAAATTTAATTTTATTCTCTTAAGCAGGCAATATTGATTTGGTGAGAAATTTCAGAGTAGTTAAAGTATAACTTCCTGTCTGGAGCTTGAGATGAATTAACACAAAAACCTTCATGTCTTCCCTCATCTCCACCACATGGCCATTGATATGAAAACACTGTGCTTATTATAACAAAATACTAAATATTTACTAAAATACTCAATTTTCTACTGCATTTCTTACTGCCATACATGGTACCAGCTATTCTCACTCATCCACTTCCACGATGCCCATGAAGACAGAGGTTACCATATCCTTTTTAATTTCTCCAAAATAAAATCTTAAAAGTGATGTTAACCTCCAGCCTGCTTTCATTTCCAAACCAAGGACTCCCCAGTTTCACATACTATGCAATGTTAAAAACACTGAATGCCAAATGAATATATTTATTTACATATCATTTTATAATTGTAATTCACTTTATTATCCTAATTAAAATTTTTGACTTACAAATGTTGAATTGATTTTACTTGGAAAAATTATACCAAAAAAAACTACAGATGCAAGCTTGGCCTAAAGAAAATGAAATGCAGTAGAACCACATGTAACAAAATCCTAAGGAGACTCAAGTGACTTAAATAATGCAGGTCTCCTTAAAATATTTGTTTAAAAATATCAGAAAGATATAAAGATACAACTGCAGTGACATCGTTGCATGATTTGATTAGAATTACACCTACTCCTGCTTACCTTTACACTCTAATTTAAGAAACTTTTGGTGATCTCATTTCTCTTGATTGAATTTCCAAGAATATGGCCAAGCAATGTAAATGCAATCCTCTGCTTTCTAAAGGGTTTTTTATGATTTTCTAAATAGGAAAGCTTCCGTGTTATACTTGGATATTTTAATACAAAAAAGAAAAATTTTTCCCTATGTTAAAATATAACATGTTAATTATCTTCTGAAATCAGTGAAAAGATTTTCTAATATATTCTCAAAGGAGAGGAATCAGAATTACTTCTACAGAACAAAGTCAGTTTTAAAATTAAAACTATTAACCATAATTTGTCATGAATCTCAAAATTTTCATCTCTCTGTCAATATCTTCCTTGAACTAGTGGGGTTTGAGGTTCGTTGCTCCATGGGCTACTTATATTGAATGAATAGTTATTTTTATCATTTAATTGAATTCTTAATTAAGTTTCCTTGGTAAAAATTACTTACTTGACACTATGTGAAATCAATAACTTTTCTTTAAAAAGTGTTCATATACAAAAATTGCACAACAGTTACATTCTACAATTAAACTTATTTCCAGTGCAATTAAGCTTTAAAAAATCATTAGAAACTTTATTTCTGAACTCTTAAATACATATTCTGATAAAGGATATCATAAGCACCAGATAGCTACTGATTGTTTACAAATCATCCGGAGAAAGACTTCAAAATGTGTTTGTAAATTATGTTCATAATGGAATACCCATCATGTTGAAAATTACCTGCTAATGTACTTAAAACTAATTCCTAATACTTACTGTTAAAAAAGGGTGTCTGGTGTTTTTCAATACTCTGCTTTCTGTAAGCGTATGAGCCACTTCATCCTGAGAAATAAAGAGTAGAAGAAGTAGGTCTGAATTAAGATATAAAATTCTTATTTAATTAATTAGGAGGAAAAGGTCAACAGTTCCAAACAGAGAAAGCTACAGTACACTTTTGGGAAATGAATGAACCTGAAAGAAACATGAAAAATAATTCATATTTTGAGGCAGGATTTTAAAGTAAATTTAAGTTTGGCAAAATACAATTTAATGTATTTTATTTGATTTTCTTTTTCTTATTTTCTTGGTTTAAAATGAATTCTTTTAACTTTATATCCAATGCAGGGAAGGAAGAAAAGATAATATTGGATTTGATAGTTTGAAAATATAGTCATCGCAACTTTGCAGTTCTGGTATGAATCATCTGAACAACATATCTACAGAGATTGAATCAGTTTGCAAGAAACACACACAGGTAGTAACTGAGAGGAAGAGAGGGGGGGGGGGGGAGGATGGCGGGAAGAGGGCTCGCCCTGCGCTACAATGGTGAGCAGCTCCTAAGGACTAGGGAGAAAAGCGGGGCATTTAGGAGGTTCGTATTATGAATACACAGCCATTTTATGCAATTCTGCATGTAATCTATGCTGCGAATCCTCCCTCCCCTGGCTGCCAGGGGCTGAACCTAAAAAACCTGAGAGCCACTGGGCTAGTTTAGCCATTTTCTGTAGCACCAAGCTACCACTGAGTATTATATTATAGAGAATTGGAGATTAAATTAGTGCGACTCAAACTTCAACCATAACCCTGCAGAAGTAAATATACTTAGTCAGAGTATACTTTATTATTGCTACAAACAAAACCAATATAACATTATTGTACTGCACATGCTTATCAGACTAAGCTCTGAAGATATTAAACTAGAAAATAAACACAGATGTCAGGAGTTTTAAATTAGACATTAAAATTGTCAAAATAGGCAGTTAAACAACAACAACAGAGTTAGTGGTAATAAATTATGATGCCATTTAGCTGAATAGCAGTGCAACACTGAGTGTATACACTACAACCACGTATTGGGGGAAAACCAGAAAGCACTTCAAGGAGAAAAGCAAGCCTAAAGTTTTAACTATTTATTTATTTTTAAACCTCGGTGGTTCACCAGATGTGGGGCATAAAAAGCTGGCAATGGACAGTTTTTTCTGGCACTACCTCAGAATTTTGTAATAGTGGTAGCATTGTATTCCCTGGTAAGTGTAATATTAATCTGTCATGAAAATTTAGGATCAACAGATTTAGGCTGAACTGGGCATATGCTATACAGCCTTCTAGATACAGCTGTCAACGCACCCCTTTTCTGTTTCATATTATCCCAACTGTTACAGGTATGACCTTCTATAGCGTATATTATATCACGTTCTAGGCTGAGTTGGGACTGCAGATCTATTCTACCTAGTGACTGTATCCTGATCTTGCAAATTAAATGTGATTGATAAATCCCCATGACATACTTGCACACTGACTGGGCTAGACAGCTAAGTGCAGGCTCAAGTCTGCTTTTGTTTTTAGTTTGGGAAGTAGTGGAAAAAAATGCTATTTGGTGACTATAGGGAAGAAAACCATGATCACTTCACTTGTGAAGATCTAAGCACAGTCTATTTTTCATTCTTTCATCAGTTTCTTATCAATACACAACCATACTATGGAAAACTTAGGACAAAACATCAAAATAAAATTCCAGCTCCGAGGAAGTCAAATTTAAAAGACTGGGGTGCTCCCACTTTCATTATAGGATGAAAGGCATGTTTCCTCACACCCCTAATCCTCTTTTAGTCTACAAACAGGCAGAAAAACAGACCCTGGTCTGCTTCAGGGAGGCTCTGCCCAATCTATCACTGAGCTAGCTTTCTGTTTTCAGGTAAACAGATCAATGAACAGTTGCATCTCTGATCTCTTCAAAATTTCTCTGGCTTTATACACGCTTCTATGAAAAAGAATTTTCACTCAACAGAGAGAGAAAAAGCTATCTGAAAATCAGTTTTAACCCTTCTAAAAACTCAGTGATATTGTAGAAGCCAGCAAAGCAAAAGGGAAAACCTTAAAATTAAAAAATGTGATTTTTATTTTATTGGTATGAAGAAACAAGCTGAAATGCTCTGAAGGCTGGAAGGGTATAAAAAAGCAGCAGCAGAACAGGAGCTCACAGCAGTCAGACACAAGACTCCCCTGAGGGCTCCCTGGGTGCCACAGGTGAGCAGAGCACTGGGGAAGGATGCCAGGCTGGAGACTGGGACACAGCACGGAGCAACCAGAGAGACTCTGAGACCCACGGGGCGACCCACAGAGATTGCTGCCATTTCATAACGTCTTACAAGGAGGGCCACTGAGATGCTCCTTCCCATGCAGCATCAGGAGAACACAGCAGCGATACCCTCTTTTCTTTCTGTATCTCCTGACTGTGAAGAAGAAAAGGGCACTCTCTGTTGCTGTTAGTCCGAATTGTGTACGTGCCGACCAGCCTGCCAGTGCATGCGAGACAGCTGCTAAGGGCATGCAGAACTCACAGGTCAGTCTCTTCTCTGCTGAAGACATAAATTTAAGCCTCTCCCCCTGCACCAGGGCTGGTTTTAATGAAACTCAAGGAAATATAACTGGGTTTGAGGTTTCTACTCCTCTATCAAATTTAATCGAAACTGATCAACACATTCAAAAGTTACTAGAAAGTGAGTGACAAATAGACAATTGAACATAGAGGTAGACTGCAAAACTCTGTAAGCCCTGTTTTCATAGGCCAATAGGAAAATTAGAATAATCTGAAGGATATTTTAAAATAAAATATATGTAAACCACAGTAGTTCCCATCCACATTCAGTTTTCACAAATACTGGTATCGTTAGCCTCAAGCATTCAAAATTCTCAGTGAGATCCACATCCCTCAAAAGCCTCCTTACTTAATAATCGGGATTATTTTTGAATGTGTCTCACGGTGTTGAGAGCATGTAGGTTTCTTGCTCTCAACTTGTTCTGTGCAAGTGGAATTCAAAATTTTAGAATTGCTAGACACAAAGCTCAGAGTAGATGATCTTTGAGTTTAAACTTAGTAAAATTATGACCAAGCACAAGAGCTAGTAACACTAAACTAACCAAGTTTAAGTGAATGGATAATGCCAGTTTAAACCACTTCTTCAGACAACAGCTTCAGACTTTTCTTGTTCCTCAAAAACTGAAAAAATGAAATTGTTAGTCCCGTGCACAGCCATCTCATCTAACATATTAGGAACAGAGCACAGACCCATTAAATTAATTGCGTTTATCTGAATAAACCTGCAGTTGACTTAGACAAATTTTTGAAGTATGTAATATACCCTGCAATGCCTTTTTCTTGTTTTAAACTTGGATTGCACTATCTTCCCGCCCAGTGAACTCTCTCAATGCTTTAGCACACTCTAGATCACAAGACACTGGAAAAAGGTATGTGAAATGGGTACATATACTTTTTTTGTACTCTCGTTTTCTGAAGATACAAACGTTTTTCTGTCAAACTGTTACCATCAAAAATGAAATACACCTTATGTATTAGATATTGACTATTCCATTACAAAAAAAGAAAGTCTCAGTATTAAAACTGTAACCTTCCTTACCTTTGCAATAATGACTTCTTTTTTCAAAATCTTCATAGCGTAGTATTTCCCACTAGCCTTCTCTCGGACCAGGATAACTTTGCCAAACGTGCCTTTGCCCAGTAGTTTTAAATAGTCAAAATCATTCATTGTCTATAAGGAGCAAAGAATAAGGATTAGCAAGACTTATGCTGTCCAGTTCCAATATGCACACCAGTGTGTCCAGACATAACCAAGTACTGTTACCAATATAATAAGAACAGTTTACAAAAATAGGTACACTTCTACGATTAAGTTCATAACAGTTAACTGCATCCTTAAACCACTAGGATATATTGTTCCATACTATTATTATAGTTCTCTAAAGTCCAGCACTGCACAGTATATAACACACATACACTTATTTTTACAAAGCACACACAGAAAAAAGTTTTAGCCTATACCAGCATTTCAAGAATCCTCCACATCCAAGAAAGCTCATCAACACTCAGGGACACAAGAACATGGCATATCAGTAGGTTTTGTGTAACACCAACCACTGCACTGATGGCTTTTTTGAAACATACATGATCCTCAGTGGAATATTATACCAGTAAGACTCTACAGCAGTCTTTGCATTAGAGGTGGACTTTTAAAATTTTGAATACAGATTACAATTACATGGTTTTTACATTAATCAACCTGGCTCTGAAAAGGAAGAGGTAGTGAGTTTTCCTTTTTCATGTGACTCAATTATAGTGACTGTTCAAGCATCTAGTATCACCCTAGGTTTGCAGGTTAAACACAGTACATCCAAGAGCTCGTTCCACCAACAGACAATTTTAGTCCAGTAGGTTTATCAGCTCAACTGGAGTGTCACGCACTGCAAGAATATGACCAGACGATCTCAGATCCCAAAGCAGTTTAGCCACTTTCATGAGCACAAAGCCTGAGTCAATAATCACCTTAGTTCTGCAAGTTCATTTCACAGCCAGTTCAGAAGCGTCAACCCTATGGTTTATGCATTAGATGCAAAGATGAGGATGTAGAAAAAACAGCACAATATTGAGAATGCAGCGACTGCACAGGGTCACCTTGGATTGACAGCAGGGTTTCTTTGGCCAACTCAGGCCAATCATTGGCTTCCACTGTGTGTTTCCACAGCACATCTTTCAGCACACTGTATTACTGGCTTGGATGCAGCACCACGTAACCACACAGAGACCATTAAGGCACTCAGGAACCTTGAGGAAGCAGTTAAAAGCTCTGAAAGACAACACACTTGCCTATTGTTGTTATAGTACTGTCCTGCAATATCAATAACCTTCCTTTCTTAGTGAATGATACACCTCAAAATATTTATAAAGAGAAATTATACTCTTGAGTCTCAGTTTTGCTAAATTAAATATATTTAATCCTGCTATGTGTGAGGAAAAGAAAAGATTGTGGCTTATCTTTCATCTTCCTAGTGTCTCTTTTTATCGCTAGTTGCAGTCTCAGGGAGTTTTCGTGAATACTGATACTTGTGTCTTCCACAATGGAATTAGTATTTTCCTTATTCCTACCAGAAACACCTCTAACAGTGCCTACGTATCTTACACATATTCCAAGTGTAGAGCTATTGGGCATATCCCCTGGTGTGCCATCACAAATAGTGGCAGCAAAATATATTCTCTCCTGTGAGAAAGAATAAAGGGCAAATTTCCTTCTGAAATTATTCCTTTAAGCTCAAGTGCATGATACTATTACTGTGGATCTGAAGTTGCAGTCAACAAACTGTGAAAATAATCTATGCAATTGCTCACTCAGACTCAGTTTGAAATCTGCTCACTTAAGGGGTAGAATTGAAGTCCCATCAACGGCATCAATACTGTAAATCTTTAGCTTTTAAGTGTTCAACCTGCAACTTAAAAGCTGCAAAAAGGTCTCCAACAGACTACTTAAGGTAACATCTGGACGGCTGGATTCTTTGCTCACACATAAACATATTTAAACATTTGCACTGATAGATCTTGTTTTGCTGCCAAAACCACCTCACATCAGGAAGAACAAAACTGCATTTAGCCCGGTAAGAAATATGAGTAAGAGATTTCAAAGGCTCAATATACTTTTTACCTAAAGCAAATCCACACAAGTGAGTTCAAAGTTAAAACTTATGACAAAGCCTTAAATGGTCAACTTTTGCAAAAAATAGTATAATGTGTTATAACTACTGATGCATGACATAATATGTAAAGTTGTGATCCAAATACTATGTGGCTACTAGTAATTAATCAACTAAAGGTAAGAATTCTCAAATATCACAGCCAGCACTTTGGAAAGTCAGATTATCTACTTCCATAGCTCTATGATAACCAACAAGCAAAACCAAATGCATTTGTTCTAAAGCGGTGAAAACTGACAAAAACACATGAAAAAGTCTTCACCAGTAGAGTGTTCCAGCCACACCACCCAAGTCGAAGAAGGCAAAGGCAGAGACTGGACGAATAAAGAACTGCCCACTGCAGGAAAAGATCAGGTTCAAGACCATCTAAGGAACCTGAAGGTACACAATCCACGGGACCTGATGAGCTGCATCCACAGGTCCTGAGGGAACTGGCAGATGAAGTTGCAAAGCCACTATCCATCATATCTGAGAAGTTGTGGCAATCTGGTGAAGTTCCCACTGACTGGAAAAGGGGAAATATAACCCCCATTTTTAAAAAGGGAAAAAAGGAAGATCTGTGGAACTTCAGCCTGGTCAGTCTCACCTCTGTGCCTAGCAAGATCATGGAGCAGATCCTCCTGGAAACCACACTAAAGCACACAGAAAATAAGGAGGTCATTGGTGACAGCCAACATGGCTTCACTAAGGATGAATCACGCCTCACAAATTTGGTGGCCTTCTACAATGGGATTACAACTTTGGTGGATAAGGGAAGAGGAACAGACATTGTACCTGGACTTATGCAAAGTGTTTGACACTGTCCCACATGACATCCTGATCTCTAAATTGGAGATACATGGATTTGATGGATGGACCACTCAGTGGATAACGAAGTGGCTGGATGGTCACACTCACAGCGTTGCAGTGAATGGCTCGATGTCCAAGTGTCCACCACCAACAAGTGGAGTTCCTCAGGGGTTGCTACTGGGACCCATGCTGTTTAACATTCTTGTGGGCAACATGGATGTTGAGATTGAGTGCACCCTCAGCAAGTTTGCTGATAACACCAAGCTGTGTGGAGTGGCCAAGACGCTGGAGGGAAGGGATGCCACCCAGAGGGAACTGGACAGGCTTGGAAATGGGCCTGTGCGAACCAGTAAGTTCAACAAGGCCACGTGCAAGGTCCTGCACATAGGTCAGGGCACTCCCAAACACAAATACAGGCTGGGCAGAGAATGGATTGAGAGCAGCCCTGAGGAGAAGGACTCAGGGGTATTGCTGGATGAGGAGCTCAACATGAGCCAGCAATGTGCGCTTGCAGCCCAGAAGGCCAACCCTATCCTGGCCTGCATCAAAAGAAGCGTGACCAGCAGGACGAGGGAGGTGATTCTGCCCCTCTACTCCACTCTCATGAGACCTCACCTGGAGTACTGTGTCCAGCTCTGGAGCCCCCAACATAAGAAGGACATGGACCTGTTGGAGCAAGTCCAGAAAAGGGCCGTGAAGATGATCATACAGTTGGAGCACCTCTCCTATGAAGACAGGCTGAGAGAGTTGGGGTTGTTCAGCCTGGAGAAAAGAAGCCTCCAGGAAGACCTTATAGCAGCCTTCCAGTACCTAAAGGGGGCCTACAGGAAAGGTGGAGAGGGACTCTTTATCAGAGAGTATAGTGATAGGACCTGGGGTAATGGATTTAAACTGAAAGAGGGTAGATTTAGACTAGATATTAGGAAGAAATTCTTCACTATGAGGGTGGTGAGGCACTGGAACAATTGCCCAGGGAAGCTGTGGATGCCCCATCCCTGGAAGTGTTCAAGGCCAGGCTGGACGGTGCTTTGAGCAACCTGGTCTAGTGGGAGGTGTCCCTGCCCATGGCAGGGGGGTTGGAACTAGATGATCTCTAAGGTCCCTTCCAGCCCAAACAATTCCATGATTCTATGAAAAATCAAAAATGCATTCAAAACAGAATTCAAGCAGAAGATAAGCAATTAAGGGCAGAATCCTCCGTATCTTCAGTCACAAGCTATTGCATTCCCTGACAAAGAATGGCCAACAGCTTTATTGATAAAGAATATTGAGTTAGTGACCATAACAACTTATCACTTCTAACAGTCAAAAATTTATGGGATCACAAACAGCCTCAAAGGGGTAACTTTTTCCCATACTTCCAACCTTCTTTGAGAGGCTGGATTTAGAGAGGGACCACCACAGCCTAAATAAAACCAGCTCAAAAAGCAGCCCTTTGCCCGCACACAGGAGGATGATCTTGGCTTGACTGATCACAGACATGGGTTTGATGCTAAGGGTAGCAAGCCAGTCAAATCGAAAGACTCATTTGCCCAAAATTTACTTACATAATGTTCATCAAAGCAGTCACAAATCTAGCTGCAAGCTCAGTGAAAACAAGTTAAAAAATATATGTATATTTATAAGAGGAAGGTAATAGCTTTGCAGGATTTTGAGCCGTGGCTTAACAGCAGGTTATGGCGGTAGTGCTAGTTCTAAGAATAAAGTCTCCTGATGCTCTCATTCTTTAGAAACTCAGCAGAAGGCTTAGAGATGATACGCAGTGCAGGGTGACTAAAAAAGTCTGCCAAAGAACACAAGACCTTGGGAGATAAAAACACAGATGCCATAGCTCAGGGTGTACTGAAAACTGGTGGAAAAATGGGAATCCTTCCTAAACCTGAGGGTTGTTGGTAAGCAAGTTTGCAGGCTCTCATAAGACTGGATTCTCTCTCCTTGATGATTTTCCCATCTTCTTCATTCCTTCCGAGCTCTGAGGATTAAGTCTTTTTTTCTCCATCACATTTCTTTTTGGTTTCCTCTGAAAAATCTGTTCTTTACTCATTCTGCATCCTGCAAACCAAATTTGTAAACAAAGTAAAAGCAGTGAAGCCACAGGAAACTGCACGAACCAAAGAACGGTATGATGTTGAGCCTCCTGTAAAGCCTATTTACTCGCCTATGGATGATCTGTTCAAGAGACTACACCTTACTAGAAGTGTTAAAAATTCCTATCAAGGAACTAATTTTTAAAAATTCCTGATGTGCACAAAGATAATATCACTTGGAGTTTTCATCTGACTTCATCAGGAAGAAACTCTGCTTACAAGGAATAACACAGTAAGAAGTAAGAGCAGTTTGCTAAGAATTTTTAGTGCTCCAAAATTTACCAATGCTATTAGTGTAAAACTTTAGTAGCACGCTGACACTATTTAAAAAAAAACTGCAAAAAAAACAAAGTGCTTTTGGTTCTTCTAGCTAATCTGACCAGGGACATTGCTGTCATGCCTGTTCAAATCAAGTCCCACATCCTAAAGACTGTTTTCTTCTTAAACCTTTTGCTACCTTTTTAGAGAACAACAGGCCCACTCCTCTCTGTCTTGTTTCTTAATCTGATTATGCTCCTCTACTCATATGTACACCATCTGGTGCATGCACAAGCAAAATGCGCTGGGCTTAGATGTAAAATCAGGTGATAAAACAAGCTTGTAGGACACATTGTGCAAAAAAACCCTGAAATGAAAAGAAATCCAATACCCAAAAAAAGCAATAAAAATGCATTAAATTGTTATAACTGAAATGGTTCTGATTATATTAACAACTACAAAAGCTTTAACAGAAGCTTTTCAGAAACATTTCTACAAAACAGAAACAGTTCTAAAAAATATATATTTCCCAATTTCAATTAACACCAAGGGAGTCAAAACTCCCCGTCATGATGGTCACTTAATATTTTTGGTTCCAAAAACTTCTGAGAACCTTTTGTTGAAGTCTTCCAACAGTGCAAAATCTGTAGTGGGATTTTGAGTTTTGGCAAAAAAATATCCTTGCTGTCATCAGTATGTTCTTCACTGGCTACAAAAACTCCATTCCGCTCTATTAGTAGGTGTAGAATATCACCATTTTTCATTTCACCTTTGTTCTGTAGAGTCTGCTTTTGGCTTGTTGACAAAGCCATTATATATTCTGCAGCACTGCATGTGCACTGTCCCAGCACCTTATTTCAGCATTTCTTAGAGCGTAAGCAGCAAGACAGAAACAAAATTGATCTTCCTCCTCCTCCTGTTTCCACAACTCCTTTTGTTGTATGGGAAAATGGACTGCACTGTGAACATGGAAAGCATACATTCCAGATAAACTACTTATATTCGACGGCATTAATTTTGACACCTTGAAAATGCTTGTTGTTATGCAGTGGTTTTGCACTGCACTAAGAGGATACACAGACATGGAATAGTGCTCAGATCTTTAGTAGAGCAAACCCAAATCCGTTCCACATAATCACACTGCCTCTCAGAAAGGCTGACACATCTTGAATGTTGCTTCTGTCTTGCTGTCACTTATCATATTTTACCCTGGAGCACAATCATTAAACATCTATGCCACAAGGCTAAAAGTTCAATGTCAGCCTGACAATGTACGATGAGAGTATTGTTACAGCTGTATATAATTAGTTTTTACCTTCTTCTATAGGGGAAAAAGGTTAGAAAATTGGATACATTGAAACAACATGAAAGAACTACGTTTGCACTGCAAAATCAAGTTCTCAAAAGTTAGGACATGATAGAACTAAGATTTCCTATGACACCTTTGTTATATTCATAAGGGTATAGTTTTCAGCCACAGATTTTTCTATGACTCTTCGTATAGTGCAACGAACAAAACACGCTCTATGAGTAAAGGCACACGTTCACTATTTCTTTTCATTGTTCATCATTGAAAGGCATTCAGTTACATTAGCTGTAAGATGATTTTGCTCTGTCAGCAGACTTCCACTCAGTTTTCTACAGGTTTCACTTCTAGCTAGAAAGAATAAAGCCAGCCCTATAGAAATGGGTTATTATTTCTCATGCAATTTCAATGCATTTCTTGAGTCATGTCAATCCTCTATAGTAAATGAGAGACATCCATCTGAATGATCCATTCTTCAGGAGTAGTCTGTACTTACAGAAACACAAGAAAAAATGGAAACACAAAATAATAAGCAAATTTTTGTGTGGCACCAAATCTTTAAAACACGTTCTTAGTTGTGTGTTTATCCTGTTGACTCTGGAGATACGAGTATGCTATAACCAACAGTGTACATATTCCTACTTACAGCAAAAGCTCTGAAGGACTGCAAAAAAAATAAAACACTGTTTTCTCTCACTCAGCTGAAAACTAAAGCAGAGTTATTTTCCCAGATAGCAAAAAACAAGGTCATTAAAAAGCCAAATCCTGCTAGCTTTTCTCATGCAAATTATCTAATTTGTTACTGGGTATTATTTGCATGAGAAAGGGGGCAAATCTACTTGTCTAAAGAAAATATTTTATTACCATACTTCTAAAGGAGTAAACAAACAAAAAGGAAAAGATGAAAATAATATTCAAACAATAAGCAGAATGTTAACATGTGCCTGAATGGCCAAACGTTGTTTTTCAGAAGTGCTGTATCAGATAGCACAACAAAAGAATAAAAATAGAGTAGTTCAGCTTTATTGAAATAAACCAAATAAGTACTTTTATGCTTGTAATACACTGAAATTTATGTAGAAATACTATTCCCTGTATATTGTTTTATTCAACTAAGCCATTCTACAAAACTTATTTACAGATTAAGTCTCGTCAGTTATTTTTTAATGTCATTACCTTTCTTTTATGATGGGTTGTTGAAGCATCCATCTCTTCTTCTCCTATATTGTCTATCTGTGAAGTTGGACTACAGTTCATCCTCTCTTCTTCTTGCCTCTGAAGTCTGTCTGCTACAGCCTGGATTGCTTCTGTCCATTCTTCCCTATCATGAACAAGCCAACATCCCTATTAGAAACTCATAAAATGCATACAAATAAATGGTTTATAAAGTTTTTCACACATTACATTGCTTCAGTGTTCAATTCCCATATTACAGAGCAGAAGACTCATATAAATTAATCACTTCAATTTCCTTCCAAATTCTGCATTATGTTAAAGGTGGTGAAGTTGACCAGCATAAAAAAAGATCACCGCACTGTTGATTTCAAGAATTACCAGTGTCTGATTTTGTAAATATTTTAATAGTGAAAACTTCAAAACACTTGTTCCAGGTATAATGCAGCTCAGAGGATAGAATGTCATCTCCTATCCGATACTATCTGATCATAACTTGATATTTTAAGAGACTTTTTTGCTATTCCCCCTCCCTGCAAGACATTTTCACAGAAAATAAGTAAGATTTCTTAAACCATGCCATGTGTTCAACTCTTTGTCTGTCTCCTCTTAAAACTCAACTTTTTTGGCCAATTTCAAATTCCTCTGAGAAAGAGGCCCTCAAAGATAACTGAATTCCTACAAGCGTCATAAAAATCAGTGGCTGCATGGAGGGGCAGGCCCAGATGAGGGTTTCCGTGGATGGACAAGCAGGCGCAGCTGAGCCCATGGCTACTCTGCGTGCTGGCTAACCTGCACAGATACACCAGCCAGCCCAGCAGCACACCGTAGCCCCACACCAAGCACAGTACCTGCTGTTTTTTGCTCAGCCAGCAAGGGATACGGGAGGAGCCTGGTGGTACTAATGAATGCAGTAAGAGGTACTACGCTGCGTACACAGAAGAAAGATAGGGTGGAGAAACAGTACCAAGGCAGAACAAAAAAATTCCTAAGTGACTATACTCATGAAAGAGAAACAACAGAAGAAGCAAAGTTGTTGGTTATTTATTGATACAAACAATATGAATAAAGCCAAATCGTAGTATTAGCCTCAACAGGACAGATGCCCACAGTGGGAAGACTCAGTGCATCTAACCAGAGACACAGTATAGAACATTTTAGTAATGTAGACCATCCCATATCTCCTACATGCGTTTGGTGCATAAACAAAGTTAATTCTTAAGAGTTTGTATATGTTTACTGAAATAAGAAAAACTAATAAGCAAATATAAAATAAATTATAACAATCATTCTGCTTTCTGTACCAAAAAAAGGAGCATTTTAGGTGGAGTAAAAGGAAAACTTAAGACAGCGAGGCTGGAAAGTATTTCAAGGTAGGCTTCTATTGTTCAGAATTTAACAGTTCAGAGACATATCATGACACAGTTTTGGTTTATTTGAACACACTCACCTACTCACAGGCAACTTTTACACTAGCTATGAGCTCAGAGAGTATTTTACAGAAGCTGACATAAATTCTTCATATAACAGTTCACATGTGCTCAGAATGTCACAGTTCCAAGGGCTGATCACTGTGCAGTCCCAGCAGAGACTGTGCCAAGGCTTCTGTGTAAGGAATACAGAAAGCAAAACAAAAATAAAACCCTCACCGTTCCTCCGGAGTGTCTACGTGGAATGTCCTCTCTATGACAGTGGTCCACTGAAGACATCTGATAATGAATGTGTTTGGCTTTGGTCGCTCTGTTTTCATTAGTTGACATTCTAGAGAAATGCATAACATTGCCTCTTTTTATACATTGCCAGTTAACAGGTGAAGAGCAAATAAAATTACTTTGGTAAAATACATATAGCTTACATATCCCTATCCAGCATGTATCCAGCACATATAACAAAATACAGAATGGCAATATAACCATGGGCTTGAACAAAAGGTAGCAGGTAATAATCGTAAGGTGAAGAAAGCAGCCAGAGAAACTGATGGAACTTGTACTGTTGCCCACATAAAGAGTGCGATCTCCATTTGCAAACTAGGTCTGTGTTATGAGGGTAAGAAGAGTATTAGATCCCAGATTGCTCTAGTATGCCAAGGTAACAGCAGTAGCCACAGGCACATTTTTCCATCTGTACCTGGCAGGAGGAATATGACATTTTCCCTTCAGTGGTAACCATGCCACAATTACCCATGCTACTGTCACTTCAGGATTAGATTTATTGTAAAATACCCGATCTGAGAAAATTCAGTGTTGAATCTAGTCTGACTATTAAATATAGAATAACCCCACACACACCTCCAGTGGGGCTGCTCCAGGAAATCATCTAGTTCTCTTTGTGCCTCACAGCAGAATCAGGTCTACCTATGCTATTTCTAGTAAGTATTTCTCTAAACTCTTTCTACAACCCCTGAAAAGCAGTAGTTTCAAAACCTCTGTCAAAATATTCCATCCAACTACAAGGAAATCAATTATTTTTATAGCTGAAAGATTTTTCCTGGTATTTAATGCAACTGTTCCTATAATTTAAACATATTGTTTCTTGCCCTATTGACTAATTTATTTTATCTTTTCAGCAGCTATCCCTTTTAGACATTCGAACACTATTTTATCTCTCTTCAGTCTTCTCTGGCCTAAATCAGTTTAACCAATCTGTCCTCACAGGTTGTGCTTTCAGATCCAAGATCTTTCTTGTCACACGAACATAGGGTAGACTGCCTATTACTCCTTTGTCACAAGACCACAACACTGGTAATTCAGGCAATGGTTCAATGAGACCACGTATTAGATTTCACCATGTAGCATACTGCACTAAACATTACATATGCAAAACACTGACCTACTAGAACTCTTTATTCATGCAAGCATATTTAAACATTGTTGTGGAGTTAAGGTTACTCTGTCAAAAGCGTATTTTGTTTTCCTGCAGCTACCACAGAATAGACACAAACATCACATCTCATGTTCTGGAATGCTATCGCTTGTTCAAAGCTGATCCAGATCAAATGTGTGATCTAAAATGATTTATCAGGTTCACAAATCAATCAATAATGAATATGGCAACAGAAGTCCTGTTCACTTACAATCCACTGTAACTTCCTTTTGGTAAAGCTACCACCTACCAGTTAACCCACACTATTTACTGATGTAGTTGACTATTCTTTAGCATAAAACCTTGCACTTACTCTCGGTGAATTACATTTTATTTATTCCAGTTAATGTCAACGCTTTACAAAAGTCATGTTACGTGATATGTACCACTTCACAAGGCATGCTATTCTTTCACAGAAATAAATTATATTGGCTTGATGTACTTTTCCTTCACATATTCAGGGTCCTGAAACCTCAACTATCATCCACAATTTTACAGGAATGTCTTTTAAATACTTTCCAAGGAACTGCATCAGACTGAGCAGATTTCTAAACACCCAACACACATAAGCACCCTCTACCCTGCTTTTGCTTTCTCTCTTATGCCTTTGTTGCCAGTGTTAATTGTACAAGATGCATACTCATAGCTGACCTTCTGAAATGCATATCACTAGCTCATAACGAGCTTAAAGCCTTAGTTCAAGGCACTGATTTGTATGCTTGAACACCTAAACAATTTGGGACACAATTATCTAAGAAATGGTCTCTGTCTCCATGATACAAAGCCACAGCAAATATCAGCAGATTTACTGGTACTGGACCATTCTTAATACAGGCATGAAAGAACTGACATTAGGGGGGGTCTTTGTGAGGACGCCTTGATTTAAGAACTTTCATGCAAACTGCAATTCTTTTTATTTGAAAAAGCAAAGAAGGGCGGAAGTGAGTATGTCTGTCGACAGCATTTTTTTCTGCAGCTTAGCAGAACATCTCAGAAGCTTGACAGACACAAGGATAAAAAACAGAAGAGGAATAAATTAAAATTGCACTACACAGGTGTGTATTCCTTGATGCACAAACTTATGTATTTACCATACATCCATAAATCATTATCTAAGTCAGACTGCTCACTGGTCAAGGAGATGACATTACTTTTAACAAACCTGCATATACAGTGGAGACTCAAAAGCGAAACAGGAATCCAACCTCACTGCTTTTATAAATTCAGCTAGGTCTTGGATAGGATGAGAGCCATCCTCAACATTTAGAGGAAAGAGCTACAGCAGGATGGGCACAGGAAGAAGGAATTTAACACAACAGCTGGAAGAGGAACAAGGAGGACAGAAGCAGATGACAGGAACTTGGGGAGCATGACGAAGTAGAGCTGCTTAGGATACTTAACCAGGCTTGTAACTGGGTGCAAGTATTATTCATGAGATCAGAGAAACCCCCATCTTCAGGGATATGGTTGAAGTTCAAGTTAGGATCATGATAAGGTGAGGCTAGGGTTAACAGGCTTTTGTTTTCTTAACTTCCTCAGCTGTAGCTCTAAGAAATGTGTCAGGCTACCTTCGTAACAGAAGAGACGAGAAGCATCATCTGCTTTAAGATTATCTCATCCTACTCCTGACGAAACCATCCTCTCATCTTTAATCCTATCACACTTCAATCATGTAGGCTGAAATTTTCTTTGCTGGGTGTCTGCCTAAAGCTGCACACTGCTGGAAAATACTACTTTTTGGAGATGAGACTTAAAACTTGGCAAACCAAGACCTTTGATATCCTTTTAGTATTCCTGTGAAAATGTAAGGCATCTGGCTACACTACATGTGGGAGGGATAAGAGTGCAGTGGGAGGAGGGTAAAAAATTACAATAACAATTACTAACGCACAAAATTATTGAAAAATCTATGCATTGAGTATAATTCAGAGGCTACAGCTATCTCCTGCCTCTAAACCTGCTAAATGGAAAGCTCTTTCTCCTATATTCATAATGCCTCATCCTATTCCTCCAACAATATGAAACAGAAACTACCTCATTGAAGCAAAATCCAATACAGAAAGATGGCATCCAGCAAGTTATTTACAGAAGAGATGTCGGGAACAAAAGACTAGGGAATAAAGGGAGAAGAGCGGAAATGGGACAGGAGAAAAACTGGACCCTGCATGAGAAAAGAACCTTGGGGGATAGCTAGAGTAGCTAGTTTAGGAGAAGGAAAGTAAAAGAAGCTGCCAGGGGCAGAAAAGTAAGGTGACTGCATAAGGTCAATCTGAAGGCAAAAAGGTACAGAGTCAAACCTGCAGAAAAGTCTGTGCAAATCAAAAAGCACATCCTCCCCAGTGCTGTAATGGAGCTGAAAATTTTGAATGTCACCATTCATTCTCTGATTTGCCAATACATACAAAAATGCATACATTAAAGTGGCATTAATTTAAGTTTGCCAACTGAAACATGCAAAAATTGGAACAGAATTGAGCCTGCTTATGTCCAAATGCTATCTATAATATGGACTTTACCTACATATAATACTATATATAGCATGATAAATACATTATAGATATTAGTCTGTACATTATGTAAATCTGTATCTGATATATAGATGTATTATTGGTACTATCTACATTATTTTTTTCAGACAGTCCACAAAGTGATGATGCACATTATTTACAAGAACAAAACATATGGATGCATATACTAAGCTCTGTAACTACCAAAGGGTATTTACTCTCTGAGTTTTCATTACAGATGATTAACTAAACCAATTAAAGATAATAAAAAATACCTTAGCAATTGAAAATGGCACTGAAAACACAAAAAAAGCCAAAAATGCCATTTCATTATCACTGAAGAATGCTATTAAAAAATAAAATCTAGCAAAACTTAATTTTTAATATTCTGTTAAAAGTGGCTAAAGATTTAATTTCCTTGCAAAAGGTTCTAATTGAGTATGTTCGTATCCTTCCCTTCTGAAGCAAAAAAAACTTCAGAAAGAAGTGGAGGACCAGTGTATTTCTAAAAGTGGTGTGCTACCCATCCTTCTCAGGAGAGAAAAGTAACTGAAGTCTGCTGATATTTAGTACACCCACATACTTCACGTGCTGCTATATACAAATGTATGGGATAAATAAGATTCCTGTCATGTTTGCAACATGAATAAAAACTTGTTTGTGAATGTCTTTCACCTACAGCTAGGAAAAAAATAGATCTATTAAAATGAATAACTACTCTAATACACAGTTACTGCTAATTACCAAAATATTTTTCTACTAATCACTTGAAAAATCATAGTAGTTCTAGACAGAGAGAATAGTTTGGAAACTACAAAAGCACAGAAGAACGAGTGAAACTGGCTACTGAGAGCTGGCTCCAAACACTCGAGTGATAGTTGGGTCATTACCAAGAGTAGAGAACACTCTACCATAATGTCTTCAAGTTTGCTACTATACATAAACATATGTAATTAAAGGGCTGAATCTCAACTCAAAACAGTTGGAAGTCTAAATTATCATTCAAAAAGATGAGTAAGCCAGTAAACAGACAGACTCAACTTTGTGTTCTTGTATGCTAGCCATCTACAACTTGAAATTACACATTTTAATCCTAAAGCTTTCTGTCTTGCTGGGATTAAACATCGCTTATAAGAATTTTCCCCTTTAATATTAGAGGGGATGAAAAACCTTGGGGGAGAACACTTGTGCGAAGCAGCAAAATACAAAATCAGTAGCAGAAACTGACAACTCCGTTCCAACACGTCTGTAGCACTCGTTTGGCCATTTTTGGTTCTATACAGAAAATGGAAAAAATGAAATAAAACCAGTATAAAGAAATGCAATGGATGTTTCTCAAGCATTGAACTTCTCTTTTTAAAACAAACAAAAAAAAGCCAGGTACATAACAGAGGTTAACTTTTGTTTGCATATCCACAATCTGACAATTCTGAAATGTTAGACTATATTTTTCAAATAACTGCTACTATCTAAATTAAGTAGTTATGCTAGTTAAACTCTCCTGAGCAACTCTAACTACAAACTGTATTTCAAAACGTTCTGTTTACTTTACACCATTCTGAACCACAGATGACAAAGTTTGCTTGAAGCTGTAATTACTCTGCAAAGCTGGGAAGCCAATTAGAGGGCCTGAAACCTGCCAGTTCCAAAAAAAAAAAAAAAAGCACAGATCATCTGTTCAGATTTTATTAAAAAGTTTAAAGTTTGAATTCTATAACTTTAACCATATAATCACCAGTGTTCTTTTCCTCAACACATTCATTCAGCATAAAAAATAGAAAGAACACTAATACCATTTTATTATTTCATATATGGAAGCTTTCAACTTCAGCAGAATTTGTTGATATGGCTAGACAAGAATACTAAACATACAAGCAGCCATAAAAAATTGCACTAAAAATGAACAGAAGGTTGCATATTTGAGAAATTATTTCTAATATAGACTGAGTTTTAGCACAAAAGATGACCTCCTGTGATTATCATATGGTATAAAAGAAACAGCATCAAACCACTGCTTGCATTGTTTAGAATATATGCACTTTTAAATATACACAGACTCCTATCTATATACAGCTATCTATATCTATTTATGTATCTATCTACTTGCATTACAATTTAACCTTGATTTCTTATTTTTCTCTTGGTCTTTCTTGCACAAGATAAATACTTTTGTCCCAGCCTTTGCCTATTCAATTTCTACTCCCATTTTTTCTTTCTCATGTCAAAATTTACTGAACGCACTACTTACAAATACCTGTTTTCATTACTGCTACTCTGGACTCCAAATCCACACTTTTCTGTGATGACCTTTTTTGTTAGACAAGTAGCAGCACTAATACACCATTTTTGTAACACTGAGACAGATACATGTGCTTTTGTTCACATACATATGAAAAGCCATGGCTTTTACATATATGTACAAATATAGGTGAATGCACATACACCCCCACACACCCTTAGGTTGGTCCTCTCTCGGTTCTCCCACTTGTTTACCTACTCCCTACGGGAAACCTACTTTTCTGAGGCTTTCTAAAAGGCTCTGTCCTTTCTCACCACATTTTATCTTTGGGGTGTATGACCCTAACAATAAGTTTGGTCACATAGAGATTTGTGTGAACAATTTAATATCCTTTCTTTGGGCCCAACGAATGCAGTTTTCTCCTAAAAATGTCATCCGCAAAACTGCTGAACAGATAAATTTTCTCCATTGTCCCTTTGATCTTCTCTTTGCATTCCTCGTTTCTCAGTCAGCTCTATCACATCAAATATAGGCAGCTTTTCAACACGGTCTGTCCCCACAGCCTATCCTCGTCCTTGGTATCCCTCTTTATTTAGTATCAAAATGCCACCCATCCTTCTACTGTTCCAATTTCAGCACCATTTCTCAAAAGCATTTCTAATTTCTCTGTTTGCCATACTGGTTCTCTTTTAAATCCTCCTTAAAACTGTCCTTCACCATGTCTTAAAAAACAGGAGGCAAAGAAGGAGGGAGAGCGAAAAGAATGGAGAAGAGAGTAAAAATCTAACCTTGACAATGGATTAGTTGTTGATGAGCTGAGACCACTGCCTGTACTACAGGCTAATACTGTCTCATTGTTTTCTCATACTCCCCCCATCTGTTTGCATCCATCTGCTGTCCCTTGTTTTATATTTGGAATTTTAGCATTTTGGAGCAGGGACTGACTTTTTGTTCTGTATGGGTAGAAATCCCACTTCTGTGGGGCTTGGCTCATGACAAGTACTTGTATCTGCTTTGATGATACAACTACATATATGACTACATAATAAACACAAAAAACAATTACATTCATTTAAGGTGAAAAAGATCATCCTTGATGCACTTCACCATGCTGAAAAGTCCTTTATTTCCAACATTTCAAAAAAGTACTAAAGTAGCGTCCACGTCTTTCTGTCTTTGCAACTAGTTTGCTAGTTGCCCCTTCATGCAAAGAGGGAGAATGAAAATAGATTCCTGCATGTTATTGTTGGGTTTTGCCTGGAGTTCAGGTTTTTGTCACAGAGGACAGTAAAATTATACATCCTTCTCTGTCTTTCATGCAAGCACCCCAATTTTATTTATGCAACTGGATGTATCACACCAGCATAAAAACTCCCAGGCCTGACTATAAACGTCAACTTTCACCTGCCATGCTCATACCAGGCCCTCTCTAAATAGAGATTATTGGAAACTACAGTATGCTACACTGGTGTCTGAGAAAGCACTGCCCATTAAAATGGAAGGATGAGACCAATGAACTCATTTTCATTTCTGACCCAAGCCAACAACTGAATCTAAACTTTTAAGTCAAATGACACAATACCGACTATACCACCTAGAAACCATTGATAAAGCAATATGAAAGCCTCCCAAAGAAAGTTACTAGTCCACTTTTCCAGAAAGCTAAACATTTCCCCATCCAACACAGACAGTAATATTGGCTATACACATTAAATTTGAGTCTGAATTTCTGCAGATGTATTTGCATATGCAGTACATTACACATACAGTGTCTTTTTCTCCCCACAAGCATTTTCAGTGTTGAATGAACATTGTTTATTCAATTGCACCATTATTATTTTGGAATTAAATGAATCCTGTAATTATAAGTATCTACAGTTACATGCTTATCTCTGGGTTCATGTCATCCAGTGTTGTGACAATTAAAAAAAAATGTGACTTTAAACTTAGATCTCATTGAAAAGTTAATTGTGGAGTTGCACGCAAGGTCATGTCTAATGCCGAAGTATTTTGATGCATAATTTAATCTCACTTGAAACACATATATATTTTCCTACCCATTTCATTAGAGAGTCTCTTTAGAATTCTTTATAACCCTAACATCGTTCCCCTGAAACCTTTCAATTTCCACGTTTTGAAGATTTTAAAGTCGCCAAAATAATAAAACCTTGTCTCTGGCCCACTGAAAGATTAAGACTAGGAAAAAGTAGCACAGGTTCTCCATTTAGAATAGCCAAGGTTCATCGATAATCATTTCTGCAGAGAAAAAAAAATAAAATAAAGGAAAACACATTATAAAATATTACCTTCTGACAATAACTAAAATACGCTTTTTCTTTTCAAAGACAAGAAAAAAAGGGTAGCTGTACCACAGAGTGCTTAGAAAGACTATCTTTCAAGATACGATAGAAATTCCAGGTGACATCATTTTTGGCCAAAGCTCAAAGGCTACTGTGAAGGAATACAGCTCTTCCCAATTATTCCCTATGTAAAGATCAAAATAAAGGCAAAGGGCCAATTCTTAGAGACGTCTCATCCCAAATGTGCTATGTGATTACCTACATACTCATTGCATATGTGGGAAGTATTTTTTTATCAGTAAAGCCACAAATGCTCTTTAAGTAGACTTGAAGCAACTGCCTCTTCTTCCCCACTCTGCTTTCTCTAAGTAATGATGACTGTCGAAGACAAAGGTGGTTTACACAAAGAAGTGTTGATTCTACTTAGGGAACACTGGACCATTTGAAAACAGCATTGTGAGGCCATGTTCTTTTTTGGGGGGTCACTGAGGGTATATATCCTGTCACCCGGAGTACTAGTTTTGTTCCAAAGAAACATAATGGAGTTTTAAAAGCCAGGACGTTTTTTTCAGGCCTCTGCCTGTACAGAGAAGTTGCACCAATCGAATCCAAATTATTTTTAAACTGGTTCTGACTGCATAAATGCCTAAGCAAAAGCAATTTACATTAACATATTTTATTTTGCAGTTGAAGTAGGATAGGAATGCACACCCACTCAGTCAATCAAGAGCATGTCTTCGAGCTACAATAGCTTGATTACTTGCAACTGCTTGTGCCTACCTGAAAAAAGCTAAACTGATTTTGAACCAGCCAGTTCAGGTAAGCTCACACTTCTGAATTTACCTCTGAAAACCAGTATCAATCACTTTTAAGTTTCCACAACGAATTTCCCACTAGCGTAATTACAGCACCTTCATTTACCTTTCAGTGTATGGTTAGATACCACAGGACAATTTTGGTGAGTCTAAGCATCAGGGGATGAGCATTAAGGAACTAAAAGCATACTTCAAATACACAGCTCTCTCAACTCCCACGTTAAAAAAATGACTCTGTTTGGTATAAAATAAGCCGTCTCCACAGAAGAGAAATCAGAGTGATTCCTACACACTGTCCAGTGTCACCAGATCTGGCCGATATGTTCACCCCTGCAACCACGCGGCAGCTCCACAGATGCAGTGCGGGGTGCTCATCGTTGACTTTTGCATGTGCCCAAAGGCAGGAGGGAAGCAGCCACGGGGAGGCAAATCCCCTGCCCAGGACACCGAGGGGCCAGTCCTGTATCCCCTGCCAGGGCTCAGCTCTGTGCAGGCCCTCAGTCAACTCTGTCTCATCTTCAGGGACATATTTAAGTTCCAGGAAGAGAGATCAGCCCCCCCCCATCTCAGCCCCACATGGTTTCCCTGCATTTTGGGTGCCCGGCAATGGGCTGAAGCGTGCGTGTGCTGCCTCAGGCTCTCCCTCTCTGTGTAAAGCTTGTACCTGTTTATACATCCACTTCCCAATGCCTTCCCCCCACTTTTCCTCCCAGACCACCCCAAGGAAAAGGGATGGCCTCTGAACACTCCGTCCTGTGACAAAACAGCACCTGACGAGAAAGGCTTTATCAACAAAGACATATTTAGCACTGGAGGCACGGTTAGCAGTATGTAAAATAACTTCATTTTCTCCACCTCCCTGTCATTCCCGATGGAGTACAAGGACAACACAGGACCAGGGAGAGAGTAACGCTCAAGTCCGGGACTTCAAAGTTATCTTGGAAAAGATCAGGGAGACACTCTAGGGAAAATGCTACTATACCTGGGAAAGAGCCTTTTCCAAAGGTAAGCCTGGTGTCGCAGGAGTGGAAGGCAGCAGAGATTGGTGGAAAAATATCTATATGATGGAAGTAACTGTTTTGGCGGAGCTGGATATAAAAGTTTTAAACTACAGAACAAGTATCATACAAAGCAGAGCTGTGCAAACTTTCCAACATTCAACTCCAACAGCACTTCGAAAATAATACCACAGCCTTGGCCTTTTCTGCTTAAATAACAAGCTGTAAGCAAGAGCCAAAGATGTCTATCATTTGGAGAGCAAAAAGTAGACTGAGACCACACTCTCACTTTACAGATAGCTACAAAGATTACATGAAGATAGGACTGTAAAGACATATCTTTAAGTCCCTGCCAACCTAATCAAGATGGTATTAACAGTGATCTCACACTCCATCTGCCTGGCTAGTAATTTATGAAAAACGTACTTCACTATTACAGGAAAAATATGTTGCACTGCTCGTGGCCACAAACCTACTGCAGCAGCCCAGGAACTCTTGGATCAGAGGCCGTGAGACCAGTTCTTGACATTTATCAGGTACTGCCAAGGAGATTTGAATCATTCATATAGTGGTTTCGTTTGTTTGTTTGTTTGCCCTACTGACAATCTCATCTTCACACAGATAAAACAGCTGATGAAAAACTTACAGTCCTTCACAATTTAGAGTGTAATACCGTAATGTTTTATATTTTCAACTTTTCCGTGTGTCGTGTAATTTTGTACTTCTTTCTCAAGATCAAACATTATCTCTTTAATTAAAACCAAGTTAAAAACTGCAATCTTATGCAAACATTCTGAATCTAGAAGACATTTTGGTTTTCATCCCATGAATTCCACATAGGAACTTCACTTAATTTTAAGGGATTCTTCTTATGAGTGAAAAATCTCCCTGTGCTTGAACTGATCAGCAATCATTTCTGATTAAATGACTCCTTTTCCTGCCAGAAAACAGAAAAACTCATCTTGCTGTATTTCTTCAATTAATATTGTATACCTGTTCCTTTAGCTTACGTTGCCTAAGAAGTAGACCTATGGGGCTTGCTAGTTGCAGAAAGGATTTACTGGGGAGGGGGACAACATAGTGGTGGTGATAGTGTCATTTTGGAAACTATGAAATCTTCCAATTTCCAGCAAGGCAAAGTTCAGGGGCAGCACTCTAATATCAGAATTACATAAGATGACCTCTGGGTANAAAAAAAAAAAAAAAAAAAACCACACCAGTATCAACATCCTGGAATTAATTGCTAATTATGTATTTCTTTGCTTAACAGAACTACTGTTTGGATCATCCTTCTAGTTGCTGCAGCAAAGGAAACCTAGATATGCAATGAAGAATATGGTAAAGCAGGACAAAAACCCCTACTGTAGTTCTACAAATGTTCTTTCCACTGCAATTTGGGGGAAAGTATCTAGGAAACCACTGACTGCTGTAAGCGTGTAGGTTAGGATATTCAGAGCAGTAACTGAGGAATGACGGCCTATGATCTGGTCAATTCCTACTCATATGGACACCTGAAAGACATCACAGTTTTTTATGCTGAATAGCAGCAAGGTGAAATGAGCCTCTAATATTATTAAAAAGCTTGCACACTCAAAGACTTCTGTCACAATCAGAATAGGCAAAGTTTTCCTCCTCTAGTTGTGGGACGAGACAAGGGCTTGGAGCACGAGATTATTTTCTTACCAAATAAAATACCCAAATTACTTGGTATGCAAAGGCTGAATCAATCTCAAGAACAATTTTGTCAAGAAAATAGGTAAATTCAGGCTCAGAAGCATATCTTCCATCTTCAGCAATGCAGACGAAGGGAACACTTTCCCTAAGTACACACGCTCTTCTGGCTCCAATACTCCTCTATAAAACTAAACACTGCCATTTATTGTATTGCAGTACGCTAACACAATTTTGAAAGAAACTGGGTACATTTTCTAGTGTTCCTTTGGAAGTTTCTAGCTATGATATCCACAACTTACTACTCAGGGATATTTTTTGACCCTTTACTTTCGCTCCTCAAATACTTTCATTTCTGTTCAGGAACACTCTTCTACCAATCTCACTTTGCCAGATCAAAAAAACCTACAGATTTGTCTTTTAGAAACATTTTTTGAAAACAAGAAATGAAAATGTCTTCACTTTATTCAACAGATACACAGTTTGTAGCTTTGCTAATTATGCAAATTGTCTGATTGCTTGAAATTACTGATTAACCAGGCTGGAGAGCTGATTACCTGATTATCCAAGAGAAAAATAATTTAGCACGATTTTGTGTCATTTGACAGTCTAGATAATTTTCTAATTAATTTGAGTTTTCAAGTGAATTCAGAGATACTACTGAAAAAGAGAAGAGAGGTCAGTGATCCGAATAAAGGTAAGCTTTCCAGGAATTTTCTTCTTACAATGATTATTCATCAACTGTTATTGTTACAGACACTTCAGACACAACACACACAAAAATGAGAACTTAGACTTCCAAAATATTCAAAAACCAACCCATAGTAAAATCTTCAATGCTTTTGTAAAGATATCTTGCAGAGTTGGACATAAGATTAGTAGTGCACTTGTCTGACACATGGCATCAAACTTCGAGTGTTACCAAATAAATTCTGAACTACAAGTGAAGCAATATGTAGCAGATATTTTGTCAATATGCTGAGAGAATAATAAATACTGGAAATACGTACTTGCCACTGAAAAGTTGTTAAGTGGATATGGCAGATCCACATCCTGGGGCTTTTCCTTATAGCCTATGAAAGACCCATCTGTCTTTAGCAGGAAATATCTTGGCCGCCAGTTTTTTATATATTCTCCTAAAGGAGGAAAAAAAAAATGCTCATTAGTACTGTAGAAAAAAACCTTTGACATTAAAACCCATAACATATTATCAGTGTCTAACATTAATTATCCCCAAATCTTTTCAGATGTTTCCAATTTACAGAGGAAACCTTAACCACCTTCAAAAAAAGAGAAAATTGAATTGCAGTGGTAAGGCTGGACGATACAATGACACCTCTGGAATAAGAAGCTACAAGCACCTTATACTAATATTCTATAATTCAAATTTTAACACACTATACTTTTCAAAATCCTACGTCTTTACACTTAGAAACAGTTCAAAATTTGCTGCAGGCAAAAATAAGCACTGCAGCTTGACTTTTAATAACAAAATGAAATCTAAACTACCACTAGGTAGAACATTTATCCCGCTGAGCCAAAGCAAAAACGATTAATTTCTTCAAAACATAGCCTAAGTAAATACAAGAAGATTGGGGGTAATGGGAGAGCCTACATAAATTATAGTTAACAAATATATCTGAAAGCAAAAGGAATAAAAAAGTAGAAGCCAGTTACCTTTTAAGAGGTAAGTCCACCAATAAACCCACTCCCTCCACCTTCCCCCTACCCCAGTCTGAGCAGAAGATTCTGCTAGCTATGAGGTATTCATGACCAGAAACACAGGGAATAGGTCAGCAAAGACACGATAGCTTAATTAATGCCACTTACTTGCTATTTAAGGCTGAAAAATCTCTTTAATAGCATTATACTTTACAATGCCACACCAAAACCTCAGCAACAATTTCATTTTTGAAGTGCAATTACTCAGTTAAGTACAGGTGAGTTTAGATCTGCCCAACTTTCCCCATCTTTGATTTCTAACAACTCTGCAAAGTAAACAACGTATGTACAACTACTCACTAAGCTTTCAGTACGTCACTGTTTCATCATTATACAAGTGAACATTTTAAGAAAAGAAGTGTATGTAACAATGCAGAATTCCCAGCCCTGCTTAGGACTTCTCACCGTTTGCAAAATGCTCAGAATTGACCAGTCCAGGGGCAGCACTGGTCCTGGGCTAAGCCCAGCACTATAGTGTCATTTACCACCTCAGCACCCTATTAACTGTAGCTACATAGCTTTTAGACAATTCAAAGGTCAGGAAGAAGTTTACGTCCATCCCACATGGAGCTTACTCCATTAAAGCCTAATATAAAAATTCATTAATCACATCTTCACCTTTCCATCAGAGCAATAAACTACTTGTCGCTGAAGTTCAATGTGGGAATTGTTAATATGGCCTTGCTGAACTTGATCACTTGATTTTTGATGAAGCCCATGGCTTAAAAATCTAACTGCAGCCATTAATGTTTCTGATTTTCAACATGTATTTAAGCAGAGAAGCGGGGTAGGGAGTAGGAGATGGAGAAGGGGAAAGAGTGAGAAAAATGAACACCAGGCTATTCGTGCTGACATATGTTTCCTGGCCCTCAGTAGCAAAACTCTTCCTATTTAGTCCTGATTCTAGATAGCAGGATACTTGCTTGACTTTGTTATCCAGACGTTTTCATATAAGTAGAAAGAAAATTGAAAAAGTCAAAGTGTTACTTAATTTGCCCACAAAATTAATAGAGCAGATATAGCGCTAGTTACATTTGTATTGACTCAGAGCTTTCTATCTCAGATCTCTGGTACTGGTTCAGCTGGGAACATCCCTACTGCCACTGCCAGTCTGAACTGATTTCTCCATGGGAAATCCCAGCTAACATAAAAGCAAACAATGAAAAAAACAAACCAAAACAAAAAAAAACACGTATGAGATAATTGTAAGTTGGAGAAGAAATACAAGTGCACTATGAGAAAACAAATGTGTAACTTTAATACCAACAATGAAAATCTGTATCATCATTACATGAAAAGGTAAAGACATTTCTTGAATTAAGTTTGCTGAATGCTTAAAAACGAAATAACCATAGGCCTATGTAAAGGCACGACTCATATTTAAGAATGTTTAAGATATGCCTTGTGACAAATTTGCTGAAATCTGCACGGACTCAAATGTTGAAGCCCAACCAAAATCTTACGTATCAGATCATCCAATGTAAGCTTAAAAAATGTTAACATCTAGTAGCTTTCTTAAACAGACCATAAAGAAACTCTTCTGTACAGTTCTAATAAATTCTATCTCATTTAGTTGTAACAGGAAGTGACTGTTACAAGAGAAAGTGCCTGTTACTAAGTTTAAAAGCAGTCAAGATCTTAGCCTTATCTAGAAAGTGTGTTAACTGGAAGGCAGGCATCTAAAACTACTGAAGAAGCGTTCAAGGACAGCATGGAGAGAATACCAACATGCCAAAACCAGGTCAGCCATCCAACAGTTCAGGTTTCAACAAGAGTCCTCCTTCCTGTAAGGAATAAACTGGACAGGGAGATAACCACACTCTGCTCTAACAATCAGAGCTGACAGGGTAAGTACACTCATTAGTCACTTTGGGAAAGAACAGAAGCCTTTGCTTACTTACATACAGACTCTCCCGAACTAAACACGTAGAAAAGGAGACCATTCTAGCAGGTGTCCTTAGAGACCCAGCGCACGTTTCCCTGATGACTTACTCCCTCTCCTCCTCTTAGGACAACACTTTAGATTGCATTTGGCTCTACTAGGTACTCAGAGTCTCTTAATCGGAAAACCAAACAGATTTTTGATCATCTATTGAGTTATGCAGCTGAATCTCTGCCCGGAGAAAAACCATTAGAAGCGTATGACTAGCACTTCCAAGCTCCTCTGAAGAGAACTAGCGACTCTGGACAAAAGCTAATCACAAGAAGATATAAATATTGAATGACGTATAAGTATCAGTTTATCCATGAGCACAGCTGTAGCTCTGTCTTCGGCCTGCTATAGCCTGACACAGGACATGTAACTTAAAAGCAATTGCAAAACACTATGGCTTCATAAGGATCCATCTATTTCTTTCATAGACAAACTTCTGTGAAGAATGTTTCTCCTAAATGGTTTCCCAACATGAACCACGGTCAGACTACTTTTTCAAGACATCCATACAAACACACACACAAAAAAAAACCAAACCCCAGTTTTGCATTGAAATCATCAATATTCCAATCCCTCTTCAAGGCCTATACATGAATATTTATCATCTGCTCTTTATTTATTTTGTAATTTTAATTAACAAACGGGTGAACACTTTTGAAGACTAAAGTAAACAATGGTATCAGTGAAGAGTTCACTTAGCTGCTCAAGTGGTTTAATGGCTCTCAAGATGCACTCTAGGTGCTCTCTTATAACTGCATTCCTTCTACATAATCTGCTTAAAGATAGAAAAAACATTTTAGTCCATACTTCATAATAGACACATGCTTACTGAACTGCTTTGAAAGAGAAATCCTCCATACAAAAAATACTAAAACACAGCAGAGTATTTGAAAAGGAAAAATGCTTCCGTATGTCTTCTAACTCACCAGCCCTGCATTAAAAAAAACTAAGAAAAACAAAGTATATTTTACAGTACAAGCAACATTAAATTACTTTAAAGATATCTGGAGTGTATGTTTATCAAATACATAACCACAAGCAAACAACAGGAAATTTACATCTGAAATTCATTAATTCAAGTGAAAAGAAATTCCAGGAGAAAGGAGCAGTCCAGGCAGGCTAACCAAACCACAAGATATCCTGACAATTTAATGAAATGGAGCTGTGGTACTTAAAAAAGCAGTGGATCTGCCACAGAGAATTAATCAGTTTGTACCCTGCTTCCTGCTGAGTTAATGTAAGCTAAATTATTATTTTGCTTAAATTTACACCCTTCTAAGTTGAAAAACATGTTCTTTCGGGATCTGTTTATTAGACAGTAAGGAGAGGTCTCCAATTTCAACCGCCGCAGTGAACAAAGCCAAGTAATTCCTACAACATTTTAATGCTAGTCAAAGTTTTTAAAGCTACTTGAGAAAAGGGGCACTAGAATATATATCTCACAGATATATACAGACAATAAATACATACATACACACACACAAACCACAAATTTTGAATCAGTTTTAGGTTGTTGGGGTCTGCTTTTATAATAACTACCACGAAAATAAACCCAAAAGATGAAAAAAGACAGCAGTACATTCTTGAAGCACATGAAAACGCAATCTGATCTTTATGCAAAAAGCACCCTCATAACATGCAACTCTTTAATTAATGTTATATTTAACAATACACTGGCTAACAACAGTAACAAAGAATGCTTAATGAAGGTTTGTTTAGAACATGACCCTCGGCTGGCTCTGTATTCGCCTCTGTACTGCAACCTTAATGATTTTTCTTTTTTGCCTTTGACATCTAGTAACAAGAATCCTGCCTTCAGGACATTTCACAAAACATGTTTATTCTAGTGATGCAGTGTTTGTAGTTTCGATACTGCTGAGGAGCTTCACAAAGAAGAGCTTTCTAAGAAACCGTATGAGTAGTCCACAAATCCGTGTTAGACAAATGTATCACTCAAAGTTCGTAATTTTTTTACTTCACCTTAGAACTCAAACTCTCTCTTCAAACATATACTTCACCTCAGATTCGATGGTTGCTGTTGTAAGCCTCACCACTTGTAATCCTTAAGCATGTGGAAATCTAGCAATTCTTGAAAAATTATTCAGTAATTTAAAATTAATCTTATTAAAAAGTGTATTTTTTAAAAAAATCACTTTTGCAAAACATCCACATTTTTCAATATGTAAATGGTTTCAGAGGTGTGAAGGAAACGTCTTTAATATACAGTGCTGATAAGCAACAGAAACCTGAGTTCAAAAACTTGCTTCCTTAAAAGAAGCAACAGCTGCCACACAGACATAAGTGAGATTTAAGGGAAGGAGGAAAAAAAAAAAAAGAAGAAAAAAAAAACCAACCAAACCCCCTCCAAGCAGAGAACACCAGAAATCTGCCTCTTGTCTGTGACATCAATTTAAAAAATGGATTTAATAGAAATAATACACAAATACTTCTCTTCCTTCTTTTTTTTTTTTCATTCTTTCTTAAGTCACTTTTTTGTTAAATCAAGCTCCAGTTCCCCCACACTGACATTTGATAAAAAGAGGGGGGAAAAATTGAATTTATTTAAGAGCATTTAACAACATTATATAAAAGTAAATAAAACAACCATATGCAATTTTTCTTTCAAAGAAACAACCATAATTAATGTCAGGTCAAGTAAAACATCAGAAGTAATGCCAGTGGTTTTGAGATTGAATTTACTTACCTTGGCCCTCTGAGGGCAGTGTTACCTAACACACGATTAGAAGCATCAGCAGACTATTTGATTAAGTCAGTAGACACGAGTAAATGTAAAGCACTCCTGTTAAATATTTACTTACTTCTGATTTCATGATAACAACTTTGAAATACAGTTCAAAGCTACTGTAAAAAATAATTAAAAAAAATAATAAAAGTATACCTGTCCTCCCGATTCAATATAGGTCCTTCAGTCTAATGTAAATGTGCAAAATGTTATTGTGTACAAAAAAAAAATTAATAAAACGGTGATTTTTCCTAAGGAGCCTTAGCATTTTAAAAGCTATTTTTATTATATACCCCCTCCCAAGTATTTGCTGGCAGTTCAAAGAAAAGCAGAATTTGGAACTAACGCTTTTTGATTCTGTCTTTTACACTTTGAGACAGTGATTATTTATTTATACTAACTGTTTTCCCACAGTTCCCAGTAATGCTAAATGACGTTTTGAGCACATCTGTACTTACATTAGACAAATTAATTTTTCCAGTCACAACTGGGAAACAGGAAACCTTTCATGCTATGTGTGGGCATCAGCTTATACCACAGCTAAGCTTCCATTAGGTTTACTGCAAATTGGGGAATTAAGGTGAGTTCAAGTGCCCTTCCAGTGCAGATATAAAGACTGGTCAATTTATGTTCAGCTATTCACAGCTGTGTGGCCAGAAACCAATGAAAACCACAGAGATGTTAAGCGTTTGCAGAAAGCCCCAAGCAGCCTCGGGGACAAGCTCCGGAAGCTCCTCAGCTGAGCAAGGGGAGAAGAAAGCAGGGACAACCCTCTCCTCCGTGCCAGCCAAGACGCACTGAAGAGCAGCCAAACGATAGGATCTTTTTTTCCTGAAGCAGTAGTAGGTAGTGATGGAAGACAAGGGCCCATACAAGTAAAACAGAGTAATTCCAAGTGGAGAGGTGGAGTCACCAGGCAGGGTGAAGCCACAGAGCGGCTCTCCACGGTCTCGGCATGCACGTCTGCAGCTAAAACTCCAGGGAGACCCAAGCTTCTCAACGTGAAGTTTTTCCCTGCTTTTACTGTGGGGTTTTCTTCCCCCCAGGCACTGAACGCAACCCACAAACACGCTCCAGCTAGAGGCTCGCTAGGGTTCAAGCCACCACCCACCCTGATTTTTTCATTACGACTACTGGAGTGAGTCAGTGTCCTATCTTGTATAAATGCAATAGTACTTCAGTTCCTGCTGTTTATTCAACCCTTTCCTGTTGCATTAATAATCTTTTCTCTAAAATACCTAAAAATCCAGAGGAAAATATTCAATAACAGACACATACCGCTATTCAAACGTCAATGCCGTTTTCAAACTGGGCATCTACTATATCCACACAAAATTACTGATGTGTTTTGGCATCTCATGGAAAATAAGTGTTCACAGCACATACTCAATTGTCATATGCACAAAATTTTGTCCTTTTAAAAAATTGTATCAGAAATACTGAGCTGACACCCTGACAAATTGAGAATTGACCTTTAGCATGTCAATTTTGAGCCAACAGGAAGAAAACTTTGCCAGTTTCAACATCACTCTCACTTCCCTTTCATTCTTGAAGGATAAGAATTAGAACAATAAATAAATTAAATAGAAGTTGATATTAACACATGCTGTCTGGAATAACAGAGTCCTGTATCCCTGAACAACAAAGGAGATCAGTATTTTCTAAATACGCCTGCTACTCAGGAATGGAAAACCAAGGTCTATATCACAGAAACATTATGGACCCTGCTCACATTTTAAAAATTTCTCTCTTGTGTAAGGCTTTATAGGACCAGAGCCCAAAATACTATACTATTTAGCTGCTTCTCAAAGCAGTTTTGTAGTTTTCAATAATATCCAGATGTATTGGTGGAAAATGCAAAAAAAAAATTTAGAATATCACCTCACATATTTATTTTTTTTATAGCTAAAAACCTTCACACTCTCCACACTTTTCAATATTTATAATTTTTATACAGGACTATCTGCATCAAGTGGTACTTTGTATAACAGAAAAAAAAAAAAAAAGACTTTCTTTTATCAAGTGCTTGTAGACCAAAGGATCTTTTTCAGAGTTTGAAAACATTTTAACATTAAGACAAGCATACAAATATTCATCTATAAATTACACTAAGACAATCAGCTACAGCAGCAATGATTTAAATTCATGTACATGTGTATATATTAAAACAGATGATTAAATTTTAAATGCTTTTTACATGTAGCTAACAGGAATTACGCATCTTCTTAATATTCTCTACTTACAACTTTTTGTAAAACAGCCAACTCTAGTTTACACAAGAAATCTCAAACTTTCCATTGTTTGCAAAAGAGTACGATAAGTTTGACAATAGCATTATCATTCAGCTGAGTTTCCTTGACAGATTAATGTGTTGTCAAAAATTATGTGATTTTCTCATCTTAAAACTGGTATATTTGCTAGCATATTTTCGCAAAGCAAACTGTCTCACTTTCAAAACTGGCACCTTGCAATAATTTTAAAATACCTCCTCTGAACTTTCTCCTTCTCACTAGGTGTGCTCCTAGCTCGAGACCTTGCCAGGTGCCAAAAAGCTAGCACCAACATCGTTCACCTACATCTCGTCCTCAGGCACATCCCTGAAGTCAACCTTTCTGCTTTATCATTTAGCCTGCATCATTTGCAAACAATCAGTCCAAGATATGCAGAAGCATTCCTCAAACTGCTAGAGTTGAAAGAACATCTCCACTACTGCTGTACACAGGAGGAAAACTCTTCAGTTGCATTAAATGCTTCATGATAAGCAGGAATGCAGCACTACCCAGAGTAACTTGGACGTCACAGCACCAATGACAGAACACAGAAGACAGCACAATTATGCAGAGGAGAATCGACAACCCAACTAACAGGGAAAAAAACAATTCTCCATCTGCAGTGCCCTTGACCTCTGTCTAGGCTCAGATGCAGAAATCAGTACTTGGATAGGAGGCAGGCATACCTGAATGTTCAGTTAAAATTAAGTTGACACAATCCAAACCTGACTTCTTCCACTCAGACACAGTGATGATAAAAAGAGACATCAAATGCTCCCATCAGTATTTATTGTTATCGACGACCTACAGACCTGGTGCTTATCAGAACGAAGATGGAAGACAAAGAAAAGGGTTTCCTTCACTTTTGGTGAGGGGTTGGTGGGAAGGGGTGGATAGGTTCATTCAGATAATATTTAAGTCATGCTGTGACTGACCAAAAAAACACTGACAAGTACTGGTAACTGGAAGACATGCCTGCAGCGTCAACCGCTGATTCATCTTCTGTTTTTCAGGTCAATACAGATATCAGAAAGTTGAATTTGCACACAATATTTAAGAAGAAAATTCCTTATTTTACTGTTTCCATTTTTATCTTTGAAGTAAGAGATCACCTGGATAAGACAATGCTTTTGTTTAGCCTTTTTGGGCTAACTTAATTTCCCTCCGTGCTTGTCTCTTTTTTCACATTTCTTTCACGTTATCCTGGAAAGTCATAATCAGCTGAAATCACCAAACAAAAAATAAGAAAGGATCTTAGCGGAAGAAAGAAAACCATATTCCTGTAGAGCAAAATTTATTTTACATGCAACTGTCAAACAGGAAAATATGTTATGCCTGACCAGCTACTTGCCTTTAGAGAAAGAACTGAAAATAAGATCAAGTGAAAGAGAAAAATTAGTTGCTAATCTCATTCTAACCCCTAGCATTTACTTGTCTACTATATAACACTGGACAATCACCAATTGGCACTTTCCGCATAAGAAAAGCTCAGGATGCAATAGTAGGGGTATGCAACGTATCAGTCTTGAGGTAGACAGACAAAGCTGTGTAAGAACTTGTATAGCACCTGTCCACCAAATGTCTGAGACTGAAATAACTGCATTACTATTTCTACTTCCACAAGTACCAAATTTATCAAGTTGCATTTTTTTTAAAAAAAAACCCACCACATGGAGAAATCAAAAGTTCTCTTCCCTACAAGAAAAGGCTCTTTTTAGGAATAAACAACGGAGGGAGGGAAGATATTAAACTCCTGAACTAATTAACAGAAGTAAAGGAGGCAGTGGGGGACAATGATAATTAATATGTACCCTCCTCCAAACCAAATCTCCACATACATTCATTCTGTATACGCACACACAACAGCAGCATCATAAACCGTCTCAAGTTCTTGCCATTATTCAGTTCGACATCTGCACATGTTTATGCGTCTCTCCAAACAACCTCTTGAACACCCTGCTGGAGCTGTCATTTTTTTCTTCTCCCTATCTGGCAGATGGCAAGTCAACAATCGGCATCAACAGCAGCCGAATATCTCCCCCCTCCATCCGACCCCCCTAAACAGACACAATAATAACTTCTTTGTGCTTCCCCACAATGCAGCTGCTTAAACCATTTCGCTACAAGGCNTGTCAAGTCTAAAAAGCAGCATAATGTTAAGCAAGCTAAAGCCACAGCACAGCTGCAAACGGGCAGACACATTGACAGCTCCTCCCTTAACAAAGCCCTGTGAATTGAAGGGGGTTCATCTGAGGCTCACACAGTAATTAGTATAAAAAAGTCCGACAGCCTCTATTATGCTAGGAAAAAAAAACTGGACAGAACTGGGCTGCTGTTTTGCGTCAAGAGTTCTGCTGCAGAGTAGATAAATCATGTTGGGTTTTTTTCCTCTCTTTTTAAAGACAGTAATAAGGAGGATGAGAGAAGCTAATTTGAAAACTTGGACACAGTAATTGTACCATATGGTGAGCATTTATCCCTTCTGAAATACACGCTAACAGTCACTTACATGCACAGTGCTTTGTTTTACAGTTGTTATTCTCTCTACCATATTCATAAAATGGATCTGAATATCCGATACTCCAGAGAAGTTGTGTGTAATTAGCAGCAAAACTGCCTGAGCTTAATATATTGGCCTACCATAGCAATCTAGTTAATTGCAGAAAATCCCATGCCCCCCAATTTAAATAGTGTCCACTTCAAGGATTTTTTATTTCTCTCAAACTGGCTAAATATCACACATAATAAAGTTCAGAGAAGTAATTTATTGACAGTAATACTCCTTGATACTGTTGGCTCTAAAACGCATGAGCGGGAGGTATTTTCCTTTTCATCCATGCAGTATAGAGGAATTAATTCAAGAACCATTTAACAAAAAACACAAAATATTTCGGTTCCATCATACTTGGGAAAGGAATTTCTCCGTAAACTTAAAGGTGAAAGTGAACTTCAGCACAGGGCACGGGAGGGAGACAAAGACTTCAAATCCACTCCCCCACCTCCACCCCCATTTTCTTCCTGGATCGTATTTTCCAGTATTTTTATTAGCAATCCAAACGCTTCATTTATAAGGGCCTTCAAAATCTGGAAAATATACCATCCAACCCTCAAGGTCTGCTTGCTCTCTACCACATACTTCCAGCTTTTCACCCTGCCCATGCCACCAACTCATCCTGGAATCACAAAAGAGAAGGAACCAGTTGAGGGGAGCTGGGAAAATGTACACTTCTTTAAATAAAGGAAACACTGTAGTTAATTGACAAAATTAATAGATCTTAGAAGTACTGCTTACAGAAAATAAGATGTAGTAAACTTCCAAGGAAGGGAAATAAAAAACTCAAGCAAAATAAAAGATGAAAACTGGTGAAAAATCAACCAGACCTAAAATGAAGTCTGCAACTGAGGATAATGGTATTTGCAAAGAACCAGAATGGTTTCTTTCTTTTGGTCTTTACCTCAGAAGACAACAACAGAAATCTGCTTCAGGTAACAAATCCTTTCACTGTCTCTGGATCAAAAAGAAGGTACTGAAGCAGAGTGCTAAGTAATAAGGAGTCCCAGAACTAGGCGAAGTGAGGTGAAAACTACTAGCAAAACCAGCTACCCTTCAATGATGACAGTTAAACTGAAGGATTATAAATGGAGAATTACACCCCACCCCACCAAAAAGAACCAAAAAAAATCTAAAAAAAACTTGAAAATTTGAAGTCAGTTGGCTGGATGGTAACCAAAGAAAACTGTTTATAATTCTGTTTTTAACCATATACTTAAATAACACAAACTGACATAAGATAAACAAGGCAGCACTGCCTGTCAGTAGAAAATCATGTCCATCATACATATGAGATTTCTTTAAGAATGTCAAGAAAATAAAATGGATAAAGACTAACTGACACAATGTATTTCAACTGTTAAAAAGCTTTTAATAAGTTTAAGGAAACAGTGGTTGTGTGGAAGAAAAAGGCGGTGTGGTGGAACAGACAGAAAAGAAATAGGAAACTGGGTGAAAGGAAGAGAGCAAAATAGGATTACATAGTCAAATTTCAATCCGTGATGCTCTACAGTTCTCTGTTAGGAACATTTTTAGTTAATATATACAACAATGATCTGGGATCACCACTGCATATACTGCAAGACAGTAAAACTCTTCAAGTTTAGTAAGAATGTGAAAAATTTCAGAGTGGCAAGAATGTGAAAAATTTCAGAGTGGCAAAGCTATGCCAGTGAGCTGAGAAACACCAGATGAAATACAGTGAAGAATTACTTGAATTAATAAACAGTTACAGGAATAACCTGAAATACTCATACACTGTGTTTAGTTTTAAATTACCCACTAAAGAGCAATTAATGTAACCTTTGCTTAAGTATGCAGTCTTGAGATGAAAGAAAGAAAAAATATTATCATTTGTAAAGTTACACAATTTTAGGAACACTGAAAATATTAGTATTCCATGATAAACAAATAAATTACAGTTTTGCTAACTATATTGAAAAAATGGCAAGAGAACAGAAGGGCTCCAGAGACAAAACACTGAGAAAAAAAAAACAAAACAGGAGTTAGAGAGAAGCAGAGTGAGGAGAGAAAGACTGGATTAGACTTTGGGTTCAAAGGAAGGACTACAACAAAAGGATTTAACAACACAAATGACCAACAGTAGAATATCAGTCATCTCACAGGAACACATTTTCAGAAGAGTTCAGGAACAGATTTTCAAAAATTCAGCATCTGCAATTCTAGCTGGATTCTGTAACATCACCACGTAAGTAGCGGTTTGCACCACAGCAATGCCAGCCTCTCTCCCACCAACTTAGCGCCCAACAACTACTAGCACCTTTAGAAAAAGCCAGCCTCTCCTTGAATGCTGTGAGACATCTCCAAAATTTTGTGAGCACTTTTTCTTAAAAAATTAAAATCTCACATTCAGGAGACTGGAGTAAACATTCAACATAGGCAGGTTCTTCCTTTAATTGCTATGCATTTTTGTCTGAGCAGAAGTGTGGTACTAGCCAGGGAGTACTGATGGTGAATTAAAGTCCCAGTCCTTGGCCACTTTGGTTCACCTTAAATACAACCTACTACCAGCACGGTGCATTTGGGAAGGTGAGGAACACTTGCAAAGGAAGCGTGCAGTGTGTCCCATCTCCCGCTCCACTGCGTCAGCACTGGTATCCACGCAGCTGAGGCAGGTCTGCAAAATGATCTAACCAAAAACACACCCCAAGAAAATGGGTTTTCACCAGATCAAGAGTATTTCAGCTCACTGTACAGCAAGTATGAGCACAAAGGAGAGACAGGGAATAATTGGCTGGGGGCAAGAAAGATGCAAGGGAGAAGGGGCATCAGCATGAACGGATGCAAGATTAACTACTGATTAATTGGACTGCTGGTCTACTGTGTGATGGCAACTCTTGTTTTCCGGTTAAGCTAGAAAATCAGGTTCAAGTGATTCAAATTTCTAAGATCAACTGCATCTCTAAGCAACGATGCCACGATAGTTCTGAGGCAATATTAAACCAAGAATTTCCCTAATACAATTTCACATTCTATATAAGCAAAGTATATTCTGATATATGTGTCAGAATATATTCTGACAACATTTCTTTTACACATGTACACAGAAATTATAGACAAAAAAATGTAAACTATATGGAATATGTATAAATGTTTGTACTTTGGCAAATAATTGCAAAATCACTTGAAATTTTCAATTTGAAAAAAGCTAGAAATACAATACTTTGACATGTATTTGTGAAGTAGTAATTACAATTTAATGATACTAACAAAATCTTAGCAACACAGAGATCCCTACATAAACTGATATTTTGAGTTAGCCATGCAATACTTCCCATCCTAGAAACAGTGCCAAGAAGATAAGAACAATTTGGTCAGTAAAGTATTTTCTTAAATTTGCAGACCANTAACCTCAGGATTCTACATATTTCTAAAATATTTCACTGCCTTAAAATGAATAAAACTGCTCATAACCCACATAAGAATCATAATACAGTTCAATTTACATATATATGTTTTACAATATTTTATCTTGCATGATTTTATTATATTACAATTGCAATAAATATTCAGGCAATTGAGGTGTTAAAAAGTCTTTTGCTTCAAGTTTTTCCAGTCCTCTGAATTAAAGAAAGCTTGACTGATAAGCAGAAATGTGAAATTCTAGACCCTGAAATTTTACTACCACAAAATTTTTGCCTCATTTTCAGTCACTTTGGAAACTTTTAAAACAGAGCTATAAATTATGAACCCCAAAATTCCAGCCACAAGGTGGAACTGAAAGATGACTGACCTGGATAAGGCATATACATTCATCTAGCCAAACTCAGGATGAGGTTTGTTACTGTTTTCCCGCTAACAGACACACATTTTGTGGTTTCTCCACTACGAGCATACATTCATTTTTTTTCCTAGTATTTTTTCCTAATATGAATTACTGAAAAGTTTTTAATGACTTAGCCTCCAAAATAGTTTTGATGCAAAAGGCAGTCTAATAACTTATAGAATGACCTTAAATAGATCTCAGCAAACTCTACAATTATTTTGGTCAATGCAGAAGTCAAATTTCATACAAAAGGAAACACTGATAATATCCTCCTACATCTGGCCTTCCTGAAATTCTGACTATACATACAATAGTTAACTGGCACCAAATATTTAACATTTGTGACACCAAAATTATAGGGACCAATAAGGAACTGTAAATTTCAAAAAATATATTTGCATTACTATTGAATTAACTAAACAAGTTTGATATGATTTTAGTGGACTTTTTTCCTCTAGAAAGTAAACAGCACAATTTTCTAATTAATAAAAACAAAATGGAAACTGACTTACAACACTGACTTCAAAATCCTTGTGAAAGTCTGTACTGGTGATGTCACAAATGCTGTCACATCTGAGCGGGTATTGTCTGCAGAAGGTTCAAAAATGTCCATTTTAATCAAAACATTTATTATTAGAGGTAGTTGTGTCTTTTGTTTTTACTTTAACGAATTATATAATTCCTTAAGAATCATGGTTGCAACTCCCTTTAAAAATCATAAATTAGGTAAAATCTAAATAGCTGGAGTACAAGGATCTGGTCTATAATGGATATTAGAAACCCATGTAGGAGTGAGGGGAAATCCATACTTTATGCTTCCATCAGCCTTTAATAATGATGTTCGCATAACACTGATGTAACACTCACATTTTCTAATTTGCTTAAAATTAACTACATATTCTTTCCTCACAGAACTAAAAATGCCAGTGATAAAGTGCTACAAGACAGAAAACACAGTTCCTCCAAGCTTGCAGTTATTTTTAAATTAAACCTTTTAACTTTGTGATACTTTGGAGCAACACATTATCTTCCATTTCTCCCTATTGCAAAACACTAGCTACTAAACAGTTACTTTTCTTATGTCAAGAAAGTCTCACATCGCTGGTCCAAATCCCAGAGACAGAGGCTTAAAAGAGATGGGGACACTTGGTCACTTAGATGCGAGTTGTTAAGTGTCTGAAAAAATACGTTTCCTTCTCTCCTTTCTCCCTGTGCAATTTGGGAGCACAGCCCTGCCAAAAGGACCATGCTGTACCACGGGAAGGGATTTGAGCTCTGTGTGTGCCCGAAGAACTCTTAAGCATTCATCTTCCTGTTCAGAGCATTTATAGCATAACTATTTATATACTTAAGTTTCTTTTGATGCAAGTCATCTATGTTCTGTAATTATTTCTGTATGTCCCCAGTAAAGATAACCAAAGAAAGAAAGAAGCCTTTCTGATATAGACTTACAATGAGAAAAATAAATTCAGGTACAGAACTTCTTAAAACATCTTTTGAAATTTCCTGTCTGTGACACAAGAGCTGGAATAAATGACAACAGAATAAAGCTATGCTCTTATTTCAAATTCCAAAGAAAAAAAAAAAGTCTCACGCCAGAATGAGGTATGAGGACATATGGGCAGTCTATCACCTGACTACCAAACAACAGTACTAAGGCTGACACATGTTTGTTAATCCCGAGAGGTAAAACGCTGCTTTGTCTTCCGGGGGTCGTGCTGCAGATGAGTGCCTGTTATGATGCTGATGCATTTTTCCATGCTGACGCTCCCCAGGGAATTTGAGTTCCTCATCAGGGAAAAGTGACACAAATTTTTCGTCTCCTCTAAGAGTCTTCCTATTTTTGTTTACCAAGTGTGCACATAAGAATAGCAAGCACCAGCAGCACAGCTGAAACAGTTTTAACAAAAGCTTTTCTTCTGCCCGTTTACAGTTTAATTCTGTTAAATTTTATACCAGGACTATTTAGTTTTCAGTGACAGCTTGGTCTTGTACCAACAGATCACAGTTTGATAGGGAATGACTGAAATTTAGTGACGTGATTATTGGTTGCAGACAGCAAGCCCTCTTCAGACAATCTGAGATGATTAAGGGAAGCAACATTTCCCAGAGATCTGGGCATTCTCTAATGTACTTTTTATCTCCATATGGGGCAGAATAAGGTGGGGTCAAGCGAGCAATGATCAGTAAGCGATGGAAACCCTCTAGTCCTCTAGAAGTTTCTCATTCTTCTGAAATAAGTCTGTTTTCAGACTCCTCCAGTTCCAACAAAACCCCTCAGAAAATTCCAGGGGCAATTTTTCATTACAGCTCAGCTGATACAGCTGAGGAGAAACCCTGACCCCTCCTCCTTCCAGTCCTGCAGTCCAGTGGTCTTCCTTGTCTGATCTGTCACTCGTGTACCTTACTAATCCAATAGGAACAAAAAAAAAAGGCAGGGGGAGAAGGGCAGGAATAGGACACTTTCCTGCAAGATCGGATAACTGACCCAAGCAGCTGACAAGTCTTGCTAAATTCATCACAAGGTGGCAAGGGGGGTCCAGGCAGGGTCTACCTGAACCTCCTCCTTCATCAGCAGCATACCATTAGATCTGACTAGGTATAGAAAGAAAACATCCTCTGGATACACCATCGCCTTCATTTAAGGAGGAAAATCAACAGTGACTTACACAATACTTTTAGTGCTCTCTCTCTGTAAGTCTGTATTTGTGCTACCAGAAACACAACATTTTTATTATTAACCCAGCAACACTCCACATGCTAGAGAAAGTGCCTTTACGGTGTCTTTAAACAACTCTATTTACTTAACATGTCAAAACAATATGAAGGAATTACTTTATTAAGGAATTACTTTATTACTGTGAATCAGTACCTCCACACAGAAAAGTATCAAGCGCTAATGGGCTTAACTTAGTATAATGAGAAAACAAAAATACACAGCAAAGGAAGTATGTGGAGACTCCACATTCAGTAAGAGTGCTCTACCTGTCCGTGATACTGAGTACCAAAGTGCCAAATTGGTGGCAACAGCAGTACCCAGCTAAGAAAGACTATGAAACACACAAGGAACGGCAGTAATTTTATCTTTTCATATTGATTCAGTGTTTCTCAAACAGCATGTCAGCAGGCACCTCAGCAAAGAGCACCTGGATCTTTACTGTATCATTTGAAAATCTTGGACAAATTCTCAACAAGTTCACATTTCATTGCTAATCTGAGTATCTCGTGTGCAAATCTGCATAGGATATTTTGTGGTTTTTATTCATGGTACCATATATTTTAAGACAAAAAGGAACATCTCATCATTTGGGTATGATGTCTTCAAGGAAACAGGTCACAGAATTTTCCCCTGTTATGCATATACTGGTAAAAAACTATTTGTTTTTTTAGCACTGATCTTCCAAAATGCACTCTGTCTTGTTTTGAGGGTATCAAGATGCTCTCCGTAGTTTTTTTCAGATCTTTCTCTTAGTCACCCTCATCTTGGTTCTGAATACACCTGGATTCTACATTCAGTCATACAGCTCCGTTACTTCTTACACTGCTACATTAAAGAACTCTACATTTCCCCATTAAGGTTCTTTCTCATGGCAAAGCAACCCCATACACCTCATACACATGTTCTCAGAATCCCATGTTCTAAAGTCATTCTCTCCAATGCTGAAAACATTATCATTTTTCTTCTCTATCATTTCTCCAGGATGTAAATACCCATTTTAATATTAAATATTAAAAGAGAAACTGGAATGGAGCTCATAATTCCCATCTCCCTACACTAATTTACTTCCCTGTATTGTTACTATGCATCTTGAGAGGCTGCAAGGAAACCATTTTCTGCAGAACTTGACTAGAAACTCTCAAGAATTACAAGCAATAAAGAACCCCGAGATTTAACTCAATTTTTCAGTCCATGGAACCCTAACATTTTCCAGCACAAACTTGGAGTCCTAAATACCAAGAGAAGTGCTGTGTCCTATACCCTGGACAAGTTGGCTGGGTTTTTTTCAGTAATCCTTTGCAGGCTCTTCCAAAGCAGTCCACAGATCCCCCTGGATCTGCAAACAGGATGGAAACTACTATTATTACTTTTAACTACTATTAACTTATTATTTAAAATAATACTACTTCTCCAGCGGAAGATTTCTCCGTCTCCCAAGAATCTATCCGAATGCCTCATGAGTAAGTTTAGCACTGGAGTGGAAGAAAGCTGCCCGAGTAAATCTGACGTGAATATTCAACATCAACAGAAAAATATAGGTAAAAATAAGAAAAAAAAAAGAAAAAAAAAAGGCAAAAGACCAGCTCAAAAGACCTTACGAACAGGCAGAAGACTACCGAAAATACTGTAAGACCAGGAAAAATGGCTGCTACAATCCAAAAAGAAAATAACATAGTTCTCCCTTCCTCTCCCTCCGCTCCCCCACACAAAATCCACCTGGATGTTTTAACAGAAAAGTTAAAAAGGTGACTGTAGGGAAAAGGTCAGTATTAAGAATTAAAAGCTTGCCCAAATAAGGAGGAAAATGAAAGGCCATAAAATATGTCAGGGCAATGTAAACACAAAATCAAGAGAGCTAGGAAAGAAACTGAAGAGCTTCTTGCAAATGATGATTATCAAAACCAGAAAGCCAGACAAGAAATCAGTGGCACGGCTTGATAACGAAAGCCCAGAAAGGGAACTCAATGAAAATAAGGCCACAGCAGAGAGGCACTACAAATTATCCGCCCTGGTCTTTATTGCTAAACACATTGAAAAGATACTCAAACCCAGACCATTCCCTGTAGCAGACAAGTGAAAGCTACATGTTTTAATGTAAACATGTAGGAATTATTAGGTATCAGTAAGTCACCAAGACTGGACGACAGTCAGCCAGGAGTGCTGAAGGAACTGAAAGGTGAAAGCACAGAGGTGCTGGCCAAGGAGTACAACAACCCATCACTACGAATGGCCACATGCCCAGAAGACTCATGGATTGCCAATGCAACTTCAAACAAAAAAAGACTCTAGAAAGGATCCCAGAAGCTACCTGAGAGTCTGACTCCTGCTACTGGTAAGTCACTATAGCGTCTATAATAAGTAAGGTCACAGAGTACATGAGGAGACATGAGTCTGTTGGGATCTGTTGGGCCATCACAGCTGCTGTGAAGGGAAAGCCTGCCTCACTAACTTCATGGAGTTCTACAAGAGGGGGCAATAAATGTGAGGGCAAAGGGCATCTCGTGGGCATAATGTGTTTGTGAAGGTTCCTTCCCAAATACAATTAAAGAAATTAAGTTGCCACAGGACTGGAGAAGAGGTTCTTACACAGTCTGAAAGTTGGTTAAGGAAGACGAAACAAAACATGAGGTTTAACGGTCACTTTTCATCATAAGACAGACAGTCAGGAGATCCCCCAGGGATCCATGCTGGGATCATTCTTATATGACATCAATGACCTGGACAGTGGTGTGATACAGATGATATTACACTCTACTGGATAGCCAAATGCATGTCTATGACATGGAAAAACAGAAGGATCTCACAGAATTGAGTGGACAAAGGTGACAAATGAACATCGGGTACATAAATGTGAGGTAGTGTATCTAGGAAAAAAAGCAATCTAAACTATGCTTCACAGTGTTTACCTTAGAACCACAAATTATAGTTTAGTTGAGTCCTGGATTCACCACTGACAGCTCTACGAAATCTTAAGTTCATGTACAGCAGCAGCCAAAAAAAACTGACAAAAATGTTGGGTATGTCAGAAAGGATACTGAGGACAAGAGAAAGGATGTTATTTTGCTGATACAGAAAACACTGCTGTGCCTACATCTTCATTACCCTGTGCAGTCTCGTCTTCACATCTCGGGAAGAATGTAGTGGAATTATGGGAAAATACAGAAAAGGGCAACGAAAATGATCCAGGGGACGGAGCAACCATCTAAGACAGGATAAAAAGACAGGGGCTCTTTAGTTCAGAGAGGAGAAGATTGAGATTTACAAAATCATAAAGGCAGTAAGTAAGCACAGAACTGCTGTTAACCACATACCACAATACAATAGTTAGGACACTTGGTGAAACAGGTCCATAAATGGATACTAGAAGGATCACACAGAGATACACCATCTAACTTTACTAATACAACAGCTCTGCATGCTGGCAAAGTGCAAGGGGAGTAAACGGCAAGAAAACGGCCAATGTTGCGAGCTCTCTCTAAACAGCACCTCCTCTGCCACTGCTGCAGACAGAATACTGGACTAAATGGGCCACTGTTATAACTCGGAGGCTTTTTCTGATGTTACAATTACTTGAAAAAAGTTTTCCCAGTTTGTAAGCCAACTGCCTTGCAACGATTTAAAAATATAATTCCTTCTCCTCTCTGCTGTACACATGAAGAACAGAGTATGTTATCACTTCTCCTTTCTTATTTAGCCTCAGTAACTGCAATTCATTCAACCTATACTCATAGGTCACACTCCCTAAATTGCTGATCACTCTCACTGCTGGTCTCTGTTTATAGTTTGAACTGCAGCATCCAGAAATGGATGCAGTTCTCCAGCTAAAACCTTAAGAGCTCAATGGAGCAGAAAGATGCATCGTACATGCTCTTATTACTGTTGTTACTGTTTATGCGTGCCTGTGTTTGCCTTCCTCACAACAGTGAGATATAATTAATATCCAGCTTGTGACCCACGTTACCTACTGCACTTTTTTCTGAAGAACTACTTACGTAGCCACCCAGTTCCCATCCATTTCTTTGTCAAGTACATGATTCTGGAGTGCGTGTCAAACTTGCTCTCCCTGGATAGCTTCCAGCTTTTCACACATCACATCTCCACGTTACGGATACCCTTCTGAATTCTAATCCCATCCTCCAGCATGCCTGCAGTCCCTTTCATCTCAGAGACACCTCAAAACATTAATTACCATTCTCTTTTCCATTACTCCCCTTGCCAGTGAAAGTACTGCCTAGGCATAAGTCAGAAAACAGCCTAACAAAATTCTACTCCGTATTTACTTTCATTTTGATACTGAACCTTTAATAATTACTCAGCATGGTTTTCTAACAGTTTGACTCTTAGAAACAAACCTCAAAGTTGTTTCATCCAATGTATGTGTCTCTTGTCTCCTTATGAAAATAGTATTCACAGAACATCAAAAGCCTGACTAAATCCAAGATATGACATTCAAAGCTTCTCTACTATACACAGACTGCTACCTTGTCAATAAAAGGAAATTTGATTAGTTTGATACAATTTAACCTTGCCAAATCCAGTGACTTATCTCATTATTTTCTGGATGTTCATAAATAGTCTACTTGTTCTAGTGTTTTCCCTGAAGTTAAGTTGATGCTAAGCATTTTGTCATGTTAAAATACATTTTGTTTGAACATAAAAATCATGAAAAGCCATCCAGATATTTTTTCACTGTTATTTATTACATTACAGTCTATGTTATCTATAAATTTTATCATTAGTGTTTTGTATTTGTTTTATAAAGTACTGAACCTGTCAAATAGAGCCAGTCATACAACTGATAACTGCAGAATATCATCACACACATTCATCTCCCAGATTTTTAGACAAACCTTCCAATTTGACTTTGGGTTACATAAAAATAGAAAGGAAAAAAATGGAATACAGCTTAGCCTCATAAAATTACAAAGGAAAAAAAAAATCCAGCTTAGTCTCAAAAGAAGCAAAGGCTTTACTAAAGGTCTTATTCCTTTGTGTACAACAGGCCACATGACTGATCTTTAACTCTGACATTAACACAGCATAGTAAGAGTGTTCCAGAATAATGGCATAATTAACTCAAAATGCCCACTGCAAATATAAAAGAAAAACACCTTCAAATATTCAACAAATAGCACCTTGCCACGACTATTGTTATCTGCTGCTGCCAATCAGTATTGTTACGGTTGTACAAAGACTCCAGTGCACCAGACTGTCGCTAATTATGTATATTCAAGTGATTAGCAAGCACTTGTTGCCTCGTTCACACCACCCTCCAAACAGCAGCCTTTGAGAGGAGAATAGACTGCAAATTTATTGAGAGAACACTGTTAATCCTTTGGGGAGAATGTAAATGTAAACAGGACTACTCTACATCAAGGTGCTTTGACAACAAAAATCATCTGCATAAACACATGCTCAACAACAAACAGGTGTTCTATTTCACAACTAGCGCCCATTTGATGCTTTCAAGTAAGCATTATGCACAAACTGTTAGAAGTACTTTGAAACCAGCTGCAATTACTATAATTAGCTGTTTTCCTACACTTTGGGGTTTTTTTTCCCCCCTGTACCTGTTCAGTATTGTGTTGGTTGCAATCTGTAAACTCAAGTGAAGCTAAGGTTCTAGCCTCCTGTTTAAAGATTATTATCTTTTCGGTTCCACACGCACTATGGTAAGTTCATACTTATCATTAAAATGCCACCAGTTATAAGACGATGTTTGCATTAAAGAACTTAACAATCCTACAAATGTCAGGTCACTCATCTAACACTCACCGTGAATAGGAAAACAAGGACAACTGCCAAAATAGCACCATAAAAATAGTAAGCCTTCAATGTTCAGGATTTCCCTTTTTTACAGAAATGTCCCCAGGAACCAACCAGATTTATTTTTAATAACAAGAACTTTACTTCTAGTTTAATCAGACAATGGGTGGTGAAAAGTCTTGCTTGTAGACAACTACTCCTTGTAATATGCTCCAAGTAAATGTTTTTTTAAATTATTTGGTCAGAATGCACGTGCTTCCCTCTGTATAATGAATACAAAATACATACAAAGCACCTCTACCTTATTTTTTATTCTTACTAAAATGATGTATTCTAGTGTCTTTCCATTCTTGACTCTCACTCAGCCTTCTGTGGCATCTACACAGCTCTTGGGTTTTGGCAGTTCCAAATGCTCCACCACAGTAACGCATTTCTATAGGTGAGTTCAACGTGAACAACGAACAAGTCTAGTGGCCTTTTCTCCAAACTCAAACCCTAATGTGCTAATTTCACAAGCTTGGTAGTGCTGCCTACAGAGAGCTAACATCCGATTCTCCCACCTTATGAATTGCCAGATTTTAACCACTGAACTGAATAATTCCATATTCAGCACCTGCTGAGAGAAGATTTTTTTCACAAATGAAAAGCTTAACGAGCAAAGACTGGGACTGCCCAGGGAGTAAGAACACAGCTGGGAGGAAGGGCTAAGGATGATAAATACACAGTGCTAGAAGAAGGACAGGCTACAGGCAACGGAAAGAAAGAGGCTCTTTCACCTGGGGTGAAACAGGCAGGAAAATCCATGATACAGCACCTTTCCAAGACTGGGAGACAGTCTTCTGTTGCCAGGTTAATTTGACATCCTCAACCAGTATCAAAATGTACCTGAGGCCCCCCTAATGCTTTTTCCGTCTGTAACAGAAGAGTTCTATTTTTGTGGATGTCCACACCAGGTGATCTACAGAGCTCTCCAAATTTTTAACAACGTCCACTACTTTCTTCCCACCAACTTCTGCTCAGCTTGAAATTATACAAAAGCTTCAGTTTGGTTGGGCCAGCCAAGCAATACACACTGTATTCATAGCGGTTATTCTCTGACAGACTGAAAGAATGACCAAAAAGATTAATAAAAAGTTGTAATACTACAAGACTTCCCACAGAAATGCAGGGAGTATCATGCATCTAGAAAATTCCAGGCAAAGCTAATTTTTGGGCTTCTTCCAGAGAGACACAATCCTTTAAGAAGCCCAAACAGAGCACGACAAACCAATAATTGCTCTCATTTTCTCCGTGAGCTCTTATGGAAAAGATGTACATAGTGAATCCAGCAGTTTTGATTGAACAAGCAACCCCCACAATGACACAGACATTTCTTTTACTCTGCTTTCTTTCTTGACAAAGAGAAAAATCTGGCAAGTTATCAAAACAAAAATAAAGATGACAACATCTACAGCTTGTATATTCAAATACGAAGGAGCACCAGATTCAGAGCTACCTTAAGCTTTTAATCTATGCTAACAGCTGTAAGTTAGAGAATGTTGTCTTGTATTAGAGTCATCTTTGCGATTTGTATTCCTAGCTCTTACACTGTAATCCCAAATCAAATTTCACAATACAGTAGCACCCAACCACTGAAAAAATGCAAACACTGCATAGCATCGATGCTACCATTAATTTGACCTGCAGTAAGGTAATTCAAGGAGTTAGACTTTTCTTTTTGGTATACAATATTTTTTTATGTCAGTTTAACTCCCTGAACCAACAGCGCTCGCTTAGAAGAGCACTGTTGCTACATCAAAAGATGTAGCTGAAATGCATATGCAAAGGTTGCAGTTAACAGCCCCTTTTTCCCCCCTTCTAGAGACAACCAGACATCAGTTATCTAATCTAAGTATATCATAATCTCTGTGTCTCAGCACATGAACAGATATGTAATGGTTTAAGCTAACCCTTCCGAATTTGCAGTAAAATAGTCTCAGAGTTAGTAATTTTTTATAGAATTTCTGACGGGAACAGTAACTTCTACTGTCACCACATGAAGGGGTTGGAAGGGGGGGAACAAACAGCTGTGAAACGCTTAAACAGCTCCAAGTACATATACAAATATGGTTCAGTTATTTTATTGTCAAATAAGTCAGCTATATGCTAAACAGAACATACGACTATAAGGGTGTTTACTACTCATTCGTATCATCGCCGCGCATAAAGTTACATGCAGACACATCCACTTTCTGTTTGTTTATTTAAGATTCTCTGTGAGACTCAAAGGCAACTAATTAGGAGAAATACTGTATTGAATTCCAACATAAGGAGGAGTTTAGAGCCTGGTACCCCATTTACACACACAAGCATGTACTGTTTCTGTGTTTCAAGTAAAAGGTCTGAGAGGGAGAAAAAGAAGAGTATATAACAGAGGTCAATATCAGCATTCACAAAGAAATACACATTATTTGATAAAAGTATTAAAGCTTTACAAACTAGCAGCATCCCGAAAAATCTATGTGTCTGTTTACGCTCACTTTATTACAGGGCATATACTTAAGCATTCATATGAGATCAATAGGAAAACATTCTAAAGAAATGCTTTGAAATTGCAAGTCTTAAGTGACTTAGACAAATAATAAAATATACTAATCAGCCACGGGTTCCAGAGAAGAAAGAAAGAAATGTAATTTTAACACGAGACCATTTTGAGCTTTATAGCATTACAGTTACCACTGATTTACTGCATTTCATTACGCTCTTCTCTTAAAAAGCCCTTTTCCATGAATGCTCCATCCAGATTTTTCATTTTTTTGCATGTGTTCTGATAAAAGGTGAGATCTTCCTAAAAACAGAGATGGGCAGATGAAAAGGACAGAAATTTTTGTATCATGCTAATGTTCTTAACTAACACTCCTAGCAAGTCTCATATCAGACTTGCAGGTTTTAAGACTGTATTCTTCCTGCAAAACACTATATAGTGGTTACAAGTGCATTATATCTGAGTAGGTCAGATCTTACTGCTGAGTTTCCTCAGAAAGACTGGGGATCTTTAGGATGCACCAGCTGCTCCTTCCAAAAGCTCAGGTAAGCAAGCAGGGTGAAGTCTGAAGGGGATGACCAGTCCTTCCTTTCAGGATGCTAAAGAGTACTTAGCTAGCATCCATAACGAATAAAAAGGTAAGCGATTAGCACGGGCCAAAGCATCACACCTACACAAGTCTTTCATATACTTCTCATGTTATCTCACAGAATCATAGAATAAAACATAGAATGATTTAGGTTGGAAGCGACCTTGAAGATCATGGAGTTCCAACCCCCCTGCCATAGGCAGGGACACCTCCCCCTAGACCAGGCTGCCAAAGGCCCCATCCAGCCTGGCCTTAAGCACTTCCAGGGATGGGACCTCCACAACTCCATACAATGTATGTCAAAGCCTTCCTGTAATGGAGAACAAACTTGTAATGCCAGAGAAAGTATGGTATTTATTAATATGCTGAAGAAAGCACCAGCAATCTAACTGTGTTCAATATTCTCCAAATGAACTGACGTAGCCCACAATTAGAGCTTGTAAGCTCTGGTGACTAAACTTTAGCCAAAGGTTTCTATGAGGTGAGAGTTTAATTGTTAGTAAGGAAGGGAAAAATCTTCTTTCAGAAAGTCTCCCTTTTGTGACAAGGACTCCATACAGGTGTGTACGTGTCTACTGCAAAAATGAAATACTCAGGGCTGCTATGAGAGGAGATCCAAAGCAACAGAGGAGTTGCAGCCAACAGACTGGGTGACAGAGTTATAAGAGATATAGCTAATGGGGAGCAGTTAGACACCACCCCAGTTTTGGAAACTACTAGCAGTAAACAAAATTAGCAGGAACAATTAAAAAGGCTGTCAGAAACAACCTGGCATGGACCACGAAGTCTTCAAATCAAACCTCCCAGAGTACTAAAGCCTACACAGTAGTGACCACCGAAAGCTGTAACTGCTCACACAGCCCTGGCAACTGGGACCAACGAACCACCCTGCCCATGAGGAAGGACTACCCTACCGACAAACCAAATGAAATACAACTAGAAGAATAGATTAGTGGCAGACTACTTTGGCACAGCCTCATAGCTGTAGGAGATTTGGGTCCTGACTACTGCCAACATGTTTTGGGCATGATTACTGACACTGTTAGGATTCTGTTATCAACGGTTCAGACTTTCCAACCCAGTCTTTCATTGTCTTTTATTCCTTTTAAGGATTTGCTTCAATGGGAAAAGTATTGCTTACAGACCAGCGAGAAAGCATAACTTAGTGTCCTGGTTTTCTAGGTAAGAAATGAAGTTGGTGACATATTAACTGTTTCTGTAAGGACCCCTCAAGCACCTAACAGGGTTTTGGCAGAAGAACGGCATCCGTCCTCAAAGACCAAGCTTCTGGAATGAGTACACTCTCCCTACAAAAACGTGTGCTGTAAGTTGTGTTCTCTGCCTGTCTCCATAGTCCGTTCCTCCTTATTTCCTGAAAGAAAAAAAAACAAACAAAAGAAACAAGATCATATGGTTACAGAAAATGTACATACTCTCTGAAATCCTTCTTCAGCAGATTGGGTGAAAGTACTCTCCCAGTTTGTTGTTTAACAAATAAGCAACATCTAGTGGTTGGAACAGTATTTAAAGAGGGTAAGACAGCAGTACTTGTACAAATATTTAAAATCAATACACTTTCAAAAGCAGTTTGTTAAACAGGACCATATTATAACTAAAACAGTATAATGCATTTACAATTAAGGCTGACTAAATGAAATTTGCTTATGCCAAGATATCCATGGCAGAGCTAGCGCATTGTGATGGAGATTAGAGTCCCGCACGCCACTCCAACCGCAGCGCAGCAACTCTTTTCAAATAGCCTTTGTGGTGCTCACTTTCCCAACCCCAACACAGTGCAAAAGCAGTTGCTCCTCTTCCACGCCATTCCCAGTTCGGGCAAGGGCTGTAAGCGGCTTTCGGAGCAGTGCCTGGGATGATGTCACTCTGGGACTGCAGGGGAGGAACAGTACCAGGAAGCGTCAAACCCTTGCATTGTGCAAGGGGATTGGCACATGGGGGCAGGTTGTAAATCTGGCCAGGGACCAGCGAGACTTTAGATCACAATTTCACCCAAGGAGGCAGCTGTAGCAATAAACACAACGTTCGCTTCTGTTCCACGGGATGTTTCAAATGTAAACATTAACTCTATAGCTGAATTCCCAGTTTACATTACACTAAGCACAAAGAAGAAGAAATGCAAATAGCTGACCTCTAGTAAAGCTAATAAATCTTTAAGTGTTCATTCCCAAATACTTTCATATAATTCCCTTTCCCTCTTCCACAAAATACTTTTCGAGTGACNCGGCCACTTAGTTTTTTAGTGGGATTTTTTTTTAATTTTTACTTTAAAAAAAATTTGCATCCTAAAGCTTTTCTCAGTCTCTCCATTATGTAACAGTTCTTTAGGAAACCGCCAGCTACCCTGACAACTGGGATGTTTTGCCAGGGTGGCTTTGTCTAAATCCTAAAGCAGTCCTTGGCTATGCACTGAGCCCAGTGGCTGCCTGTGATCTGAATGCCAATTAAGAGCGCTGTCCCTCTTGTCTGACAAGTCAGAGACTTAAAGGTCTATCTGAGGTCAGCAAACTGTCTGGGCTACTTTTGTGAGCTTAAGAGACTGAGAAACACAGCCAACAACACGGTCCTTTCCTTTAAGTGTCACACTGGGCAAAGAGCGTTTCATGTACAATTGTCGTTGCATTTTGTTTAAAGCAGAAAGAAATATATTCTTTGTGTTTTGTTTCTGTTTGCTTCTGAGTCTTACTTTCATTCCCACCCCCTAGCGGACAGGTAGGGATGAAGACCAAGCTACTTTTACTTTAAAATCAATCAAACATACATACATATCCAAAATGCAATTAACAAGATTACAAAAAATTAATAGTGAAATACAGAATGTGTCCAGTTTGGCATATGCCCTGTAACTCTGGTGTACTGGCTCTACACTATTCAATTCTCCAGCTTCCCTTCGAGTCCCCATTCAAACAAGCCCTATATCGTATACTTAAAACTTCTATATTTTGTTGCAAATCATAAGAAATAGTGCAGCAGGCCAAAAGGCACTCGAAAATGCTGTTTGCCCAGTTTTGTTATAAACACCCTGAATTCTCTTTTTTTGACACTTAAAACAGATCTTTCAGGACAGCAATGGATATATAATCCATCAACACTAGTAGTTACGAGGAAGCAATAACTTCCTTTCCAATCTTTCACATCATTTCTACTTTTGGAGGCAGAGACATCATTATCTGCTAGCTATACAAAAATGTTAACTTATTTTCTTTCTTACTATTGCTTTTTATGGAAACAGTTGAAATCTTACCTTGTTTTATGAGCTCTACGATACTTGCCAACTTTTTTGTAAATATTTAGCTAAAACTATGAGCTGAGACAATTTTTTAATCTAAGAAACTGTATCATTTACATTCCCAGTTTTACCACCTTTCTGTTGTAAATGGTGATTTAAGCTTCAGTTCTTTTCATGGGGAACTGCTGTTTGAACACTCTGAATTCTTACACAAGAGCATCTTTCATTAACCCCAAGAGGAAAGGACACCTTGCTTTCCAGGACAATGAAGACTGAAGACAACTAAACTTCACATGAGAGATTATTCTACTTTTTTCATTAATGTTTAGTGAGAACCTGCATTACAAGGTATTTACCATACAGAATTCCAAGAGATGAGATGAAGAAATTGTAATGTATCTAACGATTTTTAGAAGGGATTTTGATTTTAGACATTACAGTTCAAAAATTGATGAAAAAATGCAAAGTTGCTCATTAAGCTGTCAGATAAAACCACAAACTAAAGAGTTAAGAGAACAGCTTTGCTGAAACTAAGGCTAAATCTCCCACTGAGAAAGGCTGCTAACATGTTTTTGAACTTGCAAACTATTCCCTGTATAGCTACATTAAGAAAAGAACTTTCAGTTATATATTTTTGGCATAGGATCTTGAGGGGGAGGCTTCTTTTTTACTTTATTTTACCTACAATAATTCATTCATTCCAAATGGTACTGTGAGCGAGAGGGAGAATTGGTACAGAGTAACAGTTACGTAATTGATAAAACAAAATTCTGTGTGATATTTATAAATACATAAATGTATATTTAAAGCTGCATTAAAAATACTGAAATGAGAACTAGGTTATAGAGCTGTATCTTTTTAAGGAAAGAATTTTATAAAGCATATATTTCATTTTTTTCAATCCATCATGTTCATTACAATACCTTAACCTTCCTCATATCTCAAAGTCTTCACCCTAATTCGTGGCCAGAAAGGGCATTTCACAGACACATCCCCAGGCAAAACTTACACAAAACTCACTGAAAATATTCCCAAACCTTCCTCCCAACTTTTAAGTCAGACCCCCAGTACTCCTGCCACAGACGTCTACAAAACATGGTATGCACTTCTCACATCACTGAGCTCCTCCTCTCTGAAGGCTCTAGCTTTGATACAACACATCTCCACTTCTGTTCACTCTTCCACTTTCACAGGCTGTTGAGGTCTTGTGGAAAACTTCCTTCCTAACAAAGTGCTGAGCAAAACGCTTCTTAAGTCAGTGTGGTACAAGAAAACTCAGATCTCACAGAACGCAGTTGAAATTGCACCATCATTAACGTCAATAGTGGCTTGCTGCCAAAACATCAAATTTCCATTACGTAAAACTGAGGCATTTTCTACCCCAAATAAGTATTATGACCTTCCAAAGTGATCAAGAAGGCCTTGTGTGACCATGGAAAAATAATCCTTTATTTGATGAATTTCACAACCTCATAAAGAGCGGAAGAGAATGAAAGAAAAAAAAAAAACTCAATCAATAAACCCTGCACCAATTTGTGACCCAAAGTATTCAGTCTTCAGCCATGTTTTCAGTCCTGGTGAAAGACACATGCCTGACACCCCTGCCTTAGCAACGTGCACCTCTGGGCTCACAGTCAGCTGATGAAATTCTGACTGACAGCACTGGAAGACAAACTCCCAGAAGAAGAAATTCAAAGCTTCCTCCACAGTTTGAGATCATCACTTCAGTTCCCCCGTGCTCTTGTCTTGGGGTGAATTCCCCATGATTTTCAGCTTCTGTGTTAGAGCAGGACTGCACTACTAATTTATCTTATCAGCCACTTGATCGCTGGCCAGCATCAGGAATAGCCATATATTAAGTGAAACCTATGAAGAAAAATACCATGGTAAAATTAACTCTCATTTTGTCTTCTCTCCCAGCATCCATGCAGCATCACAGTGGTCATAGGAGAAACAATTTTACACATCACTTACAACCCTCTCAATACACGGCCACAACCGCTAACAAACAAAATCATTGTGCTCAGCACTATACAGCAGCAGTTGGAACACATAATTTCAAAAGGATGCCGACCAGCAAAATATCAGCTGATGTCTAAAATACAGAGAGGTCATGCAGGTTTGACAAAGTCTCACAGTTACACTACATTTTACTTTAAAAAAAAAAAAAACAACAGATTTTTACATCTTTTGAAATACCTATTGTGATAAATAATTATATATTTAGCACAACAGAGTAGCAGTTTGCTATGTGGAATGTAAATTATATAAGTAAGCCACATTATCTAGGCAACTTCATCTGGATTCACTCTTCTAGGGAGTAAAAAACAAAATATATGTTCTCAAATTCCTTTTTTCTTCCTCAGTTCTCCAGTCTGTGTCATCCTGTAATTCTATTTCAAGCCCTGTTCTTATATTTCAATCTCCTTTTACTCACTTCATGTAAGCACAAAACTACTGTACTTTCAACTATTTTAAGAATGGCCTCTAAAACAAACCCCCAAACTAATTCAAGCCTACAAACTTAAGAGACTCTGTAGAACAACTTGCTGGAACATTAGAAGCCAGTGTGCTATATTTTCTTCCAATGTGAATAAGTCCACTTCATGAATCTTCAAAAAACAATTGCAAAGAAAGAGAATATCCTCAACACAATGTATGCCAAATGTATGAGTACAATGATCCTCTCAGATTTTGGGTTTACAACTGAATCACATTCCCTGACTTTTGCAAAAAACTTTGGATATGACAAGAAAAAAAAAAAAAGGGAAAGTACCAAGAAAAAAAAGATTGTCCAACAATGTGTTTCAGCATCCTGGACCACTGCAAGGTTTTGAGATCAGGTATGAACATCTTACATGTCTTGATAAGCAAATTCTGTAACGGTCCGTTACTGACCATCACTGCTCCCTTCTCATAATTCTGACAATTTGAGAGCAGCCCATGTGTGCACACTCACTGTCTCCTCCTCAGACGACGCTGACTTTCAAAGGATTTTAATTCCTATAGATTTACAAGTTTGATCACATTTTTCAAGGATTTTCATCCAAGTGGCTGTGCCAGAACAGCATGGCTATAAACTTCTTTAGGCTTGTATGTTAATAAAGGAAATCAGATGGAGTGCTTTATCAAGTCTCTTCCTGCTAAAGGACGAATGAGTTAAACAATGTAAAAGGTAACAGCTCTCCTTCAAAGCAAATATTCTTTGGTTTCTTGATTACTCTTTCAAACCTTTGGCCTTTGTGAAAGGATGGTCTGCCTTTGCATTTGTTTACATGTGTTGATAATTCAAGAAGTGCTACACAAGCAGATTTTCCTGAGCAATTCTGATTTCTTCTGCTCTCTTCCAATTGTTATATGGCTTAAAGATATTCTAATTTGAGTTCCGAGAGAGCACCAGAAAAACTGCACACCAAAAATCTTGACATCTGAATTAAGCAAATTAGTATAAACTACTCTCAAGAACAGAATTAGTGGGCAGACAAATAAGTATGGAAAAACTGTCAAAACAGCCTCTGTAAAAAGAAATTACACCTCAGAAACCTGAGGGTTCTTTTCAAACAGTTAATAAGCCTTTAGATCATAAAAAAATCCAGTTCATATAGACTGTGTAGGTTTCCAAACCCCATTGAAGAATATCCTTAACCTAAAAAACCTAAACTTCACAGGACAAAAAGGATGATCCTCACACTAAAAATAAATAAGTAAAATAAATAAATCCAAGCAGGGTCAGAAAACAGGCATCAAAAAGGCAGAGTAAATGGCCAGTTTTCACAATTAAAAGCAAGTTAATCGGTGGAGACCTGCAGTGATCTACCCTTGGGTCCAACACAGTCATAAATGACTAGTAAAAGAAGAGGTGGTGAACGAAAGCTGGTGATTATACAAAGTTGTTCAGGCCAGTAAAGAGGAAAGGCAGCTGTGAAGAACTGCTGAAGGACTTAACATCTTCCCCTGTTCTTTATACTCTTTCCTAGCATCAAATGTTAGCTACTATCAGAGGCAGGATATGCACTGAAGTAACCAATGGTGCTATTTTACTTCCTTGTTAATTTGCGGGAGGAGAGGACACTTCTGTAGATATAACCAAACTGAGCCAACAGTAAGCTCCTGACTGAGTTCATTTATGCACGCGTTCCAGGACTTCCACTGTCACACGATCTAGTTTGGAGATGGATGTTGTTAAATGGTTTGTGTGTGCTTTTAAGTGGCTTCTCCTGAATGACACTTCTAGGCAGGAGTCTTCTATTCAATATCAAAACATTTTAGAGATACTTTCTCAAATTCTGATCTCTGCCTAAATGAAGATCTCTAAACCCTTGGGCACAGAGGCCAAGTCACTCAAAAAACAGAATTGGAGTGTTTTAACTTTTGGACGGAGGTGCTGTAACCATGAGTAATGTTTATTTCGAGGATAGATGAAAGGGTCTTCTTCCTTTGTGAATCCTAGCTCTCGTATATTGTTTCAGTGAGAGCTGGCCACACGTAAGCCATATTTGCTTCAAAATGCAATTTCCAAATTAAATCCGCTGCCCAGCTTCCACGTTTGTTGTATCAAGTGGGCAGCTACAAAGAGACCAAAAATATTCTGGTACATAGGAGAAAGTATCATCTACAGAGGATATGGATTTCAGTATCTGACCAATACAAGAATATCCTTGCAAAAATTACATACTGGGTGGGGGGAGAAAACAACTGGTACTTTTAGCATGGAAAAAGAACCTCTGCAGTTTCATTTTATATTCTCTGTCCATAGAGTTCCAGTATAAATATCATCATCTTTATAAACAACTAGGATCGCAGTTATAATTAATAATACAATCCCCCTTGTAGATTTTCAGATCTTGTTCCATTTCCATCATTCTTGACAACTTCTTCCCCAAAAGGGGCATCATTATTTGAGAAACTCCCTGACAATCAGGGGCTGATCCCAGGAAACCAGGACATTTATTATCTTGACTTTGAAGGAGTACAGGATCATGACAGTAACAGAAAGCAAAGTGAACAGAACATTTAAACAGATGTTAGAAAATTCAGTATCCGAATGTGAAAGAGGCTATTTAGTCACATTTTACATCTAACCAAGTATTTCTAGTGGAAGAGTGAGAATAGTGGGACAAAAAATTTTTTACTGAATTAAAAAAAAAAAAAATCACGAGAAGCAGGTTTGGGAGCTCAGGCAACAAAACCCACTTTTGAACCAAAATACAGTTGCACTGGGAGCAAAGTGCTTAAATAACCATGCTAAATGGTGCTTCCTTCCTTACTAAGCATATTCAGCAAGTATACACAAGCATTTCAAGCCATCTCCTTCCAAACCAATTAGCCTGTTTTTTTTTCTTTACACTCTTACAGCCTTCTTACATTAATAGAACCAGTTGAGAAAAGGAAGTAACAATGCCACCACGCACCTAGAGAGTCTTGCCAGACATCAAACACTAAGAGTACAAACTCTCTTTTTACACTTATCTAAAGAAATATCCCAAGTGACATTTACTGTAAACATCATTCTCTGGTTGTCTGGACTGCAGACTTCAAGGGTGCTAAACAAGATGGACATACTCCTGCCTTGTGTGCCGATTACTGACACTGTCATACCTTACACGTGTTACTTTGACAGACCAACAAGTCTGGACTTCTTGTGTGACCAAAAAGTAATCACTACCCAATTTCTTTGCACAATTAACATTAGAAATAATTTTCCAAAACTACACCTGGTAAACAATTTTAAGACTCTGATTTATCAAAATTCAGGCACTTTCATTCCAAAGGGGAGAATAAATGTGTAACTACATATATGTATATATTTTATGCATCCTCTTAAACACATTTACATTTTAAAAGCTCTCTGAGCTCTGTATTGGTTTACCTATTACATTTTTGTCAAAGATTGGAAGATTCATATTTAGTTTATATACATTTAAACTATAAGTCTCATATCTGCATTTTGAGACCTCTTTTTCCTCATAATGCAAATCAATCCCTTTAAATTACCTTGGGCTTTTCAGAGAAAAATGTCAAGATTGTTCAACCTCTCTACCTTTCTCCTTTGCAGTGTAACAACCATTAATTTCTGGAAGAAAATCTGAGAGTGCTATATGCGTCACCATATTCGAAGCATGAAAGAGCAGACAGAAGCGTGGCTGTCCCCACCTCCTTGAACGGGAGTAACCTCAGCAGCCTCAGCCAATTCCCATGTTACCTAGAGGTAGTCTTTCCACTGATTTAGCTGAAGTTGAATACAAGTTGAAACAAATTGACTCAAGTCAGTTATTTCTCAGGAAATTAGGGGAAGCTACGGTGTCATGCTATTGTATAGAAACATTATAGTAAACCTTCTGTCGAAAAGCTCTAGTAACTAGGCTTTGAAATTTGACTTGGAACTTGGAGTTTGGCAGGGGATTCACCTGATGTCAGACATGTCTGCAGAAAGAGCTACCCAAATGTGATGATAAATATATACATATACACACACACATACATATAACTTCATGATGCCTGCTAACATAAAACTTGTTGAGTCTGGTAGCCCAGTTCTCCAACGGCTTCTTACGCAGACCATTTTGCCTCCTCTGATGCAAGAACTGACCAGGTCATTTCCTGCAATTGCTCTTTCTGACAAAATTTTCTGCAACACTGCCAGGCAACTGAATGAGAGCAGAGGCTCTTTCTTGCACTCCAAGTATTACCTTTGATGATGTCCAGGCAGCATAAAGATCAAGTAAGCAGTCCACATGGAACAATTCAGGTTGGAACAAATGCATTGCAGAATTCTGAATGGGGCAGTGGGACAGCAGGGGATAAAAAGCACAAGATGGCCAGAGTGGGCAAGTGGATGGCTAAAAAGTTTAGGAGTTGAGAGAAATTCAAAATAGTCATAGAAATGAGCACAGAGAAAGAGCTGGGACTCATGATGGTCTCAGAAGACAAAGAGAACGAAAAGGGCCAAGTCTGGAAGGTGTAAGTGCAAATGAATAACAGCAGGGTAACCAAAAGAGGAGGATATGAATAAAGGAAAGGGAATGTGGGATTAAGTAGAAGGGGAAAGAAAGTGAGTGGCAAGGTCAGAAAGTACATTTCCAAAAAAGATCTGAACTTAGGGGTCCGGAGTTGTTCATTCTTCTGGCAGCATACAGCTGTGAAAACCACTGGAAGTACTGTTTCATTCCCCTCTAGTAGCTAGTTCTCATTATAGATAAGAGCTTGTTACAGCTACCAATTACGATTTCAAGTGCAAATGTCTGTTCTAACCCAAACGGAGAGATGATATAACTCCACGTGATATAATTACTTTTCAGTTGGCTTTTAAATAGGAAATCAGATCCAAAGCCAACTCCTTTAAAAGGCTGACTAGTTAGTTATGAAGTATTCAAAAAGTTTTAAAAACGCCAGAACTGAAGTTGACTACACAGGCTTAATTTCAGGTACATGCACATTAGCATGGGAACTCTGCTCCTGTCACTGAGCAAGAAGCTACTCAGTATTTCCTTTATTCTTTATTTAGGAGTTGGCTCCAACTCTGTTTCATATTGTCGGTTCAAATTCTCCACAAGACATACTGAATTTAAGAACCCTTACAGAGAGATACTTATTAGAAAGCCTACCTTGTATGCACATTAAATATACTCTTAATTTTATGTGTATATATTTGAATTTTCCATGCTACATTATTATTTACCTACATTTTAACTCATGTTTTTATTTCAAAGAGTAACTGTTGGCACGCCGTACTTTTTCTTGCATTTCTGTATCAAGATCTCCCCAGAAAAAAATAGCCCCCAAAAGCAACAACAACAAAACCCACACACACACTTAGTGGCAACTGCAATAACAATATTAACTCACAGTATCAAATAACTGAGAAGTGTGTAACAACAGAAATTGCTCTAGCTCATACTTCATCTAAAATACATGAGTGTATCTTTTACACTGTCAAACCACTGAGGTAAACCTAAAAAGAAACTGGATCATTTCCTTATTTTTTTTCTGCAATTGTATATTTTTTCAATATATATAAATTTTTATATAAATTCCTATAATTTTTTTTTTTTTTAAGAGCAATACACACCAACTTGCAAACAGTTATCACATTCCACCCCGAGCCCCAGGAAAACCCCAAACCACAGAAAAATTATAAACACAGATCTGTTCCTCAATGAGAAATGTCATATGCCAAATGTGATATTTTAACATTTGAATGTTTGGAATTATTTCAATACTGAAAGATGAAAGGCTGTTTTAAAGAGAAAACAAACAATTGAATACAAAAATCATGTTTTCTTGCTTTCCACTGTTCTGAATTCCTTAAAAAAAATAAATCACTATGGGGCTTATATCAGGCAAATGAAGTTTATGCTGTGATCTAACACCTCTATCAAAGTGATCAGCAACAGAACAGGAGTGTATTCTAAATTATGTCAGTCTCCCATATGAAACTATGAGAATCTTTCTTTCACGTCTCTTTTTGTAAACTACTGCTCGCTCTGTACGTTATAGAACCTAAGTGGTCTGATGTACATTCTTAATATGCTATACCTTCCTAAACAAATGCAGACGGCAAATTTGTTTCTCATAACAACCAACTTTGTATACCTCTTTTTTTTTCATTAGTTTTGTAACTTAGTATGACTAAATAATGCTTTACTGATCATTCAAAGTTTTAAGTAGAAAATAATGTTTTGTGAAAATTGTTTTTACAATGTGTCAACTCAGAAGAGAAGCTGAGGGAAAATCACACCAATAGTGGGACGGGGGGGGTCTGGTGGTGACTCATTTTAAATGTGATTCATCGAGATCTTCCTCCCTCCTATGATTTACATAGCTATCAGAAACCACTAAGAGAAACTCAGCCTTTCACTGTAGCATATACTTTGTGTTCTTTATACGGTATGCTTTTATTAACACCCCTTTAAAAAAAAATTGGTTTTATCATTTGATCAAGATACCATAGTATTTTGCAGTAAAATGGTATCTGGTGAAGAAAGAAATGTATCAGAATGATCTCTTTTATCTGGCTGATGCATAATCAATGATCCTCCCTCTACAGATGGCTATGAAAGCATCCAAAAATGCTTAGATGTGAGAGTTCATCATGTGCCACAAGATGCTTTTTTTTGCCTTTTTTTTTTAATTGGATTTTTAACATACACCCTCCTCCCTGATCACTAGTCTCTTCAGGGCTTCAGCAATTTTTAACAATAAATAACTAAATATGTGAATACCTGGAGTCCTGACCTCATCGCATCTGCATCACAATTTATGCATAGTAAGTATACCATTGATGATTTCAGATGGGAATACTCCAGAATTAAACACATCTACTTGTGGGCAAACAGGCTAAAATAAAAACATACAAATGTCACTGGTAGGGAAGTAGGCTAAAATAGAAATATACAAATGTCTCCTGTATACAGCATATCAGGCTTATCGGGATTGAACATAACTGCCCTAAGTCTTCCTCCTCATCCACATCCCTCCACCTGTATTGTCAACAGGTATTCAATCACTTTCTGCTACTGAAAGAGTAACTTATTCACAAAGTTATCTTTATTTAGACAAAATTATCATTTAAAGATTACAGAAATATTTTTAATTTAACAAAAAAACAGAATCATCAGGTGTTAAACCAAGTAAGACTTCTAGAATTTAAACTGCTTCCACTTATTTCCAGCTGTGATCATGGTCTTAATGCTTCAGTGATATGCAGAAATAAATATTTAAATAAATAGTTTGATCAGCTAGACAGTTTTGGAGGGAGGTAGGCTGTGAGAAACTTACCTCTATCTGAAATTTACTATATCCATTAAAAATATTTTCATGAGTAATTCTTAGAACATGTTATAAGTGCCAGGCATAACCAAAGAAAAGCAAATAGCAAGATACAATTTCATTGGTAGAAATCATGATTTGGTTCTCCTCTCTAGCCAAAGAGCCTGCCAGAAAATATCATCTGAGCATCTTATACAAAAAAAGCAAGAAACATATTAAGGCTCCCTTTTCAGAAAAATTACCTAAAAGAAAAAAAAGAAATGTAATCAATATAAGAAACAAAGTCCAAACGACACTGTACACAGTGCTAGACATTTTGTCTGCATGAAAATGGCACTCCCAGACTTATCTTTCTCAGGCTGTTTTCCTCTCCACTAATACCATAGCTACCAAGACATAACTCTCCATTTGCTCCTTCCAGGCAATATGAGATTTTCTCTCTCTCTAAGTACCAGCACAGATTTTTCACTCTCCTGTAAGAAAAGGAGCCATTCAGGTAATAATCGTTACCATGCTTCCTGTTACAGTTAAACCTCCTTCTTCATTCTGTAGCCACAGTTATAGGCTGTGTGACAAGGCTTCAAAAGTGAAGCTGCAGCTACTCTGAATTCAGATTCTGTGATAATCCAGCATCATCTCCAGCAACGCAAAACTGATGAGCAATAGAGTTCCTTTAGAACCAAATTAATTAACTGTCATTTTTATAGCAGTAAAACCCCCACATCTTTCATTTCATTTGATACTGAAGTACAGACAAAAGCATGACTTGCAAAAAAATTCTTATTCAACTCATTACAGTTCCCACACATACTTAGCCCCCATCAACATGCATCCTTTACCTTCTCCCACCACAAACAGTAGCTTTCTCATGCATCCTCCACTTTCTTCAGCCCCCCTTCTCCCAGAAAACTTTTCTCCTTCCATTTTGTTCCTCATTTTCACCTGAAAGATTTTTATTTCCTTCCTCATTTGTGTGTCACTATCACTAAATTATATATTGCGTTGCTCATTCCACTTGTTGACACTGAAATAATAAATTTTGAAATTTGCTCTGAATTATAATAACAGCTAAATGAAATTTAAAACTATTTAAAGCTTCTGATTACTTTTAGTACAAAATAAAACATTTATTTACTCTAATACAATCTTTATATACAATCTCCTAAGGAACAGCAAAACCACCTCTCATGAAACATGATACAGTTTATCATGGCTTTGCTTTGTAGACTGAATGAGAAATTGCTCCAAAAATACCTCTGCCCTCCTTTTTATGACATAATAAATTACAACAGCTTATTAAAATAAGGTTCAATATATTACATATAGGGGAGCAACATGCATTTTCTACCAATCTTTCCAAAATGTTTTCGCTCCTACTTTTGAGGACATGCACCTAAACATTCAGGAGCAAGTTTATGTTTTAAAAAACACAGGTCAAAATGTACATAATCTCAATTAATGCTACCAAAATCAGAAGGCTATGACAGAGAGGGATAAATTGTCTGCCTCAGTAAATTTCATCAAGGCACAGTACTATGGTAGTAATTGTTTTTAAATGTCTTACAAACATATAAAGAATCCTATTTCATGCACAACAGAAAATAAGAGGAGTTTAAACTGTAGTAACAAAGAACCACTAATAGAAGAAGTGAAAAACTGGAAAGTCTATATTTAACTTGGTGCTCAGTCATTAGAAAGGTGCCCCATAACGACCATATGTTACTCAAATATGTTATCACACCTACAATTTCATCATATGTCTCCCAAGAAATTAATTAGCTCTAACTTTTTCAACTTTGACAAAAATGTCTGCAGTAAGTCAGATTACTAGCTGTTGCAAATGCTTCAAAATTCAAAGCTTGCCTCAGCTTTTATTTAACCTTTTAATTACAACCATTGAATAACATTTGGAAGGCAGATGTTCCTTTTTTTGCATATGTAGCTAATAATAAAAAAAGACCATTTATTTTAAATTAATATTACTTTTTCAACTACAAAAATGCTACAAAGACAGTCATCATTTTATACAGCAAAGAATGGATACATCAGCAATGTTAAAATACCAATTACCTTAACTGGACGTGGAGTAACCTGAAGAGAATGAGTGCCAATAAAACTATCACAGTGTGATTCATTTACAAAAAAGACTGGGAGCAGATTAGGACTCCCAGCTGATACAAATATACTGAAGCAATACAGAAGAGCTCAACTTTCAGCTGCCACCTCAGTTCACAAAAAACAGTGGGAATTATGTTAAAGATTAACACAGGCATGATGAGAATTGATTCCATGTTTTGGAACTAAATAAAATATAAGGGGAAAAGTCACTACGACACAGCACCAAATAGCAATGATATGTAACCTAATCTAACAGTACACACTAAACTACAATCCCAGTAGCGGGGGCCAAGCCTATTTCACAACAAACCGTAACAGTCTTGGCGGATATCATTCACAAATCTGATTTATTTTGTTGTGATAGTTACAGAAAATCTGCTAACGTTATTCCAACGGCTTCTTAAGTCTAAAAATTATCCAATATATCATTACCTATGGAAGAAATACGAACATAAAGTTATTTTAATACAGGCATACAGACAAATTCTAAATGTTTTTACCGCAAAACACTCTGAAGTTTCAATCTTGATATCAACAAAAATTAATAAAAACCAAATTAATTTTACAATCTATACTTCCTCAATTCTTAAGAATTATTAGGCATATCAGTATCAAGCTTTTTGAAGAAAATTAGTACTTAATCATAAAATAATCAAACATATGAAAATAAAGAGGTTACATCACTGTTGAAGTCTTACATCTAGAGTTTCTTGAGGAACAACTCTATAAATCCATTAACTTTGCACTGAATTAACAACTAAAGGTTCAATAAACAATCAAGACTTTCAATAAAAAGGCTGAAACAATAATGTTTTGACCAACTTTTTCTTAAGGTGATGTAACACGCCACTATAAAAAGTAAAATAAGTAATTCAATACTTGATTATTTTCTCTTCCAAGCTCGGAGGAAGGTTCCCATCACTTCATCCGCTGTCAAAACTACCCTTTATGATGAGAATGTAAATTTAACCACGCACATACATGCATGAGCACACATATGGAAACACTAAAATGGAATACAGTTTTTAACAGGTCTGTTATTCCTGTGATTGTCTAAAAGTGTTATAAACCTAAACTACCAAAGTTGAGCCAAAACTTAAGATAAACTCAGTCTTGTTAAAATATGGAGTGGGGCAGGGGGGAAATAATCACATTTAACAAACCCTAACTCTGTGTGCAATGATATCATAATTGAATTAAAAATGAGAAAAAAATGAAAGAACAAAAAAGTGTCTCCCACAAGGAAAAATAATTTGAAAGCTCATTTGGACCTACATATTTTCAAATAGTTTAATCCAGCAGCTACAGTTACTCGAAAGCATTCATTTAACTGCCTTTGTATACCTTTATGTTTATTTCATTCTAACTTTCCATGAGGCTTTCTACACACTGGAATAGCTGGAAACATAAATTATTGACATGGATGCTGAACTTCAATTCTACCTTCCTCTATTTTTCTCTAGAAATGTCTATATTCTTACTTAAAGAATAAGGTGTCACCATGCAGTATTTCTAATTAAATCTGCTACAGCATAGTTGGGAATACAAAATACAATGGACCAATTGCAGTAAAACATCATCATATCCGAATATAATTTCTATAGCATCAAACATACAGGGACAATATGAGACTAGAAAATTGAGTTTAAAATAAATATTCAAAATATTTACAACATAAAAAGAAAAATTCTTGAGTGGAAATTCATGACTACAGCTGTACCATAAATAAAATACAAAAAAAATCATACATTAAAAGTGAAAAGAAAAAAATACTGCCTAGAGAAGCTCTCTAAAACGAGCAAACCATTACTATCACTCACCCTATAACTCATTCAATCCTATATTATAATTCCAAGTAGATTTTCTACATGTCTTCAGCATCAAAACTAAATCAAAATGCAAGTTTTCTCTTTCTCTAGAAGAAATCTAGAAAATATTAAATTTAGAAATGTTGCTGTGGTGTCTCAGGGAAACTAAAGTTCAGCCAACATATGCTCCAATTTCTCTTTGAGACAGCTTCTGCAGCAGAATTACATGTTTCATAAGGCAGTGCAATGGATGAGCAAAGAAGGTGAATGAGGTGAATTACAGGAAACACAGTTTTGCCGGAAAGCCCGGCCAACAACAGAGACCAAGGAAATCAGGTGCTCAAATAATTCTATTTCTTTCCCCTAGACCTTTTAAAACCAGCAGCTGATATCATCTAAGTGTGACAAAAAGCAGGCATCTCCGATGCATTCCCATAAAATTTGTGAAAGCAGACACCCACGTCAAAGAGAGGGAGAGATGTATAACCGGTTGGGCAGGAGGAAAATCCCCAGTAGAAGATGATACATTATCGGACAACAGAAGACCCTGCACAGGAGATACCAAACGCAGGCACAAACACAGGAATAAGCTTTAATCCAGCCACAGCTGATGGTGGGGCACACATCTGCAGGGAGCCCAGCCCCAGCCACTGCAGCCCCTGCAGCCTCTGAGGCCACCCCAACCCTCTCCACCCGGTGGCTGGAGACACTTTGAGCCCATAAGGATTTGGGGGTAACTGTCCTCAACACCAAAAGCCAAACTACCTGGACCATCTGCAGGAAGTGCTTCAGCATAAGCAGACTACTAATTTTTAAAAGTGTTCATCCTACGTGTTGCACTTAGAAAAAAGTCTCTCCAATCTAAAAAAAGACTGTGATGAAAATCACACACCTATGCGTGTTTCTATTTGAAATATAAAGCTCAGTTCACAATATTTTTCTAATAACCCGTCTCCAAAATGCTTCAGTACAGGTAGAAAGACAGGAGGGTTGCTTCCCAGTCCTTAATGGACAGGTGTTGATTCATGTCTCCTTAGGAATGTTCTTAAAAAGCAGATGACACCTCACTCTGATAGAAATCATACCTGCCTTCAAAAGAAATGCTTACACAGACATGTTTTATGTCCTTAAAGTGCTTTGAAGGTAGCACAGAAATAGCTGTGTTACATTAAAAAAAAAAAAAAAGATATCCTTTTAACAAACTTATTTTTAAACTGAAATTTTGTGTGCGAGGAATATTTATATATTTTTAAAAAATCAAATTTTAATGTTTACCGTCATCACCTAGTTCCTTTTTTTTGAGGTCAGCCACACAAAGAGGTACAATAAAACCGCCAAAACATCAATTGTGATTCAGACTGCTGTAAGTGTAGGGACATACAAAACAAAGTTGGTAAGCAAGCCATGTGTTTTAAGGGTTAGCACAAAATTTTGTTCAGTATTCTCAAGCAACAACCCTCATACTTCTGCATCAGTGATCTTAAGACAACCATTAGTAAATACTGTCCAGCATTTTAGTGGCCAAAGACCTTTTTCATATTAGTAGTTTTAATTAACCATTTTTATATTTCTAATGAATACGTTACAAATACTCTATATCTTAGCAGAAAAAATGTATTTTTATATTATATGCAACCCCTCCAAAGTCTTCACATGTCCTCTGATTTTATTTAAAAAAAAAAAAAAAAAAAAAACAAACAACCCAAACCCAAAAAACCCGAGTTCCTTCACTACAAATGCTGATGAATTCACCTTTCTTGCCATCCCACAAGACCCATGTGCCAGTGTGGAAGTATCTGAAAGGAAAATGCCAGTCCATCATAAGCAACGTTTTCAAGAAACATTTTTCACCTTACTCTGGTAACCAAGATCCTGGAGCACAAAGATGAGTACAAATTATCCATGTCTCTTTCAACCCTAATCTATAAAATCCAAGAAAGCCCCAAGAAAAAAAACACAAGATGCCATGCCATTAGCAGCTTAGCAAAAGTATGCCTACAAAGGGAAGAAACAAACCCAGGGAGGCTGATCGCACTCAGCATGTACTGAGCACCCTACGCACCGATCCGTGTGGCTATTCCCCTTTTCAATAGGGAAGCCACCATTCTTCCAGTGTCTCCGAACACTGCACTCTAACTCTTAACAAATACAGAGCACTGAGAGGAGAGGATTTCGCTCTGCCAGGTGAATATGGATATCACCAGGAGTTTTGCTAAAGACAATCCAGAGTTCTCCCGAGCGTGGGGGCAAAATGACACATTTCACCAAAAAGTTTCTGAAAATGCCCCAGTTAAACTCTCCAGATGTAGTTTCTTTTGTAGCAATCAGACTTTACTTGTTATTTCATATCCTAATCAAAACAACGCAGACAAAAATAATTTGCTTACTGACGATACTTTTTTCTTAAAAACTGTCTTTATAATGCTCTTCCTCTCCCACTTTCGTTGCATTGAAATAGCGACTGACATCAGAAAGCAGCTGTGCTGCACGCACCCCGCCACAGCACCACAACTGCATGAGAGCCTTCCAGCCTCCCTCTGAAAAGCTGAAACCTAATTAGGATGCTTAAGATAGCATTATGGATATTGCAAACGATAAATAACTAACCCAAACATATAAGCTATCACAAACGCAATGGATAATTTTTTAATCTTTTTCATCTAAAAATATTCTGGTGTTCCTACATATTGCAGAGAAAACAATCGATGCCACTTGAAGGAATGCTTGCTTTTCTATTTTGCACCTGCACCCTTCTGCTGTGAAAGTGTGTTTCACATCAAGATTTTTATCACCAGCTCTCGAGGTGGGTTGAATTAGAGTAACAGTATTTCTGGAAAACAGATCACCAATATACTGTGAGATTCCTTTGCAGATATAAGTAAGCAATGAAATGTCAACTTCACATTTTTAAGAATATTTTATGGTTTTGCCTGTCTTCCATGAGTTTGCGATTATGTGAAAAGCAGACTTAAAAAATACTTTTCCATTTTTAACATTAAAGAAATTATGTATAAAAATATTCACATAACTTTGTAATTTGGTGAGTAAGCTACATAAGCACAGTTCTATGCTGTTTGAAGGCAGACCCTAACTCCTTATTTAGGCACCGCAATATTTAGAGACATTCCAAGGTGTAAACATCACTGGCTCCACAAAAGTTAATACATCCAGCAGGGAAGCAGTATCTTCAGAAAAACAGAGCGCCCTACCCTTAGGGATGTAAAATTCTGGTATTGATGTTTCAACATCCTGGTGACTAGAGAGAGAGGAGAAAGAGAAAGAGAACACAGATCCCACTACTGAACAAAGGTTTTACTAATTCAGGTAGAATAACAGCAGAAGCCCAGTAAAAACAGTAGATAGGCCTGATCTGTCACACTTACCTCATTTTAAAGTTTTCTAATTAGCCACCAGCACAGGTCACCTAGGCAGAGTTCAAACAACACTGCCAAGGTGCAGGGATCTACATGGCTCCTCTGTCAATGAGGTGCACCAGCCACAGGCGGGAGGCATCCGTAAAAAGCCCCAAGGAAGACAGTCCCAATCTGAAGGCAGAGTCTACGCTCGTTTGCGAGGTCAAGGCCTTTGTTCAGTCTTCTACTATTATGTTTCACCCTAAACCCGATCTTAAACTATGTACATTTAAAATGCAGTGCCATATTAGCTTGGAATCTATAATTTTAACGAGAAATTACCACTGTGACAAGTAAGGCTGTAACAGACCAGAGCAATGCACTGGCAGTGATTCAAATTCATCTCAACAGCACTCAGCATAGACATCAAAGACCCGTACAGGCAAAACCTCCTGCAGAACGTAAGCATTCAATTACATGATACAGTAATATTACAGAGTTTGATTTAACTACTACAGGCTTTCATATTTTTATCTACACAATGTTTCACTGTACATGTAAAACATTAAGATATGCTCAGTTTCACATATAACAATACGACAAATTTCTATAGGAGCTCTCAGGTATTTAAACATAATTCTTGTCTGGTCTCATTTCAGTGTCTGAAGCTTGATAATGAACTTCTCAAATGTATTCACTAGCAAATTTTTATTATTACAGATATATTAAATATTTAATAGACATTATCAGTTTCCCTTACACTCCCTTAATGCAGTGCAAGTCACAATCTGCATTTCTGATATGAACTAAAATGATTTTACTCACAGGTGTTTATTCAGGTCCTTCCTCCCCATCCCAGACATCGATGGCTGGAATTGTAAGCATTCCCTCCTATCTGTGTCTATCACCCTGCTTCTGTCAGGTTTCAAATAGTTGCCATTAGATTTGGAAGACTTAAGCAACGAGTCAACATACAACAGTGTAACTATGAAAATAGTTCTCTGTATAAGGGCCATATTCATAGTCCAGCCATTCGTATCAAACCATAAAGGATCTTTGGGATATGATAAAACAAGTGAATATTTGAAAATATAATTTACTTTCCAATTTGTAATTTGTGCCAGTGTAATTCACAAACACATCCCTCATATTCCATTAAGCAAACATTACTTTATAAAAGGGAATGACAAAATGCAGCTCTTCCCAGAGGTAATTTTCTGAAGGAATTTTAGCTATTAAAATGAGTTCTAGAAATAGAAAAGGCAAAATTTGCTACCACAAAGTTAAACTGAATTAGGCCAAGATTCAAAAATGCTCCAGTATTACCATCTTACACTACTTCAGTGATGTTTTATGTATCAATGCACTTTGGTACCACAGAAAAAAATCAACAATGTTAAACTGCAAGAAAAGACTATTCAAGTAATACTGAGGTTAGATTTTTTCATCCAGAATAGTTAGTTATGCAACGTACAGTCAAACCACACATTAAAAAGAAGTATCTCTACCATCATCTAGATTGCTGAAAACAATGCCAACTGGGTCGCTGGACACTCATATCCAGTAAAAACAATTTGATTTTGAAATAAGTTTATGAAAATTTAAAAATACAGCATGACCAAAGTTCACAGCCCCGTTTCTTCTGTTCCCTTGTTTCACGATTCTTGGAGGACGGACTTCAAAATTCAGAAGTAGGTTTCAGAAAGCTGATTCACACGCCCAAAACATTTAACCCATTTGGAAAAGCATAGTTTAGCTGATTATGGAGTCCTTGTTGTGTCTGGTGCTACAAACAAAGCATCCAACTACATCCACAGGTAAGAATAAAACAGGCAAACGTTTTTAGGCTACTTGCAGCAACTCAAAACAGATTTCTAAGCGTTTAAGAGCGGTAAGAACAAAGAATGGAAAAGGAATTGACTATTTTACACAGAACAAACGAAATAAAAATCTCTGCTGGCTAGCTTTCTCAAATTTAAAAAAAGGAAATTAAAAAAAAATCAAAAAAGCGAGAAATAATGATCAGCTGTTGGAAAATAGCTTTAATGAGCACTTGTAGCACCACATTAAAACACCCAATTTGCTTAATAAGTAGGGAATGTGAGTCTAAAACTACAAAAGGAGTGTGAAATGCCATGCTACAACAAAAACTGTATCAAAAAAGGACAGAGTGCACTGAATTTAAGTAGAATTCAACATGGAAATGTACAGTAAGTTCCCAATAAAAACATACCGAACTTTATATCTCCAGCTAGCACTACATGGCACTTCCCACCTCCAAAATAATCCAAGTCCTCAAAAGTAAGTGCATGTCATGTCAGAAGTCCTAGATGATGGAGATCAGGGAAAGCTGGGGCCTGGGAGCAGAGCGAGCGAGGAGGGAGATCAGAAGAAACATCTATCAGAAACTGTATTTACTGTTGGCTACATATTCCTAGGTACCCATGTATTAGGGCAGTGGTGATCAGCAAGTTAAACTTGGCTGGCCTATCTGCAGGTTTTGGAGTTTCTCTTGTCATCTGCTAGAAGGTTAGAAAAGGGAAAGGACTGTTAGTGGGACAGGCCCTTGCTGCTGGGGGCTGGAATCCCAAACATTTCTGTAAATACCCTAAAGCTGAAGCTGTGAACTTAACAGCAAAAATTACCACTGTCTGGGAAAAAACGTTTCCTTTAAAAAAAAAAAAAAAATTCCACGTTAAGGTATCATCTGCTGTGCCAATTCCTGCTAATGCAGCTGTCTCGTTGGAGAAATGCCTACCCACTGCATGAAACCCCCACGTTTTACTAGGGCAGAACCTGGAGGAATTCTCCTTCACTGTGGGATTCATTCTGGGTTGTAAGATTACCTCCTCTTCGGTGGCCTCAGGTACTACTATCAGTCCGTCGCTGACTGCTAAATGGAGCAAGGTGAACTACTCTTCTACAGCAGTCAGTCACGTGTGACTGCTCTCCAAGGGATTACCTTGCTTGAGCACATGAGGTGTCTGACAGAGAGATGTCAGCGAGAAGCCTGCCTGCAAGTTTCTCAAAATAGGGAGGTGTATCTGCTAAACGTTCAGGATATGTGCAGGAAACTTGTATCACCCTAACACTTAGGAACAAGGACATACAAGGTGCTCCTTGTATTTTGTTAGAGATAAGAGAGAGGGAAAGAGGGAGACACTTCAGAAACTTATTTCCTGTATAACCACATTTACACACTTCTGGTACAAACGAAACAGCCAAGGAGACCACAGCACCAGAAAGGCTCTTCTAGATGATCAAGTCCACTCCCAAGCCTATCGCAGCATCGAGCCCTTTTTTGCAAACAAACAGGTGGGTGGGGTGGGGGGCTGGGGGGTAGAAACCACACAAACACATGCACCCCCCCAAAAAAAACCTGGAAGATAAATTGCTATTTTCTCTTTAAAATCAGCATTAGCACAAACTTGAAAGGAAGCCTCTCAAACAGAAGTAAATGCTCTGAAGTAACATCCCACCTAAGCACAGCCCCACTTTCAAGGGGATTTTGTAAGCCTCACACTATGGATGAACCTACTAAAAATACCTGGTAGTAGGAGTCATAAGTAAAGACCATCTAATCTTTCAGCAAAACTGGAGTTTTATGGTATCACTGGTCAAAGGTTTTGTACAACATTGCTCCAGGTATCTCTGCCACCTCTGACAATTCAGAGTATCACTATATTTATTCCCATCAGGTGAAATCAGTATACTTTATATAAGCAAACAGAAACTGATTTTTTTCCAGATAGTAAAACATCACAAAAATACATTATTTTGATTTTAAAAGGTCATTGCTTTCTTTAGAAAAGACTAAAGATTACTAAAACATCCCAAACAGAAACAAGAGATTAAAAAAAAAAACACAAACAGTTAAACACTATTTCCAACTCTTTTGATAATACATTAAAACAAACAAACAAAAAATCCTTAGCAAAAAACGCCAGTGGCAAAATTAAATATAATAGGATGTGTTAATAAAAGATAAGATTATAATAACACTACCACAGTTGATGGGAATCGACAGATTTAAAAAAGTATTTCCCAGCTTCCCAGAATAAACAAAATATTCTGGATCACTCTGATGTCACCACTCATTAAAAGCCAATCTAACTAATCTTGCCTCAGATTTTTTCCCCAACATTTTAAATGATGGAAGGAAGAATAATTCTCCACTTATTATTTCTTTGAATTCTGTTTTTACTGGTCAGTGAGTTGAATGTCACAGACACACTGAAGAGACCATTTATTTAGGTATAATGAAAAAAGCTATTTATCTTTAGCATTAACCAAAAATAAAACCACCACAGAGCAGTTAAGTACATCTCAAAAAAGTAAGAAAAAACAACTTTGGAGTAAGGATGTTTTTAGCAAATCAGCTAATAGAACAATACAGAGCAAGACAAATATTCCAAAAGGTAAAAAAAAAATAATAACCCGGTTACAAATCAGTCAGCCAGGCAGCAAGGGTTCTTTAGAAAAGTAGTACAGATTTAGAAATTTGATTGTCTTTGAAAAAGACAATCTAGGAAGAACAAATGATGCAATGATGTTACAAAAGAGACAAATATCATAAGAGACAAGTATCATTATGCTACATATTAAGAAAGATTTTGTATGTAAATCAAGGGAGAAAAAAAAAAACAAGAATTTATTCCTCTCTATCAGGCAAAGATAAAAGCTCTGAAACATCACCATTTACAAATTTTGCGCACTGCCAAATTAAGAAAAAAAAAAACTAAATTGAGAAAAGTCCTCAGAGAACACAAATACTTTAAGGTTTTTTCTTTGTTTGTTTGTAAGAAAACACCGAGTTTGAAGTACAGTTAAAATAACTGGCTAGGCTTAGCCTAGAACAGACAATATAGTAGGGAATAAGAGGGAAGTAGAATATAATAATCTTAAAATATGCGAGTCTCATAAGGAGGACAGTGATTAATTGTGCTTCACATCTACAGATGGCAGTACAAAAACTGATCAGCAGGGAAATTTAGATTACATATTGTTAGAAAGTTGGTCCAAATAAAGTTCGTTAAGTTGCAGAACAACTTTGTGTCGGAAGGTCGCTGGAGCTTTCAAGAACACTCCAGACAAACATTGTGCAAGGACTTCTTTTGGTTTTGACTCAGCATCAAAATGGGGGACAGACAACTAACACTCAAAATCTCTTCCAACACTATATTTTTAAGTCCAATAAAAAAGTATCAATACATAATCTAAGTTGGCAGCCTTGTTGGAAACACAGGCCAATATTTTTGAAGTTAACTAGTTATTTTTGTAGGTAATTTGCAACATAAGGACAGCTGTACTAGTTCACCTAGCTTAGTGAGGTTAATGAGGAGGTGATATACTTTTCCATTTTCTTATTAAGACTCATATCCACACTGCAACTGAACTGCAACTGTCCATTTGTTAAATAAACAGGTTTTTATACACAGTAAGCACTCTTTCATCATAATAAGTACAACCTTGACAACAGTCATGGATCACCTTCAAACATTATAAAATTAATGATTACCCAGATTTTAAGAAAAGTAAGTTTGGAGGGGAATTTCTATTTTGTTTTTAACTGGATAAGAGTTACGCTCCTTATCCCACTCAGTTTTAATGAGGAAAATATGGAGCACCTCTCATTCCACCTGGATCTTCAACTAGACCAAGTGGACTTGTTCACAAAGGAAGAGTCTGAGTCACATCTTCTCCAGCCTGGCAATAGAAACAACTGCAGGAAGCAATAAGCTCTCTCTGAACTTTAACTAGAATCCTAAACTGAATTAGAAAAGGTGACTTTATCCCTGTATCTCCTCACATACTCCAACCCAGTGCTCCAGTTCCCCAGGTCAGGAAGAAGTCAGCTCTCTCCTATCTGCTTGTTGCTGCCCAATATTGTTATTCATGTTAACCTTAACTACAGGTAACCACTTCTGGGAGGAGAGAGTGACTACATTAAGCGGTACACCCAAAGGGAAAGTGGAAGGAAATGCCAGTCTTCCTTCACAGGCAATTCCCAAAACATGTCAAACCAGCTACGAAAGGAATAAAGTTGAGTCAGAGACAAGGACAAAATAACGCAGGCATGTTGACCCTACACAGCAGAAAAACAAAGACTGAAACATTTCGGTTTTATTACAGAACTAATTCAGTCAAAAGTCTGGCATAAACTATGGGAGCCCACACGCTCTCATCTGTGCAAACCAGACTTCTGTACCAGAGAATCACTCATTCAAGAGCATCAACCTGGCAACCCCTCTTAGCCATAACTACTGCCCTGTATGTTTAGTTTGATTTTGACTCTGCATCAAAATGGGGGGATGAATTCTTCCTTCAGTCTTTGGCAAAAATCCACTGAGGGTCTCCTTTCATCCTACTGGAGATCCTCTATGTGGAGGGGTTGCCTTTCTCTTAGAGATCAAGATTCTGCTAAATTAAGATTTTGCAGTATATTGTTTCAAAACACTGCAAGAAAAATGCACACAAAAATACACCATTTCCATAAACAACCACTTCCTCAATAACTAGAATTCAGTATTTTTTCAAATGAAGATTTATGCAATGTTTTCTTTTTGTTCCTACTTTGTTTAACACAATCCAACTGAACACTTGAAAACCCTCTTTCTCTAAGATGTTTTTAATCCCCTGCTCCTGAAAAATAGTATGTCAATATTTTTAATGATCATCCTATAATTGTTCTCTTCAAACAAACCTTGAACAAACAATACAAGGCTACTCCTGCCAACTCACTGACCACAGGTCAAAGCATGTAGTAATCCTGTATTTTTAGCTCTTGAATATTTTTTATTGTTACATACCATTCAGCAACAATCTTTAGCATTGAGCACAGGACAACTGTATTTCGAAACACTAGTCAACATATAACTTGAAATAGTATACCACACAATGTCTTTTCACTTCTTTTATTTCCAGAGACATAACTTCTAAGCCTGCCTTCAGTACTACTGAAAGTACTTTACTAAAAACTCAATACACAGAAATTTCAGTTGCCAAGCACACAAAAGAGCAAACGGTCATGGAAACAAAAGGAGAAAAGATATTCAGGGGTGCGCTGGCTTTATTTTTCCATGTAACATAATGAAAGTCTGCCCTGAATTTGGCAGAATGGACAACCTCTGATAAAATTTTGTTAAATAAAGTTTTACCCACAGTCCTAACTGGATCTAATTGCACAATAAATCAGAAGCAGAATCTGTCGAAGTAGAAAATCGGGACGACATAGGCTCTGAAGGACAGACAATAGGTACGTGCCTTACCTCCAATGCATGGGAGGAAGGCATCTAAACTGAGTTCCATCAACAGCAGATGTGTAAAGGGGATAAAAATATCTGCAAATATTTTAAAAGAAAAGCAAAAAAAAATTATGTTTCCTGAATGTTGTGCCTTTAAGTACAGCTGAATTGAATTTGCAAGCTTTTCTCACCTTTAGGAGGCATTAAGAAATAATCACTGTACCACTCATCATACTGTAAGTGGAAGAAACAGAAAAGCTGCAGCTATCAATACACCTTTGAAATGTCTGAGGAGCTACTCACTTTGCCTAAACTTATTACCCTGCTAAGTGGAACTAACAGTCTTGGTTCACTACTTAAGACTCATAAAATGCATCTGGAAGTGAATGGGTTGTTCAAACTTCTCAATAGAAGCATTCATTCCCACGTGTTAGGTTGGGTGTTAATGAGATGATTCAATGAGGGGAAAAAAAAACAAGCAACCCAAATTTAAAAAAAAAAAAGCCACATCACACACACTTGCTTGGGAGTGCCTCCATGTTACTGTGTGAAGACTTCTTTTTTGGCCTGGAAAATCATAAGGGGAAAAAAGAACACAAATCAATGCTATTTACCAAGTCTACGACACTACTGAATACTTACTTTGGACAAAGTTCGTTCAGATTCTTATATTTTAATAAAATGTTTTGCATAACACAAGATCAAGAGATAGACTGAGATAACAGATTTGAAAGCTTACATTTCAACTAGAAGTCTTTCATGAAACTTAAATTCCGCTAAGGTGTTTCTAACACAAGCCTCCGTAACAGGCTAATACTAGGGCAAGTTAAAAGACAGTATAGTCCAGACAGCTGCTAGTTCAGAAACTCGAGAACTCCTGCAAAGCGACAAAAAGTAGAAAAAGATAAGAGCAAGGGTTCCCAGAGTAAAGGAAATCCATAGTACTGTCATTAACTGTAGGTTACTTGAATAAAATAATTCTGGATTTTTATTCAAGTAATCCTGAATGCTCTATTATAGATTAAGCCAATCAGTGGGAATGCATCTGAAGAATTATTTATTTAATCTTCTTTCTCTTTTCATGGCTAAAGGAATTATATACCAACTCTAAAATAAATGAAAATACACAACAAGTAAGTACCATACTTAATCTGTACTTCTTAATTCTGACCTTCAATTTTTAATCATCCCTTACTATCTGCAACCTTAACAGAAAACAACCCAAACCCTTCAGTTCACACATACTGAAAAAAACTGAAAAGCCAAAAAGCCCTGTGCAGTTTTTGTCTACTCTGAGCCACTCCTTGCGCATCCACTGTGATGTCACACTTTTTTTTTCCTTAGGCATTGTTCAATGGAGAAACTCTTTCAGTTGGTGCTTTTTGCGTGTTCCTCCAGCTGCCCAGTGGCATGCTTTCCATGACAGATGCTCTGGCTTCATTCTTAACATATGTTCCAGATGATAATTCCATCTTCTTTTCTGGATAACTTTAGAGCCAAGGGGGTTTTGAGCTGTCTAATGAATCTTGGCATCTGTTATAAATTCATTCCATTTAATACATAGTATTTTTCTAAGGCATTTGCTTTCAAAGGCATTTAGATGTCTGTACCTTTGTTGGATTTCCAGCTTTCACATCCGTATGTTGAGATGGAAAGAAATATCTGAGTTGAAGTTTCACACTCTGGTCTTTAAAACATGGATTTCTATGACCATATCTTATTTAGTTGGTAAATGAAACTGTTGCCTTGCCAATTTGTAACGCCAGCACCTTACTGAAATCCCCAAATGACAGGCACCTTACTACCAAGATATATAAATTTATTCCCTTCTTGTATTCCTCTACCTTCCAGTGTAGTATTTGACCTGGGAGTTTCCACAAATTAATTATATTTGTCTGGATTTTCTTCCTTATAATTACATAACATTGTAAACAAAACAAACAAAAAAAAAGATAACGCTTTTCATTTAACTTCATCTGATCACTGAAGGACAAGGACATGTCGCAGCATCTCAGAAGTTAGTGCAATTACCACAGAATTGTTCTTTGTTAGAGAAACTCCTCGTGATTTCTTAAGTAATTAAAAATTACCAGTCGCTCCAATGTAAGCTTTCAGTATGATTTTTTTCTGAAACCAGATCCTCACATTAAACTTCCTCTAGTTTTTTCTTCTTTGATGCTACTGTATCTAGCAATAGTTACTTCATTTCTATACCAAAGTTGCTCATGTTCCCAGCCCATCCAACCCATCTTTTAAATGCCTCTATTCTCTGTATCCTTCCCATTTTATCAATTGCTCTCTACCTTCGACAGGCCCACCAGCTGCTTAGAACCATGCAAAAATAGTAGCGTTTACCAGAGACTCTTTCAAACAAGACCAGAGAACAACTGTAGCCATGGGAAAGGTGTAGCAAAACTACTAAGGGACTTTTATGCCGAGAATAACCAATAGCAGTTACAGTACGAACCAAAAGGAACATATCTGTAATGCATTCTAATTCTTCTGTTTTTATCATTTCAAACCAGGAACAGAATCTCTAACTACAGCAGAAGCTGAAACCATCACTGCATGTTTCTCTTTCAGAAATGAAAGCGCTCTTCAGCACAGCATGAGCATAAAAGGCTATTTCCTCAGAGACTATCCTTACAACAGACTCTGAGAAAGTTCTCCTGATCTTTACTGCTCTCAGTACCTGGTCTGTATCCCAGGCTCCACAGCAGCTCACACCATTCCATAGTTAAAAAGGCACATCAATGCAGTTAAAATTGAAAAAAAAGATCCACCTCTTTCCTCACAATGAGGACTTAAGGAAACTGCCATCTTTACGTGCCTTGTTGAGTCCTATCTTTCTGATTTTAAGCCTTTGTAAGGCTTTATGTACACTAAAAGCATTTGTAATTAAAACAGTATCTTTTTAAACACCATTCTCTTCCTATACGGTATGTTCTAAATAGTATTTAATAATACATTCTTCAAGCATTGGTTAAATCATGATGCATCAAATTTCTTGGTAGAGAGTAATTGTTAATTTTATCTATTCTGAGGAAAGATTAAAATGTTAATGAATTAATTCATTTCTTGCTTTGTGTATTAAAAAATAAAATATGCACACTCTAAGTGAAGGAATACAAACAGATTTTCAAGGAACTCCAAAGACAACAAGATATTTGGAGCATTTTTAAATATGTCGATTGGCAAAAGACAGAGATTGTGGTAAGCCACCCTTTTAATAAACTGTGCATCTAATCAGTATAAAACTTTCCTCTACACTACAGCTACAAATAAAGCTACACCAACAGTCTACCAACCACAGATGGCTTTTAGGGAATAAAGTGGATTGCAAGAAAGGGCAGGCTATTAATATTGTAAAGCTCTAATACAGGACTGTATTTACAACAAAAATACAAGCATCTATTGTGAGGCAATTTACCAGTGACAATGATTTCACTATGAAGACCTGCGACTTTCTATCCAGCAAAACTCTATTATAGAGATGTTTTCCTTTTGTAAGGAGAAGTCAGGCACACTATGGACGACCAGACAGTGATACTTTTGCACTTATGTTGCCTCTCAATAAAAAGAGGTTTTTCCTCCCCCTTATTTTACCCAGCTCTGGAGTAGCAACTTGTTACCATTTTTACAGGACAATTCATTACAAAAAAACAACACAAATTCAGATTTTATGTTCTTATGTAAGAATAAGTTTAATTATTGAAGTATGTTCATCAAAAAAACTCAAAATACCTATTAATACTAGATTTTTTTAGAATGTCACCTTGTTTGAGTGGGTCAAGCTTTTATTATTGAAGGTAATAATTATTATTATTTGCCTGTCTATACAGCAGATTATTTAAACCCTCACAAACAATACATTCAACATTTCTGGCATTATCTATTAATGACAATACTGATACTCGTGAGGCTGGCACAAAAAAAAAGACAACAAAACCACCTCACTTAGACTTATACATAAGTATGTATTAAACAGCTATTATATACCACAAATAATGCACTATAACCATAACTGTTTCCCTAAATCTCTCTTCATAGACTAAATAATAGCTACAGCTATCTTCTTGGAGACGGTGCAGGGAAACACAAATTGTTAGAAAGGATCCCTAAAAAAAGCTGGGTTGGATTGGGTTGGGTTTTTGTTTTGAGGTTTTGGGGTTGGGCTTTTTTTGGTTGGGTTTTTTTATGGTAGTATTTTTGTTGGTTTTGTTGTTGTTGTTTATTTTTATTAGAAAAGAGAGCTAGCAGTATGGTTGAGGCAAATGGGAAACTACAAGGTGTTTGTATGTGCCTGGTGAATATGACACTCATTCACCATGAAATTTATCTATTTGGCCTAATATCAGCATGGTTTCCCACGCTGCTACCCATAACAGCAATTCCTAGACTCCTTTGGAGCAAAGATGGTTGGATCAAGTGAGGGAAAAGTTCATCAGCTCTATGTAAGCCCCTTTGTGCCAACAGCAGTTCCACATAAAATCCTATGCACATGGTGTAAATTAAATGTATAGGATCTTGGCTGTGATTGAAAGCCTTCCAAAGGGATTCCAAATACAAATGTTTACCACAAAAAATAATTTCAAATATTCATTGTGCAAGTTGAAATCATAATGAGCTTGATCATTCTCCACATTTTGGTATATAACCAAACAAAACCCGAAGTAGGCTTGCAAAGAATGAATTTCAGCCAAAATCTACTTTTATGAGAATTCTACCAAATGTAGCAGAAACTCTATGGAAAATCTACTGCAAAAACTCTACAGAAAACTCAAGAGGCTTAAAAATTACCATTATCTGAAGTTTCACTGATTGTCCACCAACACAGTATGTATCTTCTGAACTCTGAGAACCATAAGTATAATTTTAATCTTGAGTAATACCCAGAACCTAACAAATATCTAGCCTCAGAAGGATATCTGTCTATCATAAGCTTTGGGTGGGTTTTTTTTTGGTTAAAATACTCTTTTTAAACAGCTTTCAAACTCTAAACCCAAGAGGATTACAAAGCTACTGTATCATTTGGATTAAGGAACCACTTAATGTTTCAGACATTAGCCAAGTCACTATTCTGTTAAAAATTACTTTTTGTTTAAAACTATAAACACACAGGAATACCAACTAGCTAACCTCCTGGTGGCATTTTTTAATTCAATCGTGTTTACGACTAGCACAGAGAGTAAACCAATGGCCCTTTCTAAACATGAACTTCAAAGAAAACCATTTGAAATACAAACTAGTTGTGCTGCAGTCTGATTGCAGTGATAACCTAAGTTTCAGGTGCAGTTCTATAACTGATTTACTCTTAAAAAGGTGAGAGCTGCCACTAGGAGGGATCTGTCCTGCCACTCACATGTCCCTGTGTGCGCCACTGCTACTGTTTGTGCAGCTAGACAGTGAGTCAGGTCAGGGAAATGATCCATCTGAAAGTTAGCTAGAAAAATAAAAATAGGTTCGTTTTCAGCCAGATAAATTTCCTGGTATGATTCACCATGTCACCATTACGAGCACAAGTGCCAACACAACCGAGCAAGAGGAGAACATGACACTTCCCCCATTTCAGCAACAGCTTCCACTTAACACAAGTTTCAAGTAAACATGGAACTGTATCTATCAAGGGCAAGCTCATAAACTCCTCATTAAAATACAGTAGTTGCTGCTGTTTCTCAAGAATAAAATTGTTCAGAAAAGTTTCCAATGTATTAGTCAGCATACATAAACTGGCATGATATTATAAAAGCCAGCAGAGTTCAAAACAGAGTGAGTGAATACTAGCTTTAAAATAAAGCAACCAATGCTGTATGAAAGCACACTATTTTGTAAGTATTTTCACGTGTGTAAAAGTTATACCACCACTAATCTATCTGCACAGTTTTGTCAGGTCAAAAGAATGTAAGTACAGGTAGAGATGTTGTCATGTTCCTACTGATTACTCCCAGCAATCACTGTTCAGGGGTTTCCTCCAGTCTCTCTGAAGGACATTTAGCAAAAACCTAACCTTAAGAACTGATAAAGGACAACTGTTTTTTTGCATCGTATTAACAACTCCTCCCTTTGTATGCCCTAATAGATTTCACCTCTTCCCGTGCAACATGTCAGAAGGATAAACAAAACCCAAAAAATCCACTGCTTCTCCATCAGGCTAAACTTCAACTACTATTAGACTCATTCTACTTCCTATATAAACAATTACATTTTGAAAAGAATGAATATTGAAATGTGAGGCACGCAGAAGTTTCACAAGGATGAACAAACTCACATTCAGGAAGCCTCTGAGGTGAAGTAGCAATGCTATTTCCATTTTATCTGAGGGAAACTGTGATTTGGACAAACTCAGGTAAAAATCCACAATAGTGAGTGCCAAATTTAAGATACTGTTGGCCCAAATCTTTATATAATTTACCATCTTACACATCTTTCTTCATTACAAACATAGTTGTCCATAAGTTTATCACAACCAAGAGCACTGAGCACTTGTATAAAGTAGCAATCGGATCTCTCTCTGGTGGTGTGGTTCTCATTATCTAGGCCTAGTTAGCATCCACCTGTGAAGACTATTCTGGTTTCAGTAACTTTCTTAGCATGACAATGTTGATAAAAGACCAGCAGGAAGCTATCCCCAGTAAAATTTTTACACTTCAACTGTTCAAATGTGAATAACTGAGGATTATGCAGTTTGGAATTTCAATGTAAAAATGGTAACAACTAATGAAACTGGGAACTTTCTAATTTTACCTGTTTAATAAGCTACTGTATTGTAATTATTTTTGGGAATACTACCGCCAAAGGCAAGACAGCCAACATTTTGAAAGTGAACTTCTGAATCTATCTTGAAAAAGGGAGTATGTTTTCTTATCAGTGTGCTGTCATCTGACATATTCATTTCCTGTCTTCCTATCAGAAAGCACTCTGTAAAAAAAAAAACAAAAACAACACTATAGATTCAGAATTTACAGTAAACAAGATGTCAGTTGCAATGATACGATTACAAAAAAACATACTTAGATTTATAAAAGGTAAGCTAGTGTTAGCAAGCCCTGATTTGCAAGGGAAATAATCAATAATAACACAGACTAGCTGGAAATTAGTTAGAGATGGTACTGAAGAGGACTGAGAAAAAATGAGACTGGAAGTACATCTACATTACAGATAAGATGTATATATCTGAAGCAAATCTCCCAGTTATCAACTATTATAAGCTTTGGTTTACACTGTGACCACACCTCATACATTCCCACTACCAAGAGGCTCTCATTCCATAAGAACAGACAAGACAGTGAGTCCAAAGCAAAGCCCTGGAAGCACGCACAGATAGCATGGCCACCAAAATCCAAGCATCTCTTGACAGATTCACTCCTATTGTGCTATATTATGTGCTAATGGAGACCTACCCTGAGATCCAGGAAACACTCCCAGCACAAGTCAAGGTCTGTGCTGCTGGAACTGTGCAACGCTGTTTTGCCTGCAATTAAGGAAAGATCAAACTGCTCTTGAGGTTGAATAAATCCCAGGCACTACCACCATCTTCTTTCCATGTTTTGGTGGGAAAAAACCTCTCATTTTGTCAAGGGATTGTAGAGATACTCACGAAGGGTCAACAAGAAAACAAAAAGCGACCAAGACAGCACAAGAGGTTACAGAACCTTCTGTAATTTCCGAAATCATCACTAGCCTGATCTCTTCCCAAAGCTTATTTTTAATATCTCAACTTGCAGTCTCAATTGTCTCTTTTATATTCGTGCCCTAAAACTTTTCACTTCTTAGTCCAGTCCTGATACTCCTTCAGGACCTAGTTTCAAGTCACAGCTGCTGACCTTATTAATGTTTTTGATGATTACAGCAGGGGTAGTATAAAGGAAGTGGGTCCCACAGAGGCATAAGTTGGTTGACCTAGCTAGGGTGAGAAGAGCAGGTACATGGATTGCCTTTGAAATAAAAGAAAGTACAAAGACTTGAGAGATTTGTTGGAGTGGCACATGGGTATATTGAGAGAAGATGTTTTTTTAATGAGGTATCAAAAGCCCCGGTATTGCAAGCAAGTTATCCTTACAATAATATCTTCAATGTGAAAGTGACATAAGCAGCAACGAATTTAAGTTTAATCAACAGCTTACAGTATGCCAAAGGTATTACATAGTGTGACTATTTAAGCTTTAAGCAAAAAAAAGCCAAACAAAAAAACTAGGAGTTTTATTAAATAGAAAACACGTATTTGGGAAACAGTTCCTCAAAGTCTTCCCCAACAGCATACTTTCGACATCTGCTGCATTCATTACATAGGAAATGGAACAGACACACAAGAATACGTAATACCAGTGTGTCCAGAATACCCCAAAAAAAAACACTGCCTAGGTGTTTTCCTGTTTAACAAGCAACTTGCTGTTGTCAGGAATAGTAAAAGCACTTTTCTAACATAAAACTCAGGACTTGTGAAAGCCCAAAGCCCAAGGTGATAAGCATCAGAAATATGCCTTACAAGCCACTGAAAGGTTGATAATAAACAGGGATTCTGTTTAGGTATTGAATTTGCTCAACTTCTTTTCAAACATATGAAAATCAATAGCACGAAGGTCAAATATGTTGATACTCCCACAAACATTCCACATTAAAAGACCCTATTAATACAAACGTAGGAAAACACCTTCCTCCCTTTGAATATATTACTGCATCTTCTATCTGACATGTTAGGGATAGGAATTAATATATTTAATCAAAGAACATACACAGAATTTTAGCCACTATCATCTACAGTACAGCTCCATCTAGAAAAGCGTCATTTTTACCAATTAGAATCACAACTGTACAACCATTTAAAAACTGGGAACAGGCTGTACTACAGCTACAGTGAAACAAAAACAATTTAAAAAAAAATAATCAACCATGCACAATTATCTAAACTGGCATTCAGCAAGGATATTGCAGAGAAAAATATTGAGATTGTTTAAAATACCTTGCGTTTCAAACTTCAATTACTATAGCAAACTGTCTTTACCTGCAGAAAGTGGTCGTAATCCAAGGTGGAGACCTGCAAAAGTAACACTCACCTATTTACTACCTAAAAAGTACCCGGAATAAACAGTTATTTAGCAAAGAGAACACCTCACACTCATCCTGGTTACATCAAGTTTAAGGTTTTCACATGGTTCTGACCTTCCGTCAGGGACAAGTAAGGTTAAAAAGGTTATTACTCCAAACAGAAGAGCTTGTTACTCAACTACAAAGTGAATGGGACAGAGGAGGGGTACAGAGGACCCTTCTCCTCTCCCAGTGGGACAGCTGCAGGAAAACAGCCTCTAAATACACAGATCTCTGCTGAGAGTGTTTGTGGAAGGAAAAAAAAAACAAAAAAAAACAAAAAAAAAACAAACCAGTGTCTGAGGTTTCCCTGACTGCAAGCAATTTTACAGATTTACCTAAATCCATTTCTATACTGACTACATGATATAGAAATCTCTATTTGATAAGTTTAAAAAAAAAATCTAGTTTAGATATACAGATGTATAAACATTTATATAAGAGAGCTTGCACTGTCATTTTTGCTCTCTTTGGTCCTCAGGGAGCTGCCTCTTTTACATTCATATATTGTATTGGAACTTTACAGTAATTCACATTTTCTATTAATTGGATAGAATTAGAGTAGAAAGATTATAATAAGAAAGGCTTATTTAGTTTCAAGCGGTTCATCAATGAAGACTTTACCTTAAACTAATGTTCGCTAACACAATTAGACAAAAATAGTTTAAATTTCTTCTACTTTGTGTAGCAGATGTTCAAGATAGTCTATTTAAATTTGTCTTTGTTAGAGGTGTGTTAAACTACTCAAATAATTCAGACAATCTGCAAACAAGATTTCTGACAGGTTGTGAATAACACTCAATTAGTACCATAACTTCTGAGATTAATTTTTCAATCAAGGCATTCCTGCCCCCACCCAAAAAAAACCCAACCCACGAACACACCACATGAACTCAATCTCCAGTGTGTATTTCCAAAATTAACATCTGTTTGGTCTTGGTTCAACTGTAAAACCCAATGTCCATTAAATTAAAGTACTTAGTCATTTTTCTGGATTGGGGTGTGGTAGACATGTTACCCTAAGACTGTAATTTGTACTTTAAGCAACAATTGCACTCCTATTTGGAACAATAGATTTATTCCACTACACTATTTATTCCTCTTGATAGTACATGTAACAACAACAAATATTTTCCACATGCTTATTTCTTAAAATCCCATGATACCTGCATCATGCCCTGAATTGCAAAAATGAAAATAGACCAGCAATTGAGTGAATCTCATCACAGTAAATCAAACACATCTTATTCTATAACCTCTATAAGTTTAGAAATACAAACACTGCTTCAGGTGATTAAATTCTGAGTACTAAGAAGTTATGAAAGGCTGTATTAAAAAAAAAAAAAGAAAAACATTGAGTGAAAAGTGGTATTACAGTATTTCACTGTTTACAGGACAATTGCATTACAGGAAAGCTTCACGGCATCTGTTTTTCACCACCATTTCATTACATCAAACTTCTTAAGTTACCATGTTTAAGCCACAGCAATTTTATACTGCAGTTCCCTCTCTATAAAATTGACATACTGGTACTTCTGTACTTCAGGTGAGCGTTGTGAGATAAAATGAGGACATCAAAAATCATGAGATTATATTAAAGTCACTCCCTTAAGCAAGTCAGATACATTATCTATTCAATATAATTTGGGTAAAAATATATCATGTAAGCCATGTAAAGATTGACATGACAAACAGGATTATCTAATGTAACACACTTGAACTCAGAAGCTCAAACAGAGGTGTGGTAATTGAAGTATGACAACAGAAGCACTGACTTAATCTAACAAGATTTTTCTTTGTCTTTAAATAATGATTTAGCCATGTTGTTATGCAATACACATTAGGTACATTCTCCCTAGATAAAAAAAAAAAACCACAACACACCTTACTCTTTCATTTAAAAAAAAAAAAAATTAGCAGACATGTTACATTTAAAACTGGGTCCTTTAAAAAGTTACCATCTGTGTCAATTTTTCCTTTGTCCCAAATGATCTTTTAATAACATGGTAACAAAGACTCTTAAACCTTTTCATATGTTTAAACTAATTGAAATCTTGTGCACAGATTATATATAAAGAAATTAGGTTGCAATTAAGCATAGTGATTAATGATTCTTAAATCTAATTGTTGTAACTATTATAGACCACAGACAAGGTCAACTCTGCAACTCAAGAAACTTTAGATTTAAAGAAAAAAATTATATGCATAAAACCCACTTTTGTAATGATATAGCTCTAATGATTTTAAGCATGTTCATCCATTAAAAAAAACAGCTGTTTCCAGACTGATAAATTAAAAACATATCCCCCACGTAAAACATTAAATTTTATTTAGTAAATACAGAAAATCACATAAAGTAAAATTAAAAATACCCTTACAATATTTTTTTAAAAAGCCACTCTGCAAAACATTGTGCTTGTAAGCAAATTCAAAACGTAAAAGTCATTTCAGCTACTACTGCAGTCCTTACACTAACTAGATAACTGTCAACTTCTGCATATCAGCAGCAAGGTTTGGATCACTGTAGTTCAGATTTTCAGTCAAGATCACTTCCCTTTCACCTGTATGCATTAGAATGAAAAACATTGGTGTTATCGAAAAGGGAAACTCATAAAGGAAAACAACATATCTATCTCCTAATCTGGCTACAGGAATAACTGGAGAACAGGAAGAAAAATTATTATCCTCTCTGAAACAAAACACACTGAGCCAGTGAATTGCAAGCATATCTTTGCAGCAGCGCAGGGACGCAAGACCGTGAGATGCTTGGTTCTTATCACCAGGTCTGAGACAGTATGTCACAGACAACCACAAGACCGTCCGTACAAAATACATTCCCATTCCCCTCTTGCCTGAACACACACTTCACTGTAAGAAGACTGCTCCGCTGGCACTCAGCTCGTACAAGCTCTGATGTCTTACTGGGTACATCTGCATTAGTACTTTAGTTCAGATAAGGAAAGCACTTTTGCAACAAATCTTCCCGTCACCCTAGTTAACACACTTTCATTTTCTGCATGAAGCAGTCCTCGACAAACCTGGTTCCATTCAGATGAAACTAAAACCCACAGGATGTACTCCAGGAGCACTGCCATTGCCAAAGGGGCACAGGAGAAGACAGAAGCCAGTCCAAAGTAACACCCGCTTCACTTAGGAAATGCGCTGAGTGTAGATAGGTATCAGGTCCTCATCACCAATTATTTCATTCTCTGAATGTGCTCTCACTGGACTGCATTACTTGCTCAGGCAGGCCCAGCTGCTGAGCTTCAGGGTCTTCTTTCACCTGTGAGATGGGACCTCACTGCACTTAAGTGTCACTGAGCTTCTCAGGCTTTGCTTCCTCTGGGTTTTGTGTCTTCTGTTGCCCAAAGATCTCACCTCCAGCCTGTCATCTCTGCCTGTTTGACCATTCACATATAACAAACTCTTCCTTGGTATCATCTATTCTCACCACACTGAAAGTTCTTCTAAAGACTACTCAAAGCCTGAGTATGATCCTCCTTAATGAAATAAACTTCATCATGGCATTTCTTAACTTTGAGTGCTGGCTGATTTTAAAATAGCAATACTTGAATGGGTTCATCATTTAAGCACACACAGAAAAACACAGCATTGAAGCCAACTGTGTAGCATCACATCAACTCTTCAGTGCTCAACATCAAGGTTAAAAGCTTACAAACGTATAGCCCTCAGCCCTCTGTTATTGACACTGATACAGCACTAAGGATAATAAAGCAAACATTTTCTCAGTGCATGTCGCAGCCATTAAGAATTGTAACACCATGCCCCAACAGAATCTGTCTCCCCCACCCTCCCTCTATCAGTGTCTCAGCTCAGAGAGAGGTCACCATCTCAACTTTTAGCCCTCCCCTCTCATTCCTTCATGTAGTTCACTTAACCTGTCTTTGTAATGACCTATCTCATTAGCCGGCTACTCAAAACCACTCTTCATCCCAGTACTTTCAAGTCATCCTCATACTCCTTGACTGGGCGGTGAATGGCAGAGAGAGATTGTTTTGTTCTTTTCCATATATCACAGACCTTCCTGACTCCTGAAGGGAACAATTTTAAAAGGTCCTAGGCTATATGCACGTGACCAAGTAATTCAGTATAATAGAAGCAGATCAGTCAACTGAGGCAGCTGGTGCCCAGGCCCCTGTGTTTCCAGCATATAGGGTTCATGGGTTTTATTTCAAGCTAAATTCAGTCTGGAGCCTCGGATTGAACGTTGCACCACACACATGGTTCAGGGCTGTCCAGAGGACCAATCACTGGGGCTGGAGTTTACTCAGTGTTCACCTGGAGGACAGATCCCATGTTCAGCTTCCTCCAGGAGGACCCTGGTTTGTACCTACAAAAATCACCCTGTGAACTGAGCCAACGAGCGTCAAGTGGGGATGATCAGAGAATTCACTTTAAAACTGTAACAGCATGATAGCTTGTGGAAGCAGGGCAGCTTTACCCAAATCCCACAATGCTTCTTGGTACAGAGAGAGAATATTTAGCTGCCAAAATAAGAAGTGTCTACTGAGCATATTCCAGCTTTCAGAATTTAGATTAAGGTTGGACACTTTTTCTTGGCAACAATTAAAAAAAAGCCCTTAACAGCTTCGATTCTCTTGCTCCAGAGCAAGGTCAGGGTAGAAGTTACAATTACATGAAATACATAACCATTGTATTAAATGCTTACAAATTCTTGACATTGGAAAACACCAGTGCACTTTTCCTTTTGTTTTCAGAAATAAACAAAATGAATACTTTAATCCACCACCAACTGGAATAAGTCATACACAGAAAATTAAGGACAATATTAGATCAAATAAAAAAAAAACACTTAAAGATACACAGTTACCTATAGCAAGAAGGAAAAAAACCATACATTCACTCAAAGTTAATTAAAGTAAGGAAAAATGCATCTCATGAAATGTCTTTACTTAGAAAAGAAAATAATTACTAACAAAACTGACATCAAAATGTCAACTCAGTAGGATTTTCTTCAATTAATAGATAGTAAAACAGCATGACGAAAACCTTTATTCTGTATTTCAGAATTTCAAATATTCAGTAAGACATTCAGTTTCATTGTACATTGTCCTTTTCTGGACCCCAGTGATCAATATATGCATAGCAAGTGCTCACAGAGTTGATATCAGGATGTAATATGAATGAGCAATATTACCTGAAGGAACTGATGTCATGTAAAAGAAAATTATTTGGATTATCCTAATCATTTTCTAATACATTTGAAAGAAATTTATATGAAATAATCAAAAAAGGAAATCAGATACCCAAACTGGGTAAACAACAAGAAGATGGGAAGGAAAAATAATTTAAAATTTTAAATAGTTCCTGGCATGTAAGATTTAATTTGTTAAAAATATAAGTATATATTCCACAATAAGAAGCAGATCTTAAGCTTCACATAGTTTAGTCTGTTTTCATCTAAATTGCCCATAATGCATCCTGAAATACAATTTATGCAGGAATAATAACAGAGTAATAAACTTTTTCTCTTATTCTCTTGGCTTTTTTGACATTTAATGTCAATCTGCACTAACAAAGCTAATAATAATCTTTGTCTTCACACACTGCTATTGAAACAAAGCATTGCTTTGTAAATTAAAGGGTAATTTTGTTCCCACTATTCCAGCCTAAATCTTTCTGGGCTAGAATCACAGAAGCTCGTGGCATAAATCACCCTATAATCCAGAACACCTTCTTTCTGCAAGAGAGATGATGTTCTTTTGGAAATAATCACGCACGCAACCACAACCCAAAGCAGACCAGCATGAAGCATGGAAGATTTCATCCGAAGTTCATTACATGATACAAATGTCAGATATTTCTAAAGGTTTCCCATTCAAAGCTTAACATACAGCAGTCTTCACAAATTTGTAAATCACATGGTGACACATTGTAAAGCGACATCTCAAGAATTTACAGGAATTCCAATGTAACAGAAAAATCATACTTTAGACTGGCTTACTATTATGAACTTATTCTTTAATCATATGGCTTCCAGGTCTGCAAAGTAATTAGGTGTATGCTGAGCTTTATGCAAGTATCATGTTGTTTTTACAGGGACTACTTGCATTTGTAATAGAAGCTGAGCCACAGTGAATGGTTTTGGCATTTAGAAAGTTTCACACAAAGTATCGCATCTGTAACAGCTTCCAGGCAACCTTCTACTGTGCACCTCTATTACTACCTCTTCCAGCTGCCACAACAGGCTACTTAGTCTGATACATGGGTGACAGCAGCTGCAATAGCAAGGTTAAGCGGGAATTACTGAGTCCAACTTCCTCTTCACTGTCAGTTACCCCTATAAACAAAGAGGGGCAGTGCTGAGGGTTAAGTATTAACAAGACCAAGGCCTTAATGGCCATTAATTCCATATGGTCAGATTAGCTTGCTGCAGACCAGAAGATAAATCAAGAATGCACATATGTGTAACCATGTAATGCCACTGCGCAAAGTGTACAATACGACAGAAGAACTTTCCGTTAAAAGGTAGAACTTACCCCTCTTCTGAACCCAGCCTTCCTTCACAATGGTAACATCGCTCATGATGGCTCCACTCTGAACCCCCAACTCAAAAGAGTATTTCTTTGAGTTATCAGCTTGTCTGTTTGGCTTCTCTTCTGCAGCTCTTCCCAATTTCTACTGATGAGTCAGCCTGGAAGGAAATATTAGAGAAAGAACTTAAGTCTTTTCTGTTTTTCTCACTTGACAGCCAACAAAAAAAATCTTTGTTGATGTCTTCCACTGACTAAGCTCATATTAAAATCTGCCCTTTTTTTAATTAACCGTATAACAGAATCATGTTTCTAGTCTTAAGCACATTTTCCACGAACACTGTAATGCTTAAAAGAAGCAGAATGTGTTAAATTTTAAGTCGTAGGGCACTTTTATAAAATGGACACAATAGTATTCTCTTGCACTAATGCACAGGATGCTGTTAAATGAACGGGTTCCAGTACTGCTTCAAAGGTCCAACTCTGAACCCACAGGAGCTTTAACCATTCCCACATTTGTCAGAATTCACATGATGGACAAGTGGTTCCTCTATTATAGCTACATTGATCATATCAAGAGCGCAAGAAAATGGAAGACAAGGTTCTGTAAAGGAGCTTAAAACCAAAGCCTTAAGTATTATGGATACGGTTATCCTCATAACTGTTAAAAATCTGTAACAACCAGTTTATCAGCCATGCAACTAGTTTTTTTAATGCTTTAATTAAAAAAAAAATAGTAAAGGCTATAGAAATACATCATTCTTCCTACTTCCACTATAACTTAATTATAGCCAATACAAATCCTAAATTTACAGAAGTTTTTAAAAAACAGCATCATCTGCAAGTACACAAACAGAAAAACAACTTCTTAGGAGTACAAATTCACAAAAAAAAAGCCAATGTTTAGTTTATGAAAATAAGGAGCACACATTCTCTCAAGGCTTTAAGCCACACAGTGACAAGAGTGCTCTTTTCCCTACAAAGCTCAGCTTGCAGGGGACAGAAGGGAAGCTAGCCCTGGAACAGGACATGCCACTCTCAGAAGCCATAACCCTCTCTTCTGACCACCTCATGTCCAGAGTACCTAACAGCCATGAAGAAGAAATAAATAGCACTACAATCAAGTAGGAAGAGAAGCCAGCGGGCAGGAGAGGTTTCCTTTTGCCAGTAGACTGCCTTTGCCATCCATCCTTCAAAATAAAGAGAAGCATTCAAATAATGCTCATCTAGAAAAGGGTGGGAAACCAGGAAAAGGGATTTCTCTGATGGTGGAGGAACATCCTTCTACATCTGTACACACAGGAGCACATGTGTCCATAGCGTCAGCACGAAACAGGAACCCGCACACCAGTTTAGTACTATCAAATGCAGCACATAGATATCCATTTAGTAGACTGACCAACAAATGTAAACGTGTGATAGAAACAAATACAACTGTGCTAGAAGCAATCTGTGCAACAAATGAATGGAGAAAGGACTGGGAAATCAGCTGGTTTAATCCAACCAATTACAGGCTAAAAACTGAACCATTATACACATGCAGGTTATTTCTTATTTATCATTTGAAAAATGTGTATTTGCACCACACAGCAGCTAGATGGAAGGCTACTTCTGAATGGATGCTGCGGTGTGCACAACAAAACTTGGTATGAGAATTTTTCTCAAGTGGTATGCAACAAAAAATGCAGCACAACCTGATTTTACAGAGACACTGAAGTGCGTCCATTTTACAGTTTTGCTTTCACTGAACTAGTTTTTAAAAAACATTCAGTATTTCAGCTGCATAAAAGTAAAAACCACAATGCTAAATTCATTAATACTGCAAAGTTTAAGTACTATTGAATACAGGGCCTCTGAGACATCTCCACAGCACTGGCAGATATGACAGCAAGACCTATGCAGGTGATGCACAGCCTTTTGCGTTGGCATCATACCTTGTTGTGTCTAAAAGGACATCAGACACCTGTGTTTGTGCAACTGCACCCTGCCTTAAGGCTTAAATATTGTTTAAATTTTTATAAGAGTTAAAAGAAGATGTTATGTACAAGGTTTTGGAAGGACACGAGACTGCTTCATTACTGTTAACCAATCTCACTAGCTTTAGCTGTTCAGACTTTGTATTATGTAAGTCAGTATCGCAGAAATAACCAGAACATGCATTTCCACATCCTTTGCCTTACTAGTGTGAGTTATTTTCTGCGTTACACATTATCAGAACTTGTATTTGCACATTTCAAACTAGAGATAAGCAAGTCTATCAGCTACGTGTGGAAAGAGATCCTGACAGATTAAGACACGTGCCTGAAAGCAGGCTGAAGTTTTGCCGTTCTGGATCAACGCAGCACAGTATCAGCTCTTATTACAAACACACAAATCTTTACAAAGCCAGAGGTGAGTGTCAAACAACTGTGACCTAAAAGCAGCTGTTCTTGAAGGAAGTGTAAGCACATTAGTATCCAAATATCCGACTTAAATGCGCTTTTCCTACAAGACGTTCTTTGCATTCTTTAAGAAGTGATCACAGGTGACCTTTTTTTTTCCAACTGTAAAGACAAAAAAAGCAATGTAACACACAGTACTTCACTTGGACTGGCATTTGCTGCAATATGTTTTACCCTTTTGGCAAATTTAATGTACTTTCCAATTTTGGTGTGTGCTTATGAAAAGTGCAATAATTTATTTTTGTTGGTAGAGACTAAGCTATAAGAAATGAACTTCTGTACTAAGTAGGAATAATCTTGTCTGCCCACATGGTGATCATTAAGTCCATGATTTCAGTAGACACACAGTTTTAATGAATGAGTTTACGCTTAAAGCTCCCTATTTATTCACTGAATATGATTAAGTTAGTATTACTCAATCAAAATCTGATCTATGACCAATTTTCATGTCAGCCAGTGTCCCAACAACCTCAAGTGTATGGCTGTAGGATTGGATCCCCCCCATCGTATGTACTACTTTACCAAATTTTGAACAAAACCCACAAAATACAAATAAATACGGTGACAAAAGTAACTGAGTTATCTCCAGTTTAGCTTCACAATATTACCGGGAACAACTTAGGTAGAATTATCAACAGTTGTATGGTTATAGTGATCGGTCCCTTAATGGCTAATTAAAAGTGAAGCTGAATTACATAGGAAGCTGAGGGAGATAAATCGAAGCATTAAAAGACTAATGAAAATAAAGATTATATGCTCACACTACACTTTCAAGATGCCATTTGTAAGCATCTGTAGTATTATCCCTTATTAAATTCCTTTGAGGCTTCCTAAAAGCTGTATTTCTTTACTCTGAAACTCACTCAGCAAAGCTCTAAAAGAGCAGACTTTTGAGAATTACTTCTTATCATGACAAAAACTGACCTTAATGAAAAATAGTCATACAGAAACCTTCTTCCCTGAAGATGTAATGAAGGATTTTTATAGACGTAAAGCAGTTGTCTGAAACACGTGGAACAAGCACTCTCACGTGAAAATAGCATTTCATCTACAGTCAACTATTTCAAGAAAAGCTACAGAAATGTTTATTCTGCACAGCTGGCATAGAACTTAAATAATTGTTAGCAATCAACTCTGCTCTCCCAATGCACTTCAAGTTTCAGCAGCTGGTATGTAGTAATTTTTACAGTTTCCCTTATTGCTATAGGATGAATCCAAAGAAATAGGGAAAAAATGTGTAAGAACTGAAGTTGAAGATATTTTGCATTCCAGCTGCTCCCTACAGGGAAAAGCTTCGCTTGTTTTTATATATGTTCTAGCAACTGCAGAACAGGTTGGATTACGTTTTCCCCCCACATTATCAAACAGAACTTGGAAGATACTTTTCCAACAGTATATTGTGTGTATTCTGCAGACAGTATCAGATAGTCGTGTATATGCACAATACATGCAAGACCCTATCGCCTGCATGCTTTATGGTGTGACTATAAAAATTTACTCCATCACAGTCTGTCATGTGAAGAAAACACCTGGATTTTTTGGGATCTAGTAAAAAATAGTAAAACTTTTCCTTTATTCTTTGGAAAGCTATTAAGCCACTTTTATAGTGTTAGATGAAACAATTCAGCACACTTCTAAAGAGCTAGTATTATTTCACTTACAAGTTCCTAGCTGTAGAGGTTGCAAAGGCATCTTTATGAACAAAGATTTAGGAGAAACTGTTACATGCAACAGAGTTCCAGACCCCTCTGCCGAGGTGCACAGTTTTCTCAAGCCATGGTGAAAACTAGCCAACACCTTCCAAGTTTTCATCTTGACCTTTAAGAATAACAGCAATATAGAGAAGAACCAGCTCATTCCACAGTGCTACCATATGGGAAGTATAAGATCAACCACTAAAATGAGCAATGGACCATTCAGAAGGAAGACACCTTTTCCTCAACTTGTATTTTTAAATTAAAAGAGGCTCTTAGGCCTGTCACAGCAGTCAGGTACCGCCACAGACCCAGTGGATGGGGAGAAGGAAAGAAATCCCTTCCAAGGAGAAGGACTAAAAACAGTGGTTTAGGTCTACACTTAACAACCACTATGTGTAAGTGAATAATCATCAAGATTCATAAGAACAGACAACACTCCCTTGGAATCTGGGCATCCTCCCATTTCCCCCGTGACAAGAGACAGCTGAGTAAAGAAGACAGTGCCCATAAATTCAGTGTAAATTGTATGATTCAGGTCTCTGTTGTAAGAACTTTCATAAACACAGGCTCCTACTTTCAACAATTTTGGAGCTGAGAAAAAACAGATACTCTCACATTTACCAACTCAAGTTACCAGAGAGAATACCAACAGGATCAGTTTCAGCACTTCAAGAGATGATCCCTACAACTTCTTGTAGCATTATCAAGTTAGTGATTCATCCAACCTTATTCTCTTTATATATAACGGAACTAGCATTTTCCTCTTTTACAAGTAATCATTTGCTTAATAAAATGTTTGGGGAAAAAAACAGCAAGTGAATCTTTCTGATTCACTTTGCCTGACTCACTGAGATTCTTTGGTCCTCAACGTAACCAGAGCCAAATCTCATCATCTCTACCTCCTTATTTCTCAGAAAAGTAACTGAGAAATTTTGGGCAGGTAACACACACTACCAAAAAAAGCAGCTCTCAGTCATTCTGTAGTGGCTTCCATCACACACACGTTTGTTTCCCTGCTTTGGGGGCTTTTTTTGTAGCAGATCAAGCTCTTAAGTGGTTTTCTCAAATCTGAGTTTGAATCCTCAAAGACAACCAAACAGGCTGTAACTGTCTCCAGTGCTGGCTGCAATCACAGAGCAAGGAATTCAAAAGATAAGGCTGTAAACTAAAAACAGAGTTGTCTTTAGGATTGGAAGCTGAGATCCAAGTTTTATTTATATGAAAAACGCATGCATATCCTCTTCCCCTACCAAAGTTGTTATCTAAAAGCCTGGTCAAACAATTAGAGGATATATTGTACATCATCAAAAATGACACAAAAGACGGTGTTGCAGATCACAGATTGCTACAACACCTACTAAATCAAATTAGCCTACATTGCTAATGGAAGAATCACATTCAGTTGAGTGCTTTATCTAAAAAGTATAGACTATTTACATAGGCTTTTAAGAACTACCTATCCTGGAATTCAGCAGAATGGATCATATCCCTTTTTACGGTTTCAAGAGGACTGACTGATTTAAATACTATCACTGCTTAGATTCAGAAAAATAAACCTGCAGGCAGATAGTATTTGTTCAACTTATTAGAGTCAATTTAAAAAAATAAAAAATAAAAACCAAACAAAAAAAACACCAAACCAATACAAAACAAAACATGCACTGGTTTGACAAGACAAAGAAATCAAAGAAACAGGATTATTAAAAGACAAGAGATCCTAAATTTATAAAATGGTAACTTTTATGTGCACACAATGCAGACACTTAAAGATAACCCTAAATACCTTATAAATAGAAATGTTCACACTTTACAAATTTTAAAACAAATATAAAAAATTCTAAGATATCTCCATGATAGGCACTGCAAATATTTTTATACTATATTTCGTACTAAAAGCCTCAATGTCTCTAGGAATATTAGTATCAAAAATTTACTCCTAACAACTTTATTTCATAACCCTTGACTTGGAATTATGAGGAGGGAAAACAGGAAAATAGCACTGCCTGCACCTTGTGGTAAAGAAAAACAATGTACTTTGGAAAAGATAAACATCTCTTCTTAATGCTCACTTATGCGTATGCTTTGTGCCTTAATATTTTCAGTGTTCTATTTTCACTTTCAGTATGTCAAAAAGCTGCACATAACTAATACATGCTCAGATAAACTTAGTTAGGAGACTACAGGCACAGTGAAATATACAAGTTAGATGTTTTATTCGGATTCTGCAACTGAGTATCAGAAAAGAAACCATCATTCTGTATTTCTTTTCCTATTATAACGACAAAGCAAGTTATTTTAAGGGACAAAGGTATAATTAAAGTAAGGTGAACAAAGCCACCCTTGCCTTTGTTTACCAAGGTATAAAGGAAGTTTCTAAAAGTAACTAAATTGTTTCTCTAGAATCCCACGTGAAACATTAACAACCCATTGTTTTGCACTGTGTTTATTGACAAAAACGCTTTAAATCCTTTTCATTCCCCCCCCCATCACATAAAACAATAACTGAAAATCAGACAGAAGCAGAATGATAAAACATATGAGTACAGGTCTGAAATTTAACCAAAGAATACATTTAAAGTAGAAAAGGTGAAGGGAGGGCTAAAGCTATGCATCACAAAAAAGTTACTGTGACAACGAACTCATGAGAGTTTTGAGGCTTAAAGGAAGTCAAATCAAGGATTAGCTGAGTTCAGTAACCCAACTATGATAATGTTATTCCACTCAACATTTCAAAACACATATAATAAATTTATCTTGCTGAGGATTAATGTAGAAATACTAATTCTTGACGTTTTAAGGCAAAGTTCCTTTGCCCTTTGAAAAGATAGTTTAGTAGTGACTCAAACAACCAAGCAAAATTAAGCCCAAGTTCCATATTTTGAAAACAAACTAAAATTGGCTTTCTATGTCTAGAATACTCCGCAAAAGGTAATCTAGTTTTAGAAGTTCCAAGAACCTAGACATTTCTATTCATTCTGAGATGAGACATTTTAAAAGAATTTCAAGAGATACAAAATAAAGTTTCATTAAGCTCATATAATTACTTGTAGGATAGTAACTTTTCTGCAGCACAACATTGTGTTGTGTATAAAACAGCAAGCACACCACTGAAGATAATAGAACCCAGAAATATGTGAAGTGCCATGAGTAACAAGAAAAGTACTGAGATAAAAATGTGTTCTGAAACTGTTGATATAAAACATGGAAAAAGTTCAATGATCTGTCTACCAAGTAGCTTTCTTTCAAAGTCTTACAGTAGGATTTATTTATTATCTGGATATTGAACAAATTAAATTCTGAATTGCCTTGCAACAACAGGGATGATGTTTGTGATTCCTTCCTACAAAGCAATCAAACATTGCTGAACCTACTAACTGTCAAATTCTGACGCTGCAATATGACTAGAACATAATCAACTTCTAACCTAAAACCTTTGGATCTTCTTGTTCACCTTCAACAAGCATCATTCTTATCAACTTGAGATCGGAATTTCCTAAGGACAGAAGGAATTCTCTACAACCTTAAATGAAGAGTGTGTATTTTTCAAAGGTATACATACTATTGGCTACGCACATTTAAGGCTTGATACAGACCTCACTAGATGAAAGTCTTCGGCAAATATTATACAAAAAGCCAGACTACATGATACTCAAACATACAACCTTAACTCTCTGCCTCAAAGTGTATCAATACATTTAGAAAAGAAATATAATTTTAAGAAAATCTCGCAAGGCAAGCCGCACCAATCACATTACCTCAAGAAGCACATTAAATGATTAGGGAAAAAAATGTGTGTATTGGTAGAAATTGTTTTGCAAGACTGCATGGACTCAACTGGGAAATACTGTATTAATTCTGTAATGCTAAATCAGCTGTACAAGAAGTTTTTGACTGTTGGGTACTGCCATTGCACACCTACAAACAGGCAGTGGTAAAACCTTTATTGATCTCAGTGAAGCTGAAGCAGACTCTTCATCTCTGCTCCTGCTATAGGAGGCACTCAAATAACTTTACAACATGGACAACACAGGGAAATCTGACAAACCATGCTGTCAAGTCACTCAGACATGCATATGAAATATTGAGGTCCCAGGTGCATTCTTAAGGGAATTTATAAGTAATACTGTTCTTTAGTCAGGATATTACAGAGAAAAAAAAAAAATCACAGGCAACAACTTGTTCTTAATGCTATATTTGATCAGTATGACTCACACCTAGACACTCAGATAGAATCACGCTGAAAAAGAGGATCGGTCAAGATGGACTCAACATATATTAAGCTGTTTAATCTAAACTTAGTAAGTGTTGACCAAATAGTATCAAAAATCAAAGAAACATTTTAAGTGACCAAAAGTAAGCATCTTCATATATACAAGATAAAGATGCTCACTCTCCTTGACACTAACATTTAATGATATTCAGTCCCAGGGGGATTTTTTTGGAAGTATTAACAGTGCCACAGCTTCCTACTAACACCTAAACAACACCTTTAAATAATAAAGACAAAAAGAATCTGTTTGAAATCTGTGGCATGCATTAGAACTATCTGAATGCCCACACTTAATCTTGATCTAGAGCTACGGAACAATGAAAAAATGCCAAATAATTGACTTAGTAGTCAATGTACCCTTGCATTTCCTGCGGTCCTTTTATTAGTATATATTAGTGATTTGTCTAAACAAGCTTCATTTATAAATTCCTCTCTTCATATAGGTAGCCTAGAACGACGTTCATACAATTAGTCAAGATGACTTTTTATGCAATGTAAAACACTAAAAAGTTAACTTTCACATTCAATGTTTTATTATTTGCCTGTAGTTTTTTGTTTCTCTAGCTTTAACAGATTTTGTTTTTAAGAAACACTTTGAATCAGCTTTTCCATTTACTATGTAACTTCTCTTTAGAAAATAATCATTTCTATACCACCCAACTTGTTGCAAAGAAGAGTAACTAGTGTAACACATTTACCAAGGAAACCCTGCGATGCTGGGAAAGTCTCTTCCAAGAAGAGATGCACTGATTGACAGGAGAGATTCTCACTGAAAACACACCTTTCCTCCCAAGCAATGCGAAACTCCCTGAAGTACATTTTGTGCTTGAAAGTATCGCCTGCCCCCTCCACGGTATTCTTATTAGGCATATCCTAACAGAATGAGAATCGAGATGACACAAATTAATCTAATATTCTAGAATATTTTTAAAGGACACTTAAGTTGGTAATCTTTTCTTATAGAAGACTACTTAAAAACAATAAGCGGGCTGTAAATTTCATACAAACACTGAAAATAAATGCAGCATTTTAATGTTAAACAAAATTAATGGAGGCACACATTTAACTATTCCTCTCTTTTTGAATTGTTACTGTTTTTGCAAAGGGACTACTGCACATTTTGAACAGCATGTTTATTTTATTATTTGGGAAAAAAGAGAACAGAGGGCTTTTGGTATATAGACAACTAATATACCTATAAAACACACAGTTACAGTATGGTGCATTACTTTTAAAGCAAATAAATTTGTTTGTGCATTATCCATAACAAAATGGAAGTATGGTAAAAAAAAGTTTTCACTCCGTGTATTTCAACGTCCTTCCACTCTCCAGTGACAATTAAAATTGGTAGTATGCCCAAACCATAAAAGATGCCAAAGAATATTGGGTCTCTGTTGCAAAACTGAAGGAAAGCTAGGCTACCACGTCACCAAGCCCACCTCCCCTGTTGCGTTAACAGCACAAAATGAAACTGTAAGCAAACATGGTTATAAAAAACTCTACCTTCCTTATACTAAGAACAGCACGGAGATTTCAAATGTATTTTAACACAAACCACTGTAGTAATGGTGTCATATCTTTCATATCTCATACAACTGAGTATTTCAAAGTTATTTAGCAAATAATGCTTCTTGGGTATAGAAATCATTATGTGATAGGTCTCTTCAAATAAGGGAAAATGTGCATGCAGAAAGTGAAAGAACACTCCATCAATCAGTGCTAGACAAATTCCAAGTAGTCTGAAGGATCTCTTAGTTATTATACAAACTTCAGACACATGCTGTTTCAAACTGTAGTTGGAAGTCAAGATATGGTTTCTGCTAACATCTTGCCAACAGAAGCTTGGGTTACAAACAGTAGCAGAGCTCTAGTAAATGTTTTGGGGTTAAACTTAAAAAAACCCACCAAACTATCTTCCCTTTCACAAAGCATTTGTTCCAGTGTCAAAAAGTCAACATTTTCCAGTTCAAATTAACGCCATCCAATCCTTAAAACTGTATGTATCTACTTCAACTGGGGCAAAATAAAACTAGTACCTGCCTGAATTCTCATTGACTTCCCGTCAATGAGATTTCCCGTCAGCAGCATTTTGCTTAACAACACATCATCTTCCCCTAAAACGCAAAACAAATGAGGGAGTAAGATGCAGAAATACTGCTTTCTATGAACCTGTTTATGAAATTAAGGAGACTACCGAATTTGTTCAAACCTAGATAGAGTAGGAACAACACTGTAGAATAAACTGTCTAAAACAAGACAGTCTTGTTAATATTACCTGTGTATACCCACACACCATGCACTTATATTAGAAAAAAAAAAAAAAAAAAGAGTTATCCAAATATTATGTGTAGCCTTCTAGGAAGCAGAGACATTTTCTTATCTTTGCAGTTTTTCTTTGGCCCTTATTTGAACTTGACTTACTGGTTGCATCCAACCAAAATATATCCACATGGACTATAATTAGCAATCCAATCCAATTAAAGATATTTGGGTCAACTTAAAGGCTCTCATCAAAAAAACAAACAGTCCTGCAAACAGAATCTTCTTAAGCAGTACACTTACTTTTAAAGTCCAAGTAAGCTTCCTTCCCTATCTCCTGTGCACTCTTTCCACATTCCAGCACAGAACAGCCAGAACTGGCCTATACAGAAGCTGGCAGAAGAAATAAGGGATCATGCTTAAAATGTTACTTGTCAGATCTGCTTATTTGCATGCTTCTTGCCGTGAGAAATAAAGACCTCTATATGCAAAACGTGGAGAACCATGTTTGTATGTTAGCAAAGTTTCAGCAAAATGTAAACAAACATCACCAGAAGAGACTGCTGTAAAGTTTCTTCCGTACTGAAAAAAGCTGGTGATGCAGATATATCATAATTTTCGCAATAAAACTCTTAAACAGAAGCTAAGTGAATCAAGTCTGAGACATGTTTTCATAAAAACGCTGAGATGATATAGATATATACAAATAGCCAGTCAATTAATAACTACATTAAAGAAAAAAAAAAAAGATTGAGAGATGAAATTGTTTATTCCTTTTCAGCTGTAAGAGAATAAGATTTTTTTTTTACTTTTTTTGTTGTTTTTTTTTTTTACATACACCCTTTAAATAAGGTACCATGGGGAGAACGTGAAAGCAGCAGCACTGGCTATTTCATGCCTCTTAGATTCCCACCCAAAAGTAAACTAAGCAGCGCAGCTCTCACACAGCACCGGAACAGCCTGCAAGCCCGTTAGCTGCTCGTTACATCACGACCGTTCGCATCCCAACCGCGACACACCACGGTGTGACCCACCGACTGTCTGTTCGCAGTCGCTGCGTCCTGACCCGTTACCACACCCCCCCCACGGCGCCTCCGCGGCC
>VZSZ01007718.1:0-19890 GCA_013398815.1 Ibidorhyncha struthersii | reverse complement strand
GCTGCCTGTCGTCACTCACACTCTCAGAGGAGCCAGGGCTGCCTCCACTGTCAGGGGAGAGCCTCCTCTGCAGTGCTGCTGAACGCCGGAACTCAGACCCTCCCGGCTGGCACGTGGCTGGATGGAGCCCGGCACTGGACAGGCGCTTGCCTCTCCCCTCCACACCCCGGCCTGAAGCACTTGTACAGAGCACCACAGGGTAGTGACGTGAATACCTCCATGAACTAATGATGATAATGACGAAGGACTCCAATTACTTACTCCTACGTTAAAACTGTGCTCAAGCTAAGTACAAGTACGTGGCAGCAGCAGCACAAGTGCACAGAAGGAGGCTGCGTTTGTGCCAGGACAGTGGAGAGCAGAGCACTGAAACCCGCCACACCTGCCAGCTGAGCCCTGGGGCTCTCTGTATGTCCTGGACGCTGTTCCAGCATTAGCCTGGTGCAGAAATAATGACATAAGCTCTCTGTCCTAAGGATAAAAACAACCCGTTGATATGTGCTTGGTCTTCATTCCTCTGTAAAAAGGTCTTACCAGGGAAGCAGTGTGTGTCATGCCTTGGAATAGTTACTTACATGAACCTAAAGGAATTCCGCTACACGAAACAATTCTGTGTGAACTGTACAAAGTGAGGCCTTTTCTGCTTAGGAACACTGAAGTCCAAGGTCATTCCAAGTGTCTCTAACTGTGTCTTGGTTCAGTTAAAAGACCGTCAACAAAACCTAGCTTTAATAACGCTGGCACGAAGTTGTCTTTGTGGTAGTTCAGAGAACAGAGAGGAAAAAATCTCACCCAATGATATTATCGTTTAGCTTGTTTTCTGCTTCTCAGATTTGCTGCTGGAGGACTGCCCCTTTGCCTAAAGAGCAAGAGAAGTGTGAGATGGTAAGAAACTGTGAACTAAGCTAAAATCTGAAATAAACCAGTGGCAGACAGTCATCAGAACTCACAGTGCAGACGAAAATACGATCTGCACTTCAAATACAGAAAGTTTAGCAACAGTATTTGTACATTCTGTTGCATATATACATTTTCATTTTTCCACCATCACATACTTTGCTTCAGATACAGAGCGCTGTGGCTGACCCCTGCATATCCTATTTCTCAACATCCTTTTACCCATGCCAGTGACCCAGTCACAACTCAGAACACTGAAAAACACATCCTCTGAAGACGAGCTAAAGACACATCCCCACAATTTGACACTGAAAATTTAAGTGTTGAGAGATANTACGGTGCTGTGTTCAGTTTTTCAGCATAAGAAAAATGTTGGTAACAGTGATGTTCTGGTAGTGTTTTTCCCTAAGTCTGGGACTTTTCAGTTCCCCACGTTCTGTCAGAGAGCTCGGGCACACAAGAATGTAAACCAGAAGATCAGGAGGTGAAAACCCTCAGCAGAGACTGCAAATCAACAAGAGCAGAGCAGCCAACGGCTGGCTTGCCTGGGCGCAGAAAAAGAATCCAAGAAGGTATTGTAAGACCCCAGACCAAAAATCACCATTGGTCTAAAAGACACATGAACAGCTCGTGAGGGGTGAGTGTATGGATCGCAAGGGTCTAATTGTCCAGGGATTTCTTTGTTCAATGTCCCGCCCTGGCAGCAGCCAGCCCGGGCTGACCTCGCTGCTGCACCTGTCAATTAAAGTACTTATTTTTTATAAAATCTGACGCCTGACACTCTGCTGCGGGAAACTGAGGGTTGAGCCTGTAGGAGGAGGGAGTGTGTCCCAGAGTGTGTGTGTGTGCGTGTGTGGAGTGGGAAGGGGCACCCGTCAGCTCACGGGGTCACAGGGACCCTGGTCTGGCAGTGACAGACTCGCGTGGGACTTGTGTGACTCCCTGGATGGGGTGTGAACGCTCGGGCAGAGTCTTCTCCTTCAACAGTGAGACAGTTTTGTTGTTACAAAAAAGGCATGTGTGGCAATTTCATAATAAAGAAAAATCACATCACTTGAAACATGAAAAATGAAGAGCAGATGTTACATCTGACTCAGGCACCTACCTGCACGTACCCTGTGAGAGAACAACACGCTGGGAAAGGTTTCACGATTACCTAAACCCATTGTCTGTATTTCTGGATGACAAAAGCCAAGCAACCTTTTTTTATTTTTTTTTTTTATTATAGAAACAACTGCCTTCCTTTTCTCACCAGATTCATTCTACATAGTTATGTTTGAATATAAGGTCTTCATATATTTTCTTAAAATAAATTACAATACTAATTTGAGAAACGGATGTGTGGTTGAAAGGGTACCTTCTAATCACTTTTAGAATGCTGTTACTTAGAATTGTCAAGGAAGGAGAGGAGTGATGGGGATCCTGAGGCAGCTACAGGCGTGTGCAGTGTGACTCAGACCAGCGAATATGGGAATGAGAAGCCTGTGGAGCAGGCACTGAGCCCCCTGTAGACGATCACACTCTCTCTGAAAGAAACATATTTTAGCCTCCGATACTGAAAATTTCCCTTGAAACAGGTGCCTTTCTCCTATCTACATGCTTACAAAAATGGACCAAGTTCAACCTATTGATGTAAAATTCTCCCCAAAGCAATATCTATGTAATATGAATCCAAAATCCAGTTGCCCATCTTTCATTTTATTGTGAGTGGTAACCACGACATCTATATTATAATATTTCTACCTTTTTAGGGTCTTTGGGTTTTCCTTTATCCTTTGGGGTTGGTTTAGTGGTGATGGTTTCCTTTCCGCTTTTCTCCTACACTCCAAAGAAAAAAAAATAATTACAGTTACAAACAAAATAGAGAATTGATGCCTCCTACTTTGACATCTGCTGTAACATTATTTTAAATGTGGTTGGTAAGGTGGGAGAGAAGTCAATGCAGGATGCACACATGCAATTGCTGCCCTTAATCCACAGCAAGCTGGATTCTGGAGTCTTGTTTAATACTGGGGAGACTGCGGCACCAGAAAGCATACACAGATAAAAAAAGCTGGTAAATACGGGCAGATTTTGTATTTACTACAAAGCAATAATGCTGCAGCAGAAGATTTAGCTCCAAAGTTCATAACCAAATAAAACAGCACTTAAAACACCAATAGTTTGTCTTCAGCCATCTGAGGATTTGGTGTCAAGGTAAGCACATGGGCAAGCACTGCAATGGTCAGAAGAGCTATTTGGAAACACAGCTATTTTCTTCCAGTAATTACTTCTGATTGGAACTTCAGTTTCAAAGCTTCTTCTTCTCTGCCCTCCAGGAGAGGAATAAACACAGCATAAAAGCACAGATAATCATAATCAACATTTTAAGTATGGACAAACTTATAATTTGCTCTTGGTAACTGGGTGCCTTGTAGTATAAGCTCAAGGAAGCTAATCACTTGGGAACTGGCTATGCTTCCACAGCTGTGTCTGTCCAAGGGATGTAATTTTTGTCCGCTAACATCTGGTTTGGTCGAAGATCTAGTAAATTCAAGCTTTACTTTTTCTTCCTCCTTGCAGGAAGCAGGCAGGTCACTACTGCAGAACAAAGGCAGGGACGGGCTGGCAGGAGTCCGCAGCAGATGAGAGACAACAGTATCTGCTTTACCCAGCTGAGTACAAAAACTATTCACTGTTCAAAAAAGTGTTTACCATTCCCTCTGCCTGTGGGTGAGGGGCCAGGGAATAGGATAGAACATGTCAAATGCAGGATAAGAGAGCAAACAGGTAACAAAAGGGAGTTACTGGTTCTTAACCAGTTTGAGCACTTGTAGAAAACAAAAGCAGTCCAAGACTTTCGCAGTGATATCCCACCAGCTGCCCCAGATCACCCTTGGGCACCTCTGCCAAGAAAGCACCTAAGGTGACCGCAGTTGCACAGTGGATGTCTCAAAGACAAACAAGACCTCTCCCTCTCTCCAAGCTCAAGGTAACAAACGCTGCATTAAGAGGAAGCAGAAAGCACATCTGACAGTGATTCCTCTGACACATGGACCAAATGTCGGTCCCCTTCTTCACACTTTTCCAACACAACCTCCCTTTCTCAAACACCATCCTCATACTGGTGACCTCCAGATTTATGCTGCTTCCACTGCTAGTTCATTTCATAGAGCCTCACATGTGCAGCACTTTCCTGGGAAAAGTCTGACAGCTGTTTGTCAGCTGTGTTTAAGATGATTATATGACAGATAAACACTCCATTTCTCATTACGAGACCTCTCCAGTCCACTCCTCCTTCACCTTTACTGTCACCTCTACTATTTTGCCTAACCCTCTTCTAAAACTCTTCTACTCCCAGCATTTGTCCCTGCAAAACCCTCTTGAACTCCTTCTCAGTTCCAGCCTACAACTATTGCTAGGCAGTGCATGCAATAATTGAAGAAAGATTTCTCTGCCTCTCTACTTTTTTTGGACACTCTAATCTCTACATAAACTGTCACCACAATTCTCTGCTCAACTTTCTTGTCCAAGCCTGTCTTACCTCTCTAAAAGACCCCAAATTCCACAAACCTTCCTTCTTCCAGACACAGCAAGATGCATCAAACTTCCATTACAGTTTTAAGACAATCACTACATCTCAACAGCATCTTCCAAAGAGGCTAGCTCTACACCTAAACTGAGCTACTGCAAAGAAAAGTGACGCACTTTGACAGAGTAGTGAAAAATTGTTTATTTTGCAAGTTATTAGCAGAAAATGTCCTACCTTTGAGCGCTGTGGTGTGGCAGGAGCCTTTGCACAAGTATCAAAGTCACCTGATAGTGCATCAACAGCTGCAGAGTCATCAGCAGGCTTCTGCAATAATTTTAATTCTGAAGTCATACGATATGCAATACTTCCCCCAGCAAAACTAATGTTTCAGGAATTTATGTCTGCTTTAGTTATCCCTTTCTTAAAAAAATAAAACCAAACATACTTCTATACATATGTTAGAACAGGGATGTCTATTTGAGCTTTCCAAGACACACAATTCCTTTGAATACTGGACCTGAACATTCAGTGTAGTTGGGCATAAAAACTGTATTTATTATGAAGAGTTACTCTTCACAGAAGTTTTACTGTCCACACGGCTACAATTACGTACTGCATTCACCAGCATTTATGAGAGTTTGCAATGAATCACAACCTGAGCCTACAATAACACTACTTTGAAAAAAAAGATCAGGGCACACAGCATGAAACAAACGCAGAACAAAAATAGCATAACTGTTACCTTTGGTTCTTTGCGTTTCACATCATCCTTTGCTGTTGGCTTCACTGGTTTACCCTTGGGAAGAAGAAAGATTACATCCTCATGAGGTGGTCAGATCAGTTTTAAGATACAAGTATGTCATTGGGAGTTCACAGATTACCAAGAAAGCTGAACCATTCTGAACGGGTTTCTTTATTCCTCGTGCTATGTATGCAAAGTCAGTTCACGATGTATTTTCAAGCTCTGTTACTTAGACTACATCTGCAATACCATCTTTCTACCCTTGTAGTCTACTGGAAAAACATTTTCCTGATCCAGAGAAGATGAAATCACCGTCAGAGCCATCACTTGCTCCAGTGAATGGCAGTTTCACAGGGCTTTAGGTATACCACCAAGGTAACACTTGTATATACGCTTTGTCCCCAAACTTGGAACAAAACTACTTGGAATGAACAAGCATTATTACTCACAGTTTGAAAGTATCTCCCGTTTAAAAGGAGACTGTAAAGCGGAGCTGTTTCAAGGGACACATGCTATTTTTTCACCTTATTTTCTGGAGCACTTGAAACACTGAGCCAGTGTAACTGGAATCTATACTGCTAAATTTCTGGGACATTGGTTGCTACTGGGTCGTTCAAAGTGATTTATTAGTTCAGATTGCCCAATTTAAAAAAAAGAAAAACAATCTGATTGTTTCATTGCTTTTTTAATGAAATACTTAGAGCTACCCTAACTATAAGATACTTACATGTTTAACCTTAATACATAAATGTAGTACACACACTTACTCACTTACTTAGCTTAGCTGTTCTCCCCGTAATTCCAAAGAGGACAGACTGACTCATATGCACAAATTTCTGATGTTGCCATAAGACAGCTAAATAAAAACTGACAAAGCTTTTCCTTACCTGCTCACTTGACTCCAGAAGTTTTTGATAGTCAGGTGGGATAGTATCATCTCTTTCTCCTAGTTTATCTCTGTGTTCAGATTTAGCTTTTTCCTGAAAGCATTTAATTTTTTAACAACTTTAATATTTATTTTAGAAACATTAGCAAACAGTACGTCAGAGTGCTCATTAAACGTAAGACAGCTGCCTTTTTAGAATTTAAAATTTCAAAACTATCAGAAAATAAACCATATATCTATTTCACTATGAAGTGTGTTCTGTGCCTGAAAGTTCTGAACTTACTAGCTCTCAATAAGTGTACACATTTAATAAGTTAAACATATATATAGACAGCAGCATCCCAACATAAAAAAACGGTTTTATCGACTTTCAGTTCTGCTTTCAAGCAATATGACTAAAAGGAGTCACTCCATACTTCTGCATCGAATTTCATCCATGCACTGTATCTTTAATACAAAACTGACATTCTTGCAATGTCTTACCCGTGAATGCATCTGAGTACCTTTAGCAAAACCCAGGGCACTCATCCACCTCACACCCAAACTGATTAAGGGTGGCCCATGCTTCTCAGCAGACTTAGGAGCCAGAGTCAGTTTCAATTCTGACACAACTAGAAGGCAGAGCACCACAAGCTCCTGAAAACTGCATCAAGGAGGGATGCATTCCTTCCACTACGTTTCTTTTTCAATTTATGCTGCTTTGATTTCTGGCAAACATACCAGAAACATGCCAAATACAACACCTGCTTTAGCTACAAGTAGGTTTTTAAGCATATTGTTGAAGAATATTTTTGTATTTGTTAACACAGACACTTTAAGGAACTCTTCTTTCTTTCTGATTTTTTTTCATGCAGTGTAAGCATTTTCTATGCCTTTGTAAAGAACAACACATGAAGAAAGCAGGACTCCTACAGCTCCTTCCAACCCTGACGATTCTGTGATTCTGTGATTCCACTGAAGCACAGGAGCTCCGGAGATCTCGCACATGAAGTGTTCATTCCCCTGCTATGGCAAGGGACAATGCTACCCAGACCGCATGAACCTGTTCCTAAGGCAGCCAACAACCTCTGCACTGGAGCGGAGAAATCTGAGAGTAGAAATCTCCATCTAGATTCCAGCCTGAATTTATTCATGGGCAGCTTCTGGTGTTTTTTTTTCCCCAGTAATGTCCTTTACCTTAAGTATTTCAGTTTACAACTTACTATTACTATTATGCAGAAATGCATCTGATTTTCTTATTAGTAAAAAGGTCTTTATACAATTATATGCAGAAAGACTGAACGAAGGAAAAAGAAGCAGAAACAAACAAGTAAAAAGTGGGACTGGTTACATGAACCTGTCTGTTGATGAACTTGGTACCTGTGGGGTTATAAAAGCCAAAGTTTACCAAAAAGAAGGCCACAAAATTAATTTTAGAAAGAGGCCAGAGAAGACACCTGAAAAATAATTAGAATAGTGACAATAAAAGGTACTGAAATCAAACTATTGCAAATTTCCTGTAATATTTCAACACTTAGCTCCAGATGGCTAAAGTATATTAACTAATTCAACATTTTTCACATAAAACCACAAGTAATCCAGCTGATTGAAGAGTGCATGCTTAGAAGCAAAAACATTTAAGTGAACTGGCTGATACGCCTATGTGTAGGGTAACATAAGAGTATATTGGGTTTTTTTTAGTAACCTTACTCCTACATCTGAAAATCACACGCTGTGTACTTCTGTGATTGTGTAAGAAGTAGTGCGGTATAACATTAAAAAAAAGAATATGCAAGAAGTAAGGTAAGTATCTCAGTTTCAGTTTGGTCTTGCCCCTGCTCCCCCAGACTGCACAAGTTTCAGAATGTCTTTTGTTACCTTTACTTTATCCACAACTGGTTTGTTCTCATCAGGGTCAGGTTCCCTCTGTCCCAGGGAATCAGACAGGAGATCCAAGGCTTCATCCATCTCTTTTCCTCCCTAATGAGGTATAAACACATTTGTGAATGCAATTCAGCAGTAAAAATAATTTAATTCATCAAGCTAATAGAAGTACTGACTAATGAACTGTCAACTTCAGTGAACAATGAATAATCAGCTCTCCCTCTGTAATTACAATGTAGGGCAATAGCTGGGGAAAAACATTACAGAATATTTAGACCTACAGAAAACATAATTTCAAGAAGGCGTTACGGAATTTATTTTAATGGCTTTTTTTTGTTACACATAAGCCTAACTGACCTAATGAGAACAGCTCTGTGAAGAAACTGTTTTTTGGTAATTGCCATTCATTTTGCAAAAATCATTATCATTGCAAATTAGCTGCTAAGGAAGTGTCAACCTGAATTAAAACTTATTAACATTTTATCTTCATAATGGACTTTTGCTAATTCACACCAGTTTTATTTAAACACTGGTTACAAAAAAAAAACCTTAAAACCAACTAAAAACCAGGTGGGAAGAGCTTTATATTTCCCGTTCAAATTAGTCTAGAAGCACTAGAGGGAGCTCCCACTGCACAGATCAAAATGGAGACAGGAGGCACGCAACCACTAGATGCAAGGAAGGAAGTTCTCCTGGTATTAAAAGTGGTCATGGCACTGCCTGTTCCTGCATTAACCCTGAACTCCTCCTTTTATAGGCTTAACAGATGACTTTGTCACTATGGTAATGACTACACTACTATTATTTTACATGTTCTTATTACCTAACCAGGAAAAGAAATGAGTGGTTTGGTTAAAGGCCCAAGCCTAAAAATGAAACCATTTGCATATGGGTAACTACCCACATCGACCCACAGGAACGAAATGCACACCTCCTCCAATGCCCTCACCACGCGTCCTTTTGCCAGCACAGGTGAGGCGGTTTCAAAGGCAGGCTGAAATAAAACAGCGAGTGGAAGGAACTCCAGCAAAGCCGGCAGACCAGTCCTCGCAGTTAGCTGAACATGAAGCACCCAGAAAGTCACACTTTTTTCCCCAGAGGGAACATTGTCTTCCCCTCCGGTAGCCAGTATTAGCAATAAATGACTTTAACTTTGCAACAGTCTACATTGGTAAAGCTGGCTGGATCACGCTCCCATCTCTCTCCATCAGTCAGTTCTTAGTTTGAGACAAGGATCTACAGACAAAGTTGCTTACTGAGGTAGAAGCTAGAGGAGCTGATGAGTGTACTGAAGAAACTGTAGCAGCAGAGATAACGTCTGAGGAATCTGTGGACTTTTCACCCTCCTTGGTTTTCTGAAATAAGACACAGCATCATTACTAACACAGAGAACTAAGAGAAAAACGTGCATCAAATTCCACGCATCTAAAAGGTAATGCCCATACAGTTTATTTCTAGGACTTTGGTTTTTTTAGAACCTCTACTTATTTCAGATTGAAACTCCTTCCTGAGAAGCACTGGGCAACTGTTCTGCATCTCAGTTTGTTTACGTTCCATCTTCCATCTCAGCTACGGGGTTAAACCCTGGCATAGCTCAAGTCAGAGGCAGGTTTAACTTCAGAGGAGCTAAGATTTCACCAAGCCCATCTATATGCCCAAGCAACACTTAAAGTTCTCAGCTGTAAAGCGTTACTTATGCAAGCAGCTGGTAAAAAGATACAATTAATTTACCTATTTTTTTTCTTATTATTAAAGTCCTGCTGTCCTATTAATTTATTGCAAAAATATTTAAAATTATTTTAGTTATTGAATTTCATTTAAGAAAGTTTACATAAACTTTAAGGGAATCAAATTAAATATCAAGATTACTGAAACAATTTGAAAAGAAAGCAGATTTTCAGAAATCAAATATAATCACCTTTATTACAGTTGGTGTGGGTAATGGTGCAGATGGGGATGGAGAACAGGAAAACCCTTCTGTCAAACCCTCTAAAAGATCATTTTCACTCATAGGCTATCATTAAAAAGAAAGAAAAAAAGATGGTTTTAAGCCTTTTCATCCATTAAAAAGTCAGCAAGTAACACGTCTATCTCAATTTTTAAACTGAAGAATGGGAAACCTTACTGACATTTGAGGAAGTAATTAATGAATGGAACATTCATCTGAATATTCACTTCTTTTACCTGGGACTTTTCTTCAGGTTTTGGTAAGAGTGGTTTTCCATCTTTATCCTACAAAAGAAAAAGCCCCTTATATTAAACCAAGCAGTCCTTAAATGACCGTGCAATACAAGTACTCTGAGAGCATTCACTGAACAAGACAGTATTACACAAGAAAATGATCTAACTAGTTATCTCTAGCATCCACTGCTGTTACTCAATGTGTCATTTAAAAAACGCAGGTCCTGTAACTTAGAAATATCTGAGGGCTGAAAGGTGATTCAGTGTGTGGGATTCTGAGCTTCCCTATTTCATGTTTCAGCTTCCATGGAAACACCACAATTAACAAATAAAATCCCAAATTCCAGATAGGTAACAATATTCCTGGATGCAGAGTCCAGAAAGGCCGTGCCTTTTCATACTGGCAGCTGTGGCAGGTGTTGTGCAAGTCTTGGCTATACCCAAGCAACCCATTTATGTCAAAAGAGTTGTGTGGTGATGTTTGTAAAAGTACCGTCTTGAAGTGCTGGGTTTTTTTAACAGCTTTGACCAATAACATCTTATAAAGTTCTAAAATACAAAAAAAGCTAATGAAAGACTGCAGTGCACTGATCTCGGCCAAAATTATTAAATGCATAGGTACTTGTGTCTAAACCACTTCTGTGCCTATGCACTCATCTAATGATAGATCTTTGACATTCAGGAACTACAAACTGGAATTTTTATGTACTATAAAAATGACTGAACTAAACATTGACATTTCAAAATGAAATGCAGTTTCACTTTCATCCATATAGTCTGAGGAATGAAAGGAAAGTAAGACTGAAACACCACATTAAATAAATTACTTTTGCTTCTGTTAATCTGTAATCTGGAGGAATTGTTTCTTCGTCATCACCCATTTTTTTGTGTTCCTCCCGTTTGGTTTTCTCCTGTGAAGGCAAAATAAAAACAATATTAATAAAACCAAATAAATACATCCTAGGAGAAATGCATACGAGCAAGCTTTCAAAGTTGTCAGTCTACTGATTCAAATTAGTCTTTCAGTCCAACGACCAGATAAAATCTTATGCAAATTACAAGAAACCCTTGATTTCCTTCCTGTGTATATCAGAAGTAGCTCTACCTATTTCAGTGAACATTTCAACAGCATTAAGTAAAGAGACAACCATGAACGAATAACAAAATAGCATTATACCTCTGAGTCTTAATTCTTGACTTTTTCTTGAAATCCACTCAATAGCTATGGGCTGCATGCAAAGGAAGGCTGAACAGAAAAAATCAGTAGCCAACTTAAAAAAGGACTTCCCCATATAAGATATATTGGAAGATGACAACTAGGAAAAGGTAGTAAAGCCAACTTCGGGAAGTTTTGTTTAATACGAGTTCCAGCACACCAGAAGAGCCGTCCTCTCTATTTTTGGCTCCAGCCAACACCATCTGGCCCATGGTTTGGGGTGGCAAATGGGGGCATTCAGAGTGTGACTATGAACAGCACTCCCTTAGACAGAATACACAAATTTCAGTGACTTACTTAGGGCTCCCTGTTAAATAACAGGGTCAGCGGCAAAACCCAAAGTTTTATGTATCATTCATTTAAACAACTCATCATAGATTTGGTTCTTTTTGAAAAAGGATCATACTGTGTGCTGCCTCTGATGTGCATGTTAATTCAGCTCTCGTTCAGCAATAAGACACTAAGTAAATGCAGTTCTCAGAAGCTGAGGGAACTACTGCACCGTAATAGGCAAAATGATTAAGTAAATGTACTTACTGTGTTGAAATCCTACTAATACTTTGTGCAGAACACAACTGGTTTCACTAGTAAATTTTGTTTTTTAAAAAAGTGAAAATACTATCTCTAAATTGTTTCTAGCCTGAGGAAATACAGTAACGCTGAAGATAATCACATCAACAGTCTATTTTTTGAGGTCTGGTTGTTTCTCTACCTTGACTTTGTCCACAGCAGGTTTCTTTTCATCCGGATCAGGCTCCCTCTTTCCTAGGCTACTGGACAAGGCCTCCAGTGCTTCAACTGCCACCTGACCAGCCTGTAAGGACATTGACACAGTAAAAAGCAGTTCTTAGTTTGGAGTTCAGCTGCAGCCGAAGAAACCTGTTCATATACTACCACCACCAGCCACACATTACTTAGGGCTAAATTTGAGAAGTAAACTAAAAAACTGTAATGCTTCTCTCCCTAATTGTTTTCCCATACTTGGGATCTGCTAAGTTCAAGGCATAAGGAAACTGTGACAGAGGCTGCTCTGTAAATAGGGTTCTCCTTTCCAAAGACTTAACCACAGCTAAAATGTTCCACAGGGGGGTTGTTTTGTTTTTTAATAGAAGCGTATATATTCTTAGAAGAGATGCAAGAATGTCAGCCATTAATGCAATCTTCCAAAGTATTCAGTAGGACAATTATGACTTTTTGTAGAATTTGTCTTTTTCTGCAGTATCTGTTAAGTTCACAAACAGCATCCCTTTTAGAGCACTAAGAGCTAGAGCAGACCACAAGAACTGTCAGTTTGACTTCCTCTATTAAGAAGGTCACTGACACTCCCCATTCAGTTTCTGCTTCACTTGACCTTTTTTTGGAAAGCACTCAGCCTTTGCGGCTTACCTCGTCGGAGGAAGAATATGCAATACCAAACCACATGTCTTGACAATATGCTATACCATTGCATAAATGAAGCACTGAGTTTTCCTTTAGCTCCAGCTAAGAATACTCACTGAAGACACATCTGACGGAGCTGAAGACTGCACAGTGCAAGCTGTTGCGCGTGGGACTGCTTCATCCTCAGTTTTTGCAGAGACAGGAGCTGAAGGCTTCTGAAACAGAACAATTACGCTGCATTTTACTGAGTATGCTCAGAAACCCAAAATGCACCTGTTAAGTGGCTTGCTTTTTTTTTTTTAATACAGTACAAAGCAAGAAAGAAAAGACTAAACGTTAAAGATAGAAGCCCTGCAGTTAAGGACTTGGTGCCAATACTGCATGTTCCACTGAAGGCAACAGTGGGAGGGGAGGGACAGAAACAGAAGAAAACATTTTTCTTGAAAGAACAGTAGCATTATCCTGTCTTAGCAAACGTATCAGTGTCAGCATCTTCAGTGAACTGGAAAGACATACTTTGGACATGCTGCTGGGCTTCAACAGTTTGGATTGTGCTGCAGGCTGTGCAGGGCAGGCAAAGTCTTTTGAAAATTCATCAACGAGATCAGATTCACTCAAAGGCTGCAAAAAAGACATAAGTGCTACAGGTGACTCACTGCCTGTTTTTTATTTATTTTTTCAAGAATTGTATTTCAACTACTTAGCAGAAAAACTTTCTACACTGAAATAACCTTTCACATTCACTTGCAACAGAACAGCATGAATTTTGCAGTATATAAAATTAAGAAAATCACTTTTCCGCATGAGTCAGCTGTTTTGTTATCAGAAGTCAATATAATGTAGAGAATGCAACGTTCAATACTGCATACAGGGCTACTAAAAAGGAAAATGCAACCTTTTAATTAGAAAAAAAGAATGCTAATATTTACTAGATAGTATTTAATATAACAGCATCATGTTGTTACAATACTTCAAGTATAAATTATATATAGGTAGTAGAAAGCAGCACCATCAGATTATGATTCTCCCGTTTTAACTTTTTTTAATTTTTTTCCAGCAAGAGGAGAGCAACCTCAGAAGCAGTGTCACCTGGAAGTTCTCTTAGCTTGTGCACTGACTGCTGACACCCAGTGGTTTTCACTGCTCATATAGCCGTTCACTTGCTACGTGGAACTTAATTGGTTAGGGCTCATTTGGTCAAATTCATAATATGTAAAATGACATTGCTGAAGAAGAGTCTCTTATTTTCCCTCCCACTTTCCTTCCTTTGTAGATCAGTGCCCCTAAGTCTTTATAAAATGTCTCATCACGTAAGGCCCCACTTTTCATAGCAACTGAATTCCTCTTTCAGCCACTAAAACAAAAAAGCATTTAGGCAACAACAACTTTTTTGACAAAAGTGATGCCACTGCATGTGCCTAAGGGCATGTAGAATGCAGGCCCAAAGTAATAGCAGCCCTAGCTAAACTCATGAAGGAAAAAGAACCATGCATTCACCAGGAACTGAGGAAGAACTGTAAGTGACTGATGATTTTTCAGCTATTGACATAACTTTTTTGTTTTGCTGGTTTTGGTTTCACAGATCTAAATTACAGATAATACCACAGGAATACTGGTAAACACATCTTGCTAAAAAACACCTTCTTCAAATTAGAAAGAGTGAAGCAGTGCTGAGAAAAATGCTGTAACATACGACTCTGACACCTGTGTGATTCACTTACAGAACAACCATTCAATTATATTTGTGTCTCTGATTAATGGAGTGGAAGAGCACAGGAATACTTATTCTTCTACTAACCCCTTAATTCTTTTGGCATAAGACCTTGTGATTCTAAGCTCATCTTCTGCTTTGTTTTTGTACTGGACTTTAGTCAAACTATGAACCAACCTCCCTTAACTCATGCCACATTCCACTTCTGGAGCTTTTCTTTTTTATGTGTGCCATCTCTTTTCTGCTCTCTGTGAAGCAGGAAGGCTTCTCTCCTAACATCAGTGCTTGGTTCCCTCAGGGAAAGGCTGCTCTCTTTTTTATTTTATGACATCTTGGCAGGTGTTCCTTCTGTGCAGCTCTCACGCATCACCCACTCAAGACGATTGCATGTCTAAGACCTGACGCGCAAATTTTTAGACGTAAAGTCTTTTCATCACTGCCTTTATGTTCCTCCATATTTCAAGCTTGAATAATACAAATGACTTCACATTTCTGCTAAAAAGGCACAGTGTCATTCTCGCTCAGATTGGTCCTGACTTGCATACTTGTTTCAGAAGAATGGAGGTTTGCTGTACTTTTCCAATTTTGGCAGCACTCCTCAGCTCACAGTATTTCCAAAGTGAAGCCCTCAGTTTCTTCAGTGCACAGTTCCTTTGCTTTTCCTCATTTTTCCTTTCTTCTTGTGTGTTTTACATTAATGTTTGTACTTTCTATTTCAATCTTTTCATTGTTTTGCACTTTCTAGGCCATGATGGATAGTTTTTACAAAGTCAAAGTGGTTTGTTGTGATTAGGAAAATGTCCACAGCAGCTTTTTCCTTCTTTCCAGTTGTGTTCCTTTATGACTAATGAGAGGAAACTGTCAAGAAAACAAAAGATTTTCCTGCCCCGCCCCCTCTGTCCTTCATCAGCTCCAACAGACTTCTACAGAATAACTTACACTAACGCCCCATACAGCTTGTCTTTGTGTCAGCAGTTATTTCTGTAAGTGTCTCCTACCTTCATAATCTCTAAACCTTTTTCGTACTATAAGCTCTACATTCACAGCCAGTGAATTTCAGTAAAACCAACATTCACTTGACACTTCAGATCAGCAGGTTTTGTGCCAGGAAGTAAACACACAAGCAGACCAAGAGACTTACATAATGGCACAGAGAGAAGTGATGACAGAAGGGGAGAAAACAGGGTATCTATTCACACTCCTACAGTATTGTCAGTTTTCTAACCTTAGGTTTTTCTTCAGGCTTTGGCAGTATTGGTTTCCCATCTTTATCCTAAAAGTAAAGTAAGTATTATTGACATTTTTTCATTGTTGTAAGAAGTGCCATACTCCACAATCAACAGGAAAATAATATAAAATAAATGACAAACACAAGATGAAATCAGTGACACGGTAATAGGAATTCCCCTTAACAGAGGAAATTCTTACATGGCCAGGTAAGTGGATAAAAAAAGCAAATGTCTTGTCAGCAGAATACAAATGGGCCATGAGACTGAGAAGTTCTCATTCCTATCAGTACCAATATGCAGCAGGAATTAACTCCACAGTAAAACAGCAGGAATTCATCCATGAGTAAAACAAGCTTTAAGTGCAAAAGACAAACTTTTGCACTTGAACAAATAGGGGGTTAAATCCCAGGTCTGTAGTCCAGCAGTCTTGAAATCTCTGCAAAGAAGGATAAAACTGTTCCTTTCAAAACAGAATGTTAACATTCAGTTCCAGAAAGGCCAGTTTACGTAGGAACCTCGTTAATGTAAGTTATACTAATAATCATTGCAAAAACTTTAAATTCTGAACTTTATGGAAAATGCATTTCAGCTCTATTGCTGTTTTGCTTAACCTTGAGCAAATCTCCATCACTTGAAGTGACAATTTGAAAAAATGACTTAATTTTCATACCATTTTAAAATAATGTTTTTGAGGTTACATTACAGAAGGATACCCACAAGCACTTCAGTAAAGGGATGGATTTTAGAACACTGAGGTTTTAATATCAGAAACAAGTAACGCCAGTCTTGGAGAAGGAATGTATGACCTGGGAAGATCTGACCTTTGGTCAGAATGCCTGAAAAACACCATCATGCCGGCAAAGGAAGGGAAGGAAACTAGAGATACAGAAATCACCAAAAGGAGAAAGACATTGACTGAATACCACTATTGCTTGTTTTCCCCACATTCTCTCCCTATCTGTGAAGAAAGAAGGCGTCAGAGGCAGTGCCCTATTTACAGAGCAATAGAGATATGAAAAACTTACCAACTCTGGTGTTAGCCTGTATTCTGGAGGTATTGTATCATCACGTTCTCCAGCCTTTTTTTCTTTTTTCTCTTTAGCTTTTACCTTAAAAAGAACAAAGAACTCAAAGTAAACTCAACTTCACTATCAAGACTCCTCAGCCTCCTATTTGAAGAAGTACTAGCATTAGATAAAATTATTCCATATATCAAGATACTAAAATTCCTCAATTTATTCTGATCAAATTTCTGTGGTAAAATCGTCATGGCTTAAGAATCAATATCATATGTGAATATGGCTGTGTATTTTAAATCATAAAAAACTTCAGACACTATTCAGAATCATCGCTTTGTGGCGGGTACTTGTAGAATTGTAGGGGTGTACAAAATCCTCATGTTTCCTTGGATTTCATCACTCTGACTATACAATCTGCATTGTGTATCTTTTTTCATCACTGCTACTGAAACATGGCTTTTAATTCTCTGGACCTCCTTAATGAAGCAATGTACCCACTAAGTTATCTGAAGGTCCAGACTGAGTGAATCTGCAATATAACATGCTCTTGTTTGTCAAAATTTAGCTCCAACATCTTCTGTCGGCAACAAATGATTTTCTGCTATTTCCCTGTCATTTGTTTGCTCTGAGCTCTAACCGAAGACAGGGGAAAATAACTGATATTAGTAGGGTTATCGGCAGAGTTTGCAAAACTAAATTAAAAAGTCAAAAGTTTAACATGCAAACAGAGGTCTACTGTTAAAATCTAACTGTTGAAGGAAAACAAAAGACTTAAAGACACAACAAAAGGCGAGACCCAAATTAGAAAGATAATGGGATTTGATGAAAAAAGGAGTACAGGCACCCAAACCCTAAAAAGTTAATTAAAAATCAAACAGCAAATACATGCAAAAGAAAAGCTTGCTATAAATTGTGCCCAGTGCTTGGGGCAAAAACCAGAGCAACTACAGCTAATACAAGGAAAGGTGTACGTATGCATGCTTGTATGGCCAAATGAAATGCTCATCATTTTGCAGACCATCTTACTATATTCTATTCTACCTGTATCTACTTGAGATTTTTTCATTTCTTACTTTTCTTAATCATATAAGACTCAGACATTCCTTAGGCCTTTGATATGAAAGTCACTTTGTTATTATGTTACACAGTTGTACAGTATCTAACAAAGAGGACTTGGTATTCCACAGGACAATCTGAAAGCTGCTGTAAAAAGGAGTAAGATTATACCTCTGACACCTCTACAACCGGGGTAGGATCTTCTTCAGGTTCAGGTCCACCAAGAGTATCAAGAAGAGCTTCCACTGCCTCATCTTTAATTTCCTGTATTTAAGAAAATATCCTTAACATCACATTGCAGGATATGGCAAATTATGTGGTAAAATTAGCACGGCCTAATCAAGACATATCTCCTTTTAAGGGGAGAGGAAAATTAAAAAACAAAAGAAAGCGAAAAAAAAAAAAAAAAGCAGAGAATCCCATAACACAATTGCCGTGTGCTTTGACATGGCAAACCCAGAAAGTGTAAGGTCAGACTTGTTCTCCACAGAGTAAAAAGGAAAGGTTTGTAAAACATGAGAAAACTACATCATATCAAAGTTTTAAACACACCTCACATAGCTAAAAAAACACATACATTTTCTACTCTATTGCCTCTAGTCAGGAGAACCAGTTATTCTGCAGGAGACTCCAAAAGGAAAACCATCTGACCCATTAAGGCCAGACCTCTAAGGTACAGTAGAGTCTGATCAATGGCAATTCATATTATTCCTATACTTTCTATGATAAACAGAATTACAACTGAAAATTAGGATGATGAGCATCTTTGCAAGATCAGGCACTCACAATATGACATGTGCTCATAAATTTTAATTAGAAGTTAACTAGTCAAAGAATGACTATGTATACCTCTTTTGATTTTGTTTTCTTCTCCTTAGGAGGAACTGAGGACTTGACTGAACTTGCTGCTTGTGCTTGCAAGATTTCTCCTTCCTTATTTGGTTTCTACGACAGAGATGAAATTACAGGAAAATGCGCAAAAATAAAAAGAAGGGGAAAACTGTCAAGAGTATTTTAAAGTGAAACATTAATATAATAATGGCAATATTTCATTGAAATAAAGGCATGCAATACCTCTGTCAGACTTGTCTTCTTTTCTTCAGCCGAAGCAGTACTACAGGTAAAGTCAGATGACAGGGCCTCTGCAAGCTCATCATCTGTCATTGGTTTCTGAGCAAGAAATTGCAAACTAAGTTATCATTATTAAAGTTCAAATATCAATGCTGTCAAACTTGGTTTAAAATCTAAGTGTGCTGCATGCTTACTCACACAATGACCTCATAAGCACATGTTGGTATCACAGAAGAAAAGATCCTTCCCCTCACTGCTTGATTCATTTTTCAGATAAGGTTTTATTTTTATATGTTAAACTTATAAACAGTAAAACTAAGCCTGCTTAAAGAATTCTCTTGCTAAGTACTGAAATTCAAGTAATCTTTGCTAAAGATCTTCTGTTATGAAGAGACTCTGCATGCACAGCCACTGCTTCCTCCCTTTGTTATTGTTATGCCCAATATCTCTATGAGCATTTATTTGACTTTTCAGCTTCAGTCAGTGTCCTGAAAATTCCTACTTTGTTATTAAATACACCTGTGCCATGTTCTATTTAGTTTTATCAGTATCTGTGTTATCTGGCACCCCACAACCCGCTCCCGGTTCCTGGGATTTTTGGAAGACAGGCAACGTATAAATTTTCCTAGGAGTCCAATGACAACTGGGTTATTTTCACCTTTCAATATAAAAAAAAAGTCTTACTTCATCTGGTTCATCTACTTTTGGTGGGACTCCATCTTTGCCATCTCCTTTGCTCTAAAACAAGAATTAATTTTGTAGTAAATGGGAAGCAAAAACATAGAATATGAAAGAAAAAATGCACAAAGAACACCTTTTTTTAACTCACTAACCTTCAATAATTTAACATACTCTGGAGGGAGACTACCTTCCCGTTTACCCATTTCTTCCAAGTATCTTGAAGATATATCTTCCTATGAAAAGAATGCACACATTAACATTTTTGTACTCTTGTTTATTGAAATAAATTTCTAATGTAGAGCTATCTACAGTGATACTTGTGGAAAGAAAATGTGAGGGCTGGCTAGGTCGGGAGGGCCAGTCCTAGACCGTGACTATATAGTGTCTTTCAGAACCTCGTGTCATGGACATAGAATCATAGAATCATAGAATTGTCTAGGTTGGAAG
>VZSZ01007708.1:0-11936 GCA_013398815.1 Ibidorhyncha struthersii | reverse complement strand
CTGAGTTTTTCCCCAAAAGACTTGTCAGGCACTGCATGTTATTACTAAAAGCTTGGTGGTACTGATGAAAGTTCCCTGAGGGATAGCTTTTTATAAATATTTTTATTTTTGTGTTGAGAAGCAGTTGAAAACCAGTTGAAAAACATTAATAGATGAGAGTCTTCAGTTTCTACTGATAAAGAAAATAAATAAGAATATGTCATAATGCATTGCTCTGTGCAGCATTCAGTAAAAATGACACATGTTTCTTCAATTAACATCCTCGTACTGCAGCAAATGATGGGAAAGTTCTCTTTAACAGCTGTCTCTTTACAAGATAAAATATGTTTGTCAGCAGTTATTTTATTTCTATAGTCTATAAGGATGTTTCTTTATGAAACGAGTTCTGGGGCATCCATTTTTTGATAATTGTGAGATTATGTATTACTATTACCTCAGTTTAATAAAGCAACAAACCATATGCTTTACTTTGAGAGAGCACTTCAGTGTTTTGCTGAAATAGGAGCTATACTAACAGAAACTAGAGGGTGAGACCACCATATGAAATTAATTTATAATTTGGAATTTGTACCGCTTACCTTGAGAAGCTTTCTCACTGTCTTCTCTGGTTTGAAGATAGTTCTTACCTGAATGGCTCTATTGAGTGTAGACGCATTAAGTTAAACTAACAGTGAACAGAATCAAGTTAGACTAATTTCAAATTGCTTAAGTTCCATTTCTCGTTAATTTGTTTAGAGATGTCTTTTGCAGGGGAAGAAGCACAGCTATGAAAACAGCTGTTATAATTTCTAAGGTTTTGTTGCTAATAACAATGGAAAACAACATTAGAAAGGAAATAAAAAAGGAGCAAGGCACTCTCTTATTTCCATAGATTACATGTAAAAATGATTGCTTTGCTGGATTTATAAAAATATAGATTTGATGTAAAATCTAATCTATGGTGGAAGGCAATGAAAACACTTTTCAAGTTCTATTGTTAGCTTGATGTGCATATATATTACCCAGAAATAGTACTGCAATATATGCAGACTTACCTGAAGATCCATCATATCTACTCGCTTATGTTATCTATATATTTGGGCAAAATTTTGTTTTAATGCGAAATGTTGTCATAAAGGAGAAGAATGCCAGGAAAGAGAAAACGGAACTGTAGGACAGTGTCAGGATTTTTATTTTCGTTGTTTGCTGTATTTTGAGAAGTTTCAAGTTCTGCCTGCAATATACTTTGATATATCCCAGAACAGATGCTGTTATTAGATTTTAATCAGCTTACTTTTTTTATTATTATTTTTAATGCTTTAAGGAAATGCATAACTTATATGGAGTTCAAACTTTCTTCCTGTGTTTGGAAGACAACACTGGAGCCTCCTTTGGTGTTTTCCTAATGAACAGCAATGCCATGGGTAAGAAAGCTTTCTCTGTAGCTCTGAGCACTGCACTTAAAAATCTTTTTTAATGATGTGTGGGATTGGGATCAGGACTTTAGTGTTTAGTGTACGCAGTTTAAGCAATAAGTAGCTCACAATTAACATGAAGATGGCACTGGAAACCTGAGGGTCATAAATCTATCTGACGCCTGTGCAGCTTTGTGCAGATGTGCAGGACACCGGAATCAGAGCCTAAATTTGGAGTGAGCAATACTTGAAAGTAAATGCCCTTTAGTCTATTTAGATAAGCATGCATATACGTATGCTTTACAGAGCTGTTTGCATCTCTTGAGGTTGGAAAGTTGTACTAAAAATTTTAATATAAAAGATTGAACCATCGTACTTCTGATTCTCTTCTCCGTAGGCTGTAAAGAAATGGAAATATGCACAATTAAAACAGTCATCTGAATACATTTCCCCTTCTTTGCCAGTTCAATTAATGGTTTGGGGTTCCTTAGTTGTTTTTTTTTTTGTGCTTTTTTCTTAAGTAAATTTTCTAGTCATCAATTAGAATATGACCAAGTTATCCTAGAATTTGCTGGTATTCAGAACTGGTTTTGCGCACTCTTGTCCGGCAGAGTTTGTGGTGCAGCCCGCTCCAGCAGTGACCTACAGAACCATTGGTGGGATCCTTGATTTCTATATCTTCTTGGGGAACACTCCAGAGCAAGTAGTTCAGGAGTACCTAAAGGTATGTTTAGCTAGAGAGACTATGCATCGAACAGATTTTTAAAAGTGCTGGGATTTTTTTGGTGTTTTTTTTTGTTGTTTTCACCTCTTTATATGACTGTGTGTCTTCACTGTGTTATCTAATAACTGAAAATATGACTCTGTATATATTTAACTAAGAATAACTGTTAGTATGTCCCTAACGTGACTACTCATCAGTAATAGCTAGCTGGGGTTAAGCTGGGGTGTAGATGTTTTTAGCTGGCCTGTTATGGGCAGCTGAAACTTAAGCACTACTTTTGCTGGAGATGCTGGAGCAGAGGACACGCAGCAGCTTGAAGCCCAAGAAGTTTCTAGCTGCTGAATTCGTCTGTCTGTGTGGCCTGACTGATTTACGTTGGTCATTGCGGCTAAAGATGGTCTAGAATAATTTATGCTTCTTTGCTGGGGCTCACTGTTGTTATAAAATCCTGTTCATATGGCAATATAATAGGGTAGATAATGTGCTTACAGACATGTCATGATTTTATGGTCATAAGATATCACAGCTATCTTTTGTACTTCTTGTGGTCTACTTAAGTTTCCATCATACCTTAAAGCATGGGCATTGTCCCAAAATATTGTATTTCTTAAAATAAATAAAAAGTCAGAAAAATATTGCACTGGGGAGTGGGCTGCTCATTTCACACACTCTAGGTTAGTGTATGTTATTCAAATAGATTTGAGGACTATGGACCTAAGGAAATGGGCACCGAGGTGACACACACAGTGTCCACTGACAGTGCATGGGATTTTTGTTCTCAACTTGCAGCTTGTGGGACTGCCTGCATTGCCCTCCTACTGGAGCCTGGGCTTCCAGCTCAGTCGTTGGAATTATGGGTCTCTGGATGAGGTGAAGAGAGTTGTGGAGAGGAACAGGGCGATTGGACTCCCCTATGTAAGTATGGGGTTTGAGGAGGGCAGCAACGCTGTAGAGGCAGAGCTCTTCAGTAGAAATGACCCAGAGATCCTGACCATGGTGTTCTGCAACTGGCTCATTTCACATCAGTTTAAATTAGTAAATTTCTAATATGTAGGCTTCTGGTGTCAAAAGTTCTTATGTATTTTAATGGTAGACCATTATCAGAATGTGTGACATAGTGGAGCTTAATTACAGTAAGTTTTATTTGAGTACTTTATTGTAATATTTTTCCAGTTATACTTTCCAACCATATCCACTTATCTTCTCATGTTACCTAATCCTTGATTTTTTTTTTTTAATTGTCCTGTGGAGAGTTAGGGAACCATATATTATTCTTAACTGACAGCCAAAAGTAAAGTACAATTAACTTTTAAAATTGGATTTCAGATTACGTTAGCCTGATGGATTAAATAGACTAAAGATACCCTCATTTTAAGCTAAGAGTTGAGGAAGAAATGTTTGGATTTAAGGGGATAGCTCTTGAAGTCAGGCAACTGCAATGAAATAGCGACATGTCCAGAGGCTACTAGAAAGGATACCAGTATCCACATTCATTTAAAGTCTGTTAATGTTTAATGCAGCTCTTTTTAGGCACAAAAGATGCATCAGTACCATTAATTAAGGCTGTAAGTATGAGACGAGAGGCACATTGTTTGTGAGTGGTCCTGACAGCATACTTTCTGCCAGGCTGCAGTGAAGTCCCAACAGGAAATTCACTATAGGACAAATAGGAATCGTTAAAAGAAATTGTGTTGGACTAATATACAAAATCTTTACATATCACTTCTCATGTTAAAGCTGAACTCCCTTCTCTTTCAGGATGCTCAGATCACTGATATTGACTATATGGAGGCAAAGAAAGATTTTACTTATGACAAAGTGAAGTTTCAAGATCTCCCTAAATTTGCAGCTTATATGCATGACTATGGACAAAAATATATTATCATACTGGTAAGCATTTAACTATTTCCTTTTCCCTTGCAAATACTATCATTATAACTACTTATTATTATACTTTGCTTATTCTATGTAATTATTACATTTATTGCCAAACATTCAAGTAGTCTATAATAATTGATGGAGCGTATCTTGTTTTCTTATTTTTTGTTTTCTGATTGTTTTTTTAGGATCCTGCCATTAGCACACAAAATCTAGTTGATGGTAGTCCATATGGAAGCTATGTCAGGGGAGAGAGAAAAAAAGTCTGGATTAATGAATCAGACGGAGTAACAGCACTACTTGGGGAGGTAATTGCGTTTTTATGAATTTGAACTCAGTTTGTTGTCACTTTTATGGTTTAATTTAGGTCAGGGGGCTCCTTTTAAACTCTGATTTTCTAAGTTGCTTTTTTCAGTAAAATTACCTGCCAGGGAGAACTAAGTTTATATGGTCTCACTTAGGATACCATACTTCTCAAACTTACTTGATTTTCTTTTGCAATTTTTTACATTAAACAAAAGGGAAACTAAGGTAGTTTGAAGGTTCAAGGGACAATTCATCATCCAGCTCCTCTTTTATTTTCATTAGTGACTGAAGAGCCAGCTTCCACATTGTCCTTTTAATTTATAATTTTAACTTCTATTGAGAAATTTTTATGTTGTGTATTGTTCCTTGTGTCACCTAAAAGAAAAGCAAGTGAAAACTCCAAAGAAACTCATTCTTCTTTTGTGTTTTTTCTGTGTGCAAGCTAATGTCACTCTAGCAGGTTTTTGGTCCAATGTCTTCACCAGAGCACTACCTTAACACTGCCCTCAGTGGCTACCTATGAGGTTCCTGGTAGACAACGGGCTGAACAGGAGTCAACAGTTTGTCACTGCAGCAACGAAGGCAAATTCGGTCCTGGGTTTCATTCACAGGGGCATTACTAGCAGAGATAGAGATGTAATCCCACTCTGCTCAGTACTTGCCCCTGGAGTACTGTGTCCAGTTCTGGTCCTCACAATTCAGAAAAGATGCAGACAGACTGGAAAGGATTCAAAAGAGGGCCATGAAAATGATCAAAGGGTTGGAGAACCTGCTGTATTAGAACGACTGAAGGAATCAGGTCCCTTCTCCTTAGAGAAGAGAAGGGTTGGGGGGAGGGGGGGCTTCATCACAGTATTCCAGTACTTAACGGGCAGGTGCAAAGAGGACAGAGGCTCCCCCTTCACAAGGAGCCCCATGGAGAAATACGAGGGGCAATGGGCACAAGTTGCACCAGCAATTTCTTATGGTGAGAATAATCAGTCACTGGAACAACCTTCCCAGGGATACGGTAGAGTCCCCACCACTGGAGGTTTTCAAGATGCGATTGGACAAGGTGCAGAATGACCTCATCTGGGTTCCCTTTTCCCAGAGAGGTGGGACCAGATGATCTTTCAAGGTCCCTTCCAACCTCAGCTGTTCTGTGTTTCTATGAACTCTTTTTAATATCATTAAAAGTTTGATTAATTATTTCCCTTTTAATATTGCAGGTGTGGCCAGGGGAAACTGTGTTCCCAGACTTTACCAACCCAGACTGCACTACCTGGTGGGTGGAAGAATGCAAACTGTTTTATGACGTAGTGCCGTATGATGGGATCTGGATTGTAAGTAATTCAGAACTTTCATTTTTATTTTTCTTTTATTTTTAAAAATAGGCAAGGGTAGATGTTTATCAAATTCAGTTTGCTTTGAATTTGAAAGGGGTGCTTACTCTTACTAACCTGAAGTCAGTGCAGGATGTGTATGCCTTCTGGTGTTGAATTTGCAATTCAAATTTGAATTTTAAATTTTAATTTGAATCATTAATCATGGCATTTAAATGATCAGTGTACTGGGTTTTGGATGTTCAGTGACATGTTAAAATGCTTCAATTGATGAACCATTGCTAAAGGCAAATGCTAGCACACTCCTGTAATCAGAAGGCAATATTTGGAGACCTGCATACCTGCTCAGTGAGTGTGTGCTAGACAGGTCCTGAATACAGGGTATAATACATATAATCTGTGTATCTGTGCTCCAAGTAGCACATGGAATTTCCAGTTAGTGAATCTGCAATTGCTATTCCAGATAAGGATTTGGAAAAATCAGGCTCCTTAGACAGATTCTCCCACAAAAGGACTAAAATACAGCCTGGCACAGCAGATTTTAGATACACTTCATGGAAAACAGATAAGATTAAGAACAATTTTGACTGACCAGATCAGTGTTTTAAAATAATGTCCTGTAATAAAGCTTCTATAAGTGTGTGCCTGAAGGAAATCTGTACTTAAAAGTCTCAATCTCTGTCTCAGTGCCTTGTTCCCTTTATTCTTTTTGTGGTTTTACTACTTCCTTTTACTTAAAAATAAATATTTCAAAAGAGAGCAATAATCTACTGAATATTTTGCCATACATTTTAAAAAGCTGTAACAATTTTAAATTAATTTGTATGGCAAAATTCAGTCCTTCAGTTGCCATGTGATAGACTGAGGTTTTTCTCACTTGTTTTTGCTGACTCTGTGGTTCCATCAAGTCAAGCCATGAAGTGTAAGACTGCACAGCTCTCTTACAGAGCAAATAACTTGAGTTAAGCAAATTGGCCACTAGACTACAGTGCCTCCATGATGAATTTGCTCTCTTCTTCCATGCATGCTTTTCCTGCAGCATGTTCAGGGATGCACATAGAAATGCACTTACAGCATTGCCAAATACAACATTCATGGAAGGAGACAGCAAAGTTTGAAAGTATAATGGTTTGGAAAGTATCGTAAAGGAGATGTTTAAGAATATCTAGTCACCTTGTTTATTTTGACAGAAAGTAATAACATACATTTGCTGCTTCTGCATTTCTCTCCAAACACACGCTCAATACCAAAGACTTTCCCTTAAGAGATCTGTGGGGTTGACAATGTATACATAAGCACCTCTTGCAGTTTCTTTCTGTGGGTGGATAAGATGTAGCTCTTGCGACATTAAACTCACGTGCATATAGAAGTCTGTCCAACACCGAGGCTTATATTAATACAAGAATGGACCAGGTAATTGTATGGTACTAGTTCTAAGTAATTACTCCTTAAAGGGTAAGAGAATAGAATGCAAGGCTTTGTTAGGAAAACATACTGGAGGAAACTTTATTACCTTCTGCATCTTGTCTTTTCAGGATATGAATGAAGTATCCAGCTTCATTAAAGGCTCAAAAAAGGGTTGTGCACAGAATGACTTAAACTATCCTCCTTTTACTCCCAGTAAGTCCATCTACTATAATCAGAAAGCAAAATGTCAAAAAAGCTTATGAATTACTGTGCAATTGGCTACAAGGATGCAAAGAGACTTTAGTGTAGTTCTTATGGGTGGGGTCTGAACATTACTATTGACAGAAAAGACCGGTATACTTTGGCCATCATCGAAGGTGTGGTTTATATAACTGGCTTTTTTCCCTTTTCAAATTTTTACTGAATATTATCATTGCCTTAATTATGTCTGATAACATAATCATCTCCTTTCACTATCAGTAGTTTTCAAGATGTATGCAGAACTAAAATGGAATTCATAGTTTGTATTAAGTAGTTGGTTTAAGTAACCGTTGCCAACGTGTTGTCAGATAATGATTCAGAAATTTAGAGTGTAGTTCTCAGTTATTCCTTGCATGGATGCAAAGCTCAAGAGTAGAAAAAGTCATAGAGCAAAGATGAATCAAACCAGCAGCCAAGAGTAGCACTTTGTTTTTGTAGTAGTAATCCTAGCCTTAGTGCAAACATTACAGAGAAAAAGGGGCTTAAATGTCATGAATGTTCATTAAAGAAAAGATTGTAACAAAAATGTACTTTAAAAGTGATATTTGTATTTCTTTATTGAAGGTATTCTTGATAAGCTCATGTATTCCAAGACGCTTTGTATGGATGCAGTGCAGAAATGGGGGAAACATTATGATGTCCACAGTCTTTATGGATATTCCATGGCCATATCAACACAGAAGTAAGGAATGCATCCTAAAATCTTTACAAAAAGGTTTCAGAACCTTACATGGCCTACATTTTCCAAAACAGCAATAGATTTCACTTCTAAAGGAACCCAGTTCCTGGAAAATACTGTATTACATTTAAGCCAATGCAGCTAAGGCAAAATCTACTAACTAAAGTTGGTAGTAAAAGCCACACATTGGTTGTCAAAGCTCTATAGAAAGATTATTTAAAATTAATGTATTGAACTTCGCTAAAAGACATCTGGTTAACTGTAAAAGAGTGCACATCCCTGGGATGAGTAATTATTATAAATCAGCTGGTGTAAATCTGCCTTATATAAAACTATTGATGTCCAAGTCATCTTTTTTCCTTTGCCTAATTTCACTCTCATTTCCTTTTAAGAGTCATCGAAGCACTGTTTCCTGGAAAAAGAAGTTTCCTTATTTCAAGGTCTACTTATATTGGATCAGGAAAGCACACAGGACACTGGCTGGGAGATAATGCAGCAACATGGGATCACTTAAAATGGGCAATACCTGGAATGCTAGACTTTAACCTCTTTGGAATTCCTTATGTATGACATTAGTTTGTGACATGCGTTCAAAACATATGGATAAACAGTAACTCTACCTCTGTGATAACAGATTATCTAATCAGACACTATCTAGATAACCACCTTACATTTTCAGCTCCAAATTAATCCCCTTTAGGAATCTGGTTTTAACAATTTTTTTCCAATTATCGATTTTTGGTTTAGGCCACTTATTTTGATTACTATGTCTGTGTGTGTATGGTGAGATAAATGTGGGTAACAAACATATTGTCTTATATATCCCAAGCTACCTGTTTATTTTAGTAAATTTTAAACATTAGTGATCAATGTGAAACATTTAGCTGTTTCCCTTATCATTTCAAATTAAATAGCAGCATCCATAATTTGAGGCATCCATTTATAAGGGAAATAACCAAATTCCTTGCCACGATTTAAATTTGTATGACTCAAGCTTTTTCATAATGTATGCTTATTAGCACCAGACAGGAAGGTAAAAGTTTGGAAGAAATAGAACAGTGGGCAGTGTTAGCTAGTAATCAGTTTAATTTTTCATACAACATTGTTTGTACAACATAGAACAAATTTGAAAAAAGAAAGGTACAAATGTGTTGAATGGTTCAGTCACTCTGGCTAGTAATTAAGGTTGAATTAATGCATCCCTGAAAACTAGAAGTTTTGTGTAGAGGTTAGAGGTGCAGTGTACATCCAACACATTCTGTTTTCGTTTAAAGATTGGAGCAGATATTTGTGGTTTCTTTGACAACACCACAGAAGAACTTTGCAGACGATGGATGCAAGTAGGAGCATTTTACCCATTTTCAAGGAATCACAATTCTGAAGGATTCATGGTAAGCTGTGCTTTGTGCTTTGTGTTACACTACCACATTCCCTTTAGTAGTATCACTAGTAATCAATCACTGTCAATGACAATTATGTAGCTGACCACTTTGAAAATGGCAGAACCTTAAGCTCTCTCTCTATGAAATCTTAGATCTGAGAGGTTCCACTTCATAAGGGTTAATTGCATGTACTTTAGACTGCACTTATTTGGCAACAGTTTCATCACCAAGGGTTGTGCCTACCATGAAGGGCAAGCAAACACTGCTGTCTGTCCCAAAGGCACTTGGGAGCCCTTTAGCAGGCATCTGACTGCACACCAGGGTGAAACCTGGGCTAACCCTAATGTGCCCATCTTGCAGATGGGAAAGGAGGGATGTGCAGTGCAAAACACGGGGAGCCTGGAGGAGTAGGACCTCAGGTCGCATCACCCAGAAAGCAAACATTGTGCAGATGTGCACCACTCAATTTCAGCCTCTCTGAAACAGCAGCCACTTTTCACCTGTTTGGCAAACTCTTTTCTGCATGTTGAAAATAATAATAATCTAATACTTGTTTCCAGCCTCAGGATCCGGCTGTGTTTGGACCTGATTCAGTTTTGGTGAAAACCTCCAAATATTACTTGAACATTCGCTACACTTTGCTGCCCTACCTGTATACGCTCTTTTATAAAGCTCATACTCAAGGAGACACAGTTGTACGGCCAGTTTTGCATGAGTAAGTTTACTCATCAGCTTTTGTGATAGTTTGATGAAGAATAAAAAAATCAGACACATGAATGTAGTTAGGGACTTTCTAAACACTGAAGTAGTCTGTGAAAATGCACATTGGAATGTATATCGACAACTTCTCAATTCATGAAATACCATTTTGGAGTAATCAGAAGAGTAATCAGAAACCATCTGTAACTTCTGCATGTACACATATATTATTGTCAGTCACTCTTACGAGTTGCTGTGAGATGTTATTGTCAGCTAATCAAATTATTCACCACGACCATCATATCTATATATTAGAATATACATTTCCTTGCCTGGAAACTCTTGAATAGGCTGTGTCAAAAACACACACACACCCCCTACACTTTCACACATGTGCAGAGNTCATGACTCTAGACAGTACCCTGAAATATTGGGATTGTTGATATTGGTACAGTTCATAAAAAAAAAACAGTTACTGCTCTATCCTTCCCACTTGTGCAGGTTCTACTCTGATGAAGTGACGTGGAGTGTGGATCGGCAGTTCCTGTGGGGTCCTGGGCTGCTTATTTCTCCTGTGCTGGACCCGGTAGGTTTGGCTGGTTTGGTATCTCTCTCCAAACCACTTCATGGAGCACAGGGACACACTGAGCCACCAGTCCCCCTCTTTTCTCTGCCAGGGGACTGCAGCATAAAATCCCCAAGTTACACTTTTCCTTTCCCTCCTTTATCGCTCTGATGAGAAACCACCTTCCAGTGCTGAGCCGTTGTAGTTCAGGCTTGTGACAATGCTCTTATTCAGCTGAAAGGTTTTAGCTCCTCTGCTGTATAGGTATTTCCTGCTGAAATCACACTCCCCCTCCTTTTTTTATGCTGAACTACAAAAGAAGGCTCTGCCATTTCCTGAGGATCTCAGGAAATTCACTCTGGTCCTATTCTAGTCTGAACTCTTCTGTCTTGATCAGACGTGTAAACTCTATTGGCAAAGTGACTGCAGAGGGCCTTGTTTATTAGCATTAACACTGCTCCATCTCCCGTGCAAACATGGGTTTTGCTAGATCCTTAGATTGCATTAATTTTTTCATGGGTGCATCACATTACTTACTTGTGGCTGCTGAAGGATTCTGAACAAGCCTAGGTTTTGCTTCATTTTTCTTTTTTTTTTCCACTTCATTCATTGCTTCCAGTGAGAGAGCCCACAGCATATTTTTATCACTGCCGAAATGGAAAATCTTGCACTTTGTGCTATTAAATCCCACTCCTATTTTCCAGTCCTCTTGGGAGTCAAAGTCATCTGGGCTGATATTCTGATTCACCCCAGCTTTGTATCATCTCTAAATTTCCGTCAGAATCAGCTTCTTGTGCTGCATTTTGGATTGTCTGTGATGGAAGAAGGAAACAGATTGCAGCTTATTCTAAGACAGAATCTTGGATTGCTATCTTCCCTCCTGGACACAATCATAAAAACCATTAAAGAAAACTGTGAAGAGAAATATCAATGATTTTCCCAATGTGGACTTTAATTTTATTGGAAAATCTGGTTTATACGATGAAGTTGTCTTTTAATATGAAAGTTGTTTCTTTGTTCACCTTTCAGGGTGTGGATGTGATTCAAGCATATATTCCTGATGCAGTATGGTATGACTATGATACGGTAAGTAAATGCAGAGAATACTATGGGGAGATTTTCTAAACGGCTATGTGACAAAATAAGATTGTCAGAAGTAAAGTCCACAGGAAGGAAACGGTGAGACAAGGGATGAAGGGTGGTGGGGTAAAGGCCCCAGTTAACGCCTCAAGGAAAAGGCACAGAGGTTGGGAATATAGCATAGGAGAAGAGCACATATGAAATAAAATAACATAGAATAATTCTGATCAGAATGAACA